>CM073141.1:947500-1305000 GCA_037039145.1 Fundulus diaphanus | reverse complement strand
GTCTGTTTACCGTGAGTATCTGCAGGGTTTCACTCCGCTAACTACCAACAGGTAGACTCTGTTAGACACGTTACTGCTAATAAACCATAGATTTAGAAAGATTTAGACTTTGCACTAAGACCTTTTTTAGCTACTTCACCTTAGATTATTTCTCATTCTTCCTTCATGTCTTCGTCTCCTGATTGAGATCTAATTGTCTCATTCGTGACCCATTCCTCGGTTTAATTTTTGTCTGTTTTTATCTGCAGCGAGTAAATATTGTCCGCTGCTGATAAAGGAAGGTGGAGTTAGTCTTTTGGAGAAAGTTCTTGAGCTGGAGAGTTCAAAGCCAGAGACCAAGGACATGGCGAGGTGAGCCTGAATGCTTTTATTTTTAATGTTGAGCTCTACTCACTCAGTGCTATAACAACTGTGTCGTCTGCATAGAGACTAATCAGCAGCAGTTTGTCCTGATGTTTCACTTTCTGTTGCCTAACGCTTCGGGTTTATCGCGCTTTGACCTGCTGAGTCAGCTTTTATTGACAGATTATAACAAATGCAGCTCGGTTTACTGAGCAATTTAAGGCTTCAATAAAACAATATAATGTGCTGTTCTGATAATTAAAACTCTGTCACATGTTTCAGGGTGAGAAATAAATGTCTCTCTGTGAACCTTTGAAGCCAAACTGGACAATACGTTGCTGCCCTTTGACCTTTTTCATGTCTCAACACAACCAAAAACCTGAGCGGAGTTCATGTGACAAACCAACAGACAGTAGCACTTAGCTGTGAAGAGATTCATGGGCTTTAAAGTTATTTACAATAAAAACCTGAGAAGTCTGTTAGTATTCAGCCTCTTTTCACTTTTAAACCCTTAAATAAAACCCGGTGTGACCCGTTGCCTTCAGAAGTGAAACGGACCCATCTGGGTTACTGATGTCAGTATAAATCCAGTTAAACTGGTTCTGGACACGGAGGAGAAACACCAAACCTTCCAGGGACTTCACGCTAGATTAGATGAAGGTTTATGATGCAGACGGAGGCGTTTCTCGCTCATCTGAAGGCTGAGCTCTGACCCGGCCAGGCACCAGCTACTTCCTGGTTCTGTTTGGACTCTCAGAACCCGGCCGCTCTCCAGGAGGGTCGAGGAGTCGTCATGAGATGCTGATCAGCCAATCAGGAGCAGACCTTGGGAAATGTGGGCATGGCAAAAAGAAACACTGGATTCTGGTTTTTATTTTCAACATGGTCTGTAAACTCAGAGGACAAGAATTTAAACAATATACCGTAGATAAAACCGCCTGAAGCCTGCAGCTGATTCACCATCAACGAATCCAACAAATAATCATTTTACAGAAGAAACGGACGGGCTAAGAGTTCTGAGACGCATTCATTAATATTTACCGTTAAGTCATGAAGGATTATTATAAACATCTCCAGCAACATCCAGAGCTCTGATCATCATCTGAACCTGGAGAGAGGATGGACCTCCTGCAGACCTACCAGGACATGGACGTCCACCTGGACTGACAGGCTGGACCAGCAGAGCGTTGATCAGAGACGGTCCACAGCCCAGGAGGGTGAATCGGTCCACAGGAAAGAGAAATATTGTCTAAAGAAGAAATTTGTCACCATAAACCTGAACCTTCAGCGCTTCACGCAAACATCAAGTCAGCCTCTAGAGGTTCAAAGCTAGATTGACTCTCAGGGAGGAAAATGAAGACTGCCACACTTTTCAGATTTATTTTACTTGTTAAAGATGTCCATCCACCCCCCCCCCCACCCCCCCCCCCCCTCCCAGCTCATTCTGGGGGATCCTGAGGCGTTTCCAGGCCAGACGGGTCATTTAGCTCCTCCAGGGAGTTCTGGGTCTCCTCCCAGTGGGCGGTACCCAGAAAACCTCCAGAGGGGATCCTGATGTCCAAACCAGCTCAACTGACTGCTTTCGATGCGGCGAAGCAGCGGCTCTACTCTGAGCTCCCCCTCTCTTTGAGGCTGAGCCCGGCCACCCTCCAGAGGAGCTCATTGCTGCTGCTTTTATCCAGGATCTGCTTCTCTCAGTCCTGAAGCATCTCTGTGTTGTTCTGTCGCATAACGTCCAGCTGTGCTTAATGCTGTTAACGCCTCTGCCTTCCAGGAAGGTCATGGAGCAGTGCGAGAGCTTCAAGGAGGACCCGATGGAGACGAACAACGGTCAGGAGGTGAACAACGGACAGAGGGGCTGACGCCGCAGGAAGCGGACCTCCCAGTGAACACGCCTGGAGCTCGCCGCCCTGAGGAACCTCCTGCTGTCTCCGCCACCGCGGTCAATCGTGTGCATTCTTTTCAATTTTCCCTCTTGTTTCGTAGAGCAGAACGCGTCCTGGACTAAACCTGAATGTGTGACACATCATAGCAGCGGCGCCGTTTAGTTGGGCGGGCGTCTCTTGGCTGGGTCGGGGGGGGGCGCTCTGTGTGGGGAGCGTTTAGCCACACAGATATCCACTTCTCCTCTGCTAACGCCCTGAACTGTCCCGGACGCCATGGACGGCCTGGGCCCGCGGCGCCGCCTCCTGATGAGCGAATATGATCGGACCTGCGGTGCGGCTGCAGAGACGCTGGCGGCCCGGCGCTGGACTCGTTTGTCATATATGTACATACTCAGTGTGGGTCTCATCCTTTTACTGTGTGGATGTTTTATAACATGGCTGTAAACACTTCACTCTCTATTTAAATTCTGGTCTGCTGTCAGCGCTGAGAATCAATACACACAGCTACACCCAACGGTTCTGGTTCTGACCCAGGTCTCTCCTTTCGCACCTGCCGTCTAAATGTGGAGATAAAAACACCTGAAATCAGTTAAATTACCTGAAACCCTGGAGCCGATCCGTAAAAGATGAGCCGAGGCAGAACGTCCCGACTGTTTCCTGATTTTCTCTAATCGGGACGTTTTATTCTGGCAAACCGGTCCGATTTCCATCTGGAGCCGTCGGAGGATACAGAAACTCAAACGTCCAACTGAGAAGAAATGGCAGTAAACGCATCAGCAACAAGAAGCACAGAGAGTTCAGCTACAGCTTCTCCAGAATCACCTGAATTTAAGCGTCAAACAGCGACTGGATGGAAACGATTAGTTTAGAGACAATTCTTCATGAAGCTGATAAAGAAGGCTGGTTCTGTTCTGGGGACTCTTCTAGAACCTCTGGAGGCGATTGTGCCATAAGATGAAGAACATGATGGAGAACCCTGAGCATCAGGCGGTCAGAAGGTTCTGCAGAACCTCTGCAGGAGAACTTCCTGCCTGCATCCATCAGCATCTACAACAACTCCATAGAAACCTTCATATTATGATTTACAACATTCAAACGTCCCTTTGGGATTAATAATGTCATTTCAATTGATTTTAATTGGATTGATGCTACGTCACTGGTTACTATGGCGATTCAGACAGAATAATAATAATTATTATTATTATAGTTTATTATAGTTTACTGCACTTTACACTCATATCAAGAGCAAGAACTGACAGCATCAAAATTAAAAACGGATTTAAATACTTTAAAATTTTTAAAGTGGAAGTATTTAACGTTATCTGGAGTCGGGTTCCTCAGATGTTCTGGAGGAGGTTCCTCAGACGTTCTGGAGGAGGTTCCTCAGACGAGGAGCAGAACAGGAGGCCCGGTCTCAGAAACGCAGACAAGGTGCTCTGCAGGTGTTCAGAGGAACATCTGCTGGTTAAACAGAACCTCCAGGTTCTACAGAACCATCCAGAGGCGAAACCTCCTGGCAGTGACTGAGAGAGTGGGTGTGTCTATCTTCACTCTGGGCTCTGATTGGACAAGAAACAGGAAGTCCTCCATCAGTGGGAGACGCGCTGGCTGGAAGGAGACAGAATTACCTGCATTAGGATGGAGAAACTGTTTAAATCCAAAAGGTTCTGAATGTTTAACCCGATCAGAACCATCACTAAACATTCTGGTGGGAAATAAACTTTAATTCTAAATTAAACTGTGACTGTGGAAAAACTGGGAAAGAGATCAAAATTATAACTGGGTCAGGTAAAGTCTAACTTCCTGTGACCCGTAAACTTTTAATGGTGGTTCTGATGGACGGCGTGGCTGAGACATGGAGGTCCAAACAGAGTTTGACACAGCAGCTTCCACTGAGAAAGAAAGCCGAAAAGGTCCAAATAATCCAGAACATTTGGGACTCTGATTAATCTAGAACTTTATAGGTAAAGATGGAACCCAGTTTGCTGTTTGAGCTCAATCTGAACCAGAACAAGATGACCGGTTAGGATGTTCTCAGTAATTGTTCTCCATCTGGGTCCAGTTATCAGAACTTTACTGTACAGTTTCAGTTTAACAGAGTCGGGTTAATTAAATCCTCGTCTTTTCGGCACCATCCTCCAAAATCTTCTGGCAGGATTTCCTCCAGGACCAATAAATCCTGCTTTAATCAATAAATAAAGCTTCATCTCGTTTCCTCCGGCAGTTACAAGTTTTATTTCTGATTAATTTCCTCTCAGCATCTCTGATGTTCCTAACCTGCTTCCTTTACTTCCTGAGCTGGTTTTACTTTCTGAACGGGTTTCCTGGTTCTGATGTTTGTCTCTGATTGACTCCAATCTGACGGCTTCGTTTGCGTTTTGGTTCCTGTTTGGGCTTTTTGATTTTTCCCTGATTAGGTGTTAATTAAGAGACTTTGGACACAGGTTGGCTCCAGGAGATGATGAGCATTTTCAGTCTCCGGTTCCGTCTGATTTGAATGTTTTAGTCGTTTTTTTGTTTCAAGGCAAACAGAAAGCTCGACTGTTTTGGGTTATTTATGCTCCGGTCACATTTAAACTTTATCTGATGACGTTTCTGTTAATGTTGATTTCTTCTCTCACTGCTGAAGAGTTTGATCTGAAATGGAGCGAAGAACAAACGGTTCCAGTTCTGTTGATCACAGTAGCTTCATGACTTAATGTAAAAATATGAATAAGCAATAAACATGGAGTGGTTAAATGAACCGGCTTGGACTCTTTTATATTCAGCAGAAAGTTTTTTAAAGCAGAGCAGAGTTTGGACACGAGTCAAATAGTAAAAAGAAATGAAAAAAATCGACAAATGTTTGCTAAAAAAGTTTTATCTCAAAAATGTTTTACTTCAAAACTAACTTTTATAAATCTAATCTTTGACATTCAGCTTTTCATATTCATTTAGGAAAACAAAAAATTTCTGCAGCATCTGGAAAATTTGTAGTCAAATGGGAACTTTAACTTAAAGTTAATTGCTGGGCACATTCTTACCGAAGATTTTTTATTCATCAGACAGTTTAATCTGTACCATCTGAATATTTAGCAGTTAAATCAAGCATTTTGTGTCCTTCATGATTTGTTTCTGCAACACAAAACAGCTCAATTCACATCTTTAATAGAGTTTATATTTATTTTGGTGTTCATCTGACCGCCACTAGGTGGCAGTCTAACATTTTCAGCTGTTATTTTCTACAAGTCCTGTTTCACCTCAGCTGGAGCACAAGGTTGCGCACCAACCCTGGCATCATAATCCAACATGGCTGCCACCTGTAGCACTGTAGGGACCATTTCTCCAACCGTCTCAGTTGAGTCTTTGAGCAAGACAGCTTTGCCTGCCACCCCCCCCCCCCCCCCCATGTCAATGAATGGGTGAATGTGGTGTGAAGCACTATGGGTTGGACTTTATTTAGGACATAATTAGTACAGAACAGCCTTATTAAAACTCATTCCTCCTAAAAATACAGTAACCTTAAAATAATCAGATCAGGTAAATCCCATTTTACATCATGCAATCACAGTTTAATGAAAAAAAAAAAAAAATAACCACGAAAACTATTAAGTATTTAACTAAAGCAGTAGACAGGCCGCATGAACAGACGATACGAAGCTTTTTTTCCTTGTGGTTTATCAACGGCAAACTAATTTTTTAGCAGCTTGGGTTCTTGTTTAGATATAGACCTTTATGGTTTAGATCTGCCATTTTTATTACTATAAAACTTCATTATTATAATTACATTATAAATTATTATAAGTATTCACCTTTTTATTATTATTTGGGGTTACACAGTGGTGCAGTTGGTAGCACTTGCGGCCTCTCCAGGTACTCCGGCTTCCTCCCACAGTCCAAAAACAGGACTGTTAGGTTAATTGGTCTCTTTAAATTGTCCTTATGTATAACTGTGTGTCCAGGGCGCCACCCGCCACTCGCCCAATTATCACTGCAGATGGACTCCAGCAGCCCTGCATGGAAAGTGGGTCTAAACGATGGATGGAAGAGAAGGAGATGAGAGTCTGTGTTCATAGGGTCAGGGTCTACATACATTAGATACATTTTAAATCAGTCTAATAAACTTATAGCAGGGAGATTATTTAGAGTTTTTTTTAATATACTTCTTTAGATTTTGGTGGAATAGGAAACTACATAAAGGTCATTATTTTTAAAACTCCTTCTTTCCACACATCTTGTTAAATTTCCTTCTTAGCAGGCTGGGATATTATTAAATGTCTTAAAGAATAGTTGTTGCTCATTTCATGGGTTCATTTTCTCTTCTGTGTGTGTGTCTTATTGAATCTGTCACAGTTCTGTTCTACATGTTGTTACCGTCTGTTTGTGAATGTGAAACTGTGACCTTTGCTGCTGCTGCTGTTGTTTTTTAACCTGGAAATAGAGAATAAATCTACTGCAGGTAAGATGTTTGCTGCTCATTATCACTCCAGAGGATTTTGCTGAAAAAACAAATTGATAACTTTTTTTTTTTTTTTTTGCTGTACTGACAATTTGTACAAATATAAACATTACAAAGAAGAACATACTGCCAGGGGCAAATAAAACATTCGAAACATACGAGAAGATATGCCACATTAAATTAAAATAATAGGAGGAGCCAGATTAGTTGCTAAAGTTAAATGTTTTTAAATGTTAAGCCCCTTTCCAGCCTTCTTATTTCTCGGATTAGTTATAGATTTTATATATACGTGTATAGAAAAAACATTAAAATTAGGTTTTCGTTCAGCCCATTTCATATTGCGTATATGACATTCTTATTATAATAAGGAAATTAATTACAAAATATACATCACTCTCCAATTTTCTATAGCGGTAGATACACACATCTCTCGCATTTAAAATTATTCACTGACCAGATTTTCTAAATAAATAATTTTTAACATCAATCCAATAATATTCTACAACATATACAGTCAAAAAACAGGTGAATAAACGTCTCTTTGGTGCGGAAGTCGCGGGAATAGTTGATATTGACTTTAAATCGTTCCAGGATGTTTTGTAGGATAAACTCTGTGAAGGATTTTAAAATGAGCCGTTTTTTTTTTTTTTAAATAAGCTTTATTAGAAAATGCTTTACAAAACAGAAAGAAGTACAATTTCCTATGAACAATTGCCAGGGGTTTGTTTAAAAAATAAATAAAGAAATAAAATAAAGAAATAAATAAAAACTAACTGAATAAAGTAAAAGTAGCAATAAATAAGCAATAAGCATGTAAAGGGATTATATAAATACTTTAAATTTAGAGCATAAAGATAAAGTTTTAACAGCCTTTTTGTTATTGGAGGAGGACAATGTAGAAAAATAAGTTGTTGCTTCCTTTAAAAAAAGAGTGGTTTAGTCATAATAATTTTACATTTGTGAATATAAAATTTGGCCAACAGTAGCCAAAGATTACATAAGAAGAAATGATCAGAAAGTTCCTTTTTATATTTTGTGATTCCCAATAAGACATCTTTAAAATAAAGTTCAAATTTATCATAAATATTGTCCAGAATGAAGCGACAAATTCCTTGCCAAAAACGCCTGGTGTGTTCACAAGACCAAAACAGGTGAGTGACAGACTCTGAGTAAATGTTACAGAAAGTACAAGCAGTATCAATGTCCTTTTTGTATTTAACCAAAAATGACTTTACTGGATAACAGCGGTGTATGATTTTAAAGGAACCCTCTTTAACCTTATTTACTAGTAAATATTTATTGGGTAAAGACCAAGTTTTGTTCCAGCATACCTCTGAGGCCAGACCAGACCAGATTGAAATTACGTAGGGAACTGAGATGCAGTTTGCTTGGAATAAAGTACGAATATGTTTGTTATTTTTAGGAGATTTGGGTTGAAAACACAATTTACCTACATAAGTGTCAGTTAGTTCAATTGGAGGTCTTGGGCCTTTGGAGAACAGAGAAGTCTGACCTTTAAATAACATTATAACACCTGGTGGAACAGCATCAAAGACAATAGCAAACTGTTTTGGGTTTATAGGAATCTTAAAATGACACAAAAATTCTTGATAATTAAAGAGGTTGCCTTTTTCATTGAAGAGTTGACTCACCAGTGTAATACCATTCCTAAACCAGTTTTCAAAAAACAGAGATCTTTTCTTGTAACATATATCTTTGTTATAAAATAAGCCGTTTTAATCTCGTTATTAATGCATCAGTGACGCGCCACAACTTCCGTTTTTCAAGCTGTATATGACGTCATAGAGTTCCAGATTCCGAGAAAAACCGAACGCAGCGTCGTTTCTGTGTTTGGCCCTCGCCGTCCTCCGTAGTTGTAGTGCCGCCTGCTGGTTGTGAAGGCGGAAGTTCCAGCAGGCTAACTTCCCTGTGTCCAGTTATTCATTACCGGTTCTTTGGGGGGGAAAGTAGAAGGAACACAGCTTTACCTGCTCAGACATGTCTTCTGCCTACAAGAACAGGTGAGTTCTCCTCCGCAGGAGGTGTTCAAAGCGAGCAGGGGCAGAAAAAAGATCCTTTTAGAAGCACAAAAATCCATAAGCTAAAGCTAACAGCTCTGCTAACCAAACAAAGGCTAACTCCACGTTTAAGATCTAATAAATGACTGTAATCGGTCTCTATTTTAACAGAATTTATGTAGGTTTAGGTGGTCTCATTTTAAGCCATGAATAATGTCTCTAGCAGCGTTTTAACGGCTGGAACAGCTGGCTGGCTGATTAGCCACGTTAGCTTCAGTTGCTAACTGGGAGCTAACGTGGCTAACTGAGTTAGCAGATCAGCTGACCGGGTCCAGCTGCTGACAGCAGGAATCTGTCGGAGAACAGAGGCTCCAGTCTGCAGAGGATCTGCTGCTGGAGCTGTAAACCAGATTAACTCTGACACCTGGTTCAGTTCACACTGATAAATGCTGGTTAGGCTGCGTTTTCACAGCACTTTGACATATTAAGTATGTTCATTTACTTTAGTTTGGTGGAAAGCTGCATAATAATTTATTTAGGAACCCTTCAGGAATATTCATAACACACATCATCTAAAGGCTCTGTCCAAAGTCAGACTCCATCAGATCCTCCAGGTTGGTCAGAAAGTTTCCTCTCTAAGGAAACCCAGCAGGTTGCATCAAGTCTCTCCAAGCAGCATTCACTCCTCCTGAAAGAGCGTAGAGCCACAGTGGACAGTCGTCTGCATTGTTGATGGCTTTGCAGCAATCCCTCATACTGAGCATGCATGAAGCGACAGTGGAGAGGAAAACTCCCCTTTAACAGGGAGGAGAACCTCCAGCAGAACCAGAACCAGGCTCAGTGTGAACGCTCATCTGCCTCGACCCACTGGGGCTTAGAGAAGACAGAGCAGAGACACAGAAAGCTCAGAAGCTCACACTGATCCAGGAGTACTTTCTATGTTAGATGGTAATAGAGGATGATCTGCCTCCCCTGATGATGTCACAGCTAACAGAACGCCAGACCAGGTGTACCTTCTATGAAGAGAAAAATGACAGAGAACAAAAAGTTAAAAGCTGAAATAACAACAAACAATGCAGATTGGAGAGCAGTAGGAGAACTCAGCAGAGAGAGAGAAATAGACCCTGATGTCCTCCAGCAGCCTAAGCCTATAGCAGCATAACTATAGAGGTAGCTCAGGGTAACATGAGCCACTCTAGTTATAAGATTTGTCAAAAAGGAAGGTTTTAAGATTAGTCTTAAAAGTAGACGGGGTGTCTGCCTCACGGACCAAAACTGGGAGTTGGTTCCACAGGAGAGGAGCCTGATAGCTAAAGGATCTGCCTCCCATTCTACTTTTAGAGACTCTAGGAACCACCAGCAGACCTGCAGTCTGAGAGCAAAGTGCTCTGTTAGGAACATACGGGGTAATAAAGCTCCATCTGAGATCGGGTCCCTGGGGCAGCAGGTCCAGGAGGGAACCCACCCACACCCTCCTCAGCAACATCCTCTAGCTCATGCTGGGGGACCCAGGGTGTTCCCAGGCCAGACGGCACATATAGTCCCTCCAGGAAGTTCTGGGCCTTCCCGAGTCTCCTCCCAGTGGGACAACACCACAGCAGACCGGATCAGCGCCGGCGTTACTGCAGATGAAGCCCTGATCCGTCTGTCCATGTCATCTGAACCAGATGAGCTGATGAACGTTTCCTGAATTTGGCTCCGGACTGGATAACTGCTCCATGGTTCTGGACTCATGGTTCTGCTTCCTGTCTCTGTTCTTCCGTCTCTCATGAATTATGAAATCAAACGTGTGTCGACGGCTCGGCTGCAGATTCTGTTCCTGGTCTAGTTTTCGGTTCTGATCCGGTCTCTGATTTAACCCGGATGTGATGCCAACTACTTCCTGTTTCCTCCAGGATCCAAGAGTTCAAATCAGCGCTGGGGGAGAACAGCATCAACCTGACGGCTCTCAGGGAGCTCAGCTTCAGCGGTACCCTCCTCTTCCTCCTCTTCCTCTCATTCTAACCTCACCTTCATTGTTTTTATTTGTCTTTATTTGTCTCTATTTGTCTTTATTTACCTCAGGAATCCCTCATGAGGAAGGAATCCGCTCCCTGTGCTGGAAGGTGAGGTTCTGCTGGACGAGACACTTTGACCCAAACGGCGCCGATTCTCCTTCCTGCTTCGTTCCCTGGCTTTAACCCGGTCAGCCAGAACATTATGACCACTGGCAGGTCCAGTCAGAACTTTCTGTCCTCAGCTTGAGAATCTGATTAGAACCTGAAACTGTTCTGGTTCTGGGTCAGAACATCTTCACAGCTGCAGCTCTGCTGGATGTTCCCAGTCTGCAGGAACTGGACCTTCTGACCCAGTAGAAGAGCTGCTGAAGGGGCTCCTGTTGGTTCTGATGGAAAGCCGTGAGAACCAACAGAGCAGCCTGTCGGCAGGATAAAGTTCTGTCCCGGTCTGCTGAGGTGGTACCAGAAGGCTCTGAGACAAATGACCCGTTTCAGGTGTCCAAAAGAGACCGGGAGGAGATGGTTCTGGTTGATGGTGGCGGTATTAAACGTCAGACTGTGGTCATAATGTTTTGCTCCTTTCCAACATTTCAGGTTTTTATAGAACCGGTTCATCTGTTCTGGACGGAACCAGAACGGGTCAAACGTAGAACTTCTGCTCACCGTCTGACACACGAGTCGAGCTTTTAAGCTCATGAAACCTGTGTTCTGACCCGGTCCGTTTATCTCTGTGTTCTGATCTGACCCGGTCCGTTTATCTCTGTGTTCTGATCCGGTCCGTTTATCCCTGTGTTCTGATCCGGTCCGTTTATCTCTGTGTTCTGTTCTGACCCGGTCCGTTTATCTCTGTGTTCTGTTCTGACCCGGTCCGTTTATCTCTGTGTTCTGTTCTGACCCGGTCCGTTTATCTCGGTGTTCTGATCCGGTCCGTTTATCTCTGTGTTCTGATCTGACCCGGTCCATTTATCAATGTGTTCTGATCCGGTCCGTTTATCCCTGTGTTCTGATCCGGTCCGTTTATCTCTGTGTTCTGTTCTGACCCGGTCCGTTTATCTCTGTGTTCTGTTCTGATCCGGTCCGTTTATCTCTGTGTTCTGTTCTGACCCGGTCCATTTATCAATGTGTTCTGACCCGGTCCGTTTATCTCTGTGTTCTGTTCTGACCCGGTCCGTTTATCTCTGTGTTCTGATCCGGTCCGTTTATCTCTGTGTTCTGTTCTGACCCGGTCCATTTATCTCTGTGTTCTGTTCTGGCCCGGTCCGTTTATCAATGTGTTCTGATCCGGTCCGTTTATCTCTGTGTTCTGATCCGGTCCGTTTATCTCTGTGTTCTGTTCTGACCCGGTCCGTTTATCACCCTCAGATTCTGCTCAACTACCTGCCCCTGGACCAGACGCTATGGGAGTCTTTCCTCAAGAAGCAGAGGTGGGTCCGGGTTCTGCTGGTTCCGCTCATGTTGGTATCAGTGAAGCGTCTCCGGTTCTGTTCAGGCTTTCAGGTCCAAATAAGCCCGTTTGTCTGTGCAGGGAGGTCTACGCTCAGTTCCTCAGAGAGATGATCATCCAGCCCGGCATCGCCAAGGCCAACCTGGGTCTGTCCAGAGCCGACGTAACGCTGGAGGACCACGTAAGTCCCGGCGCCGACCACACGGGTCTGGTTCTGGTTCTGGTTCTGGGTCTGTCCAGATAACTGGAGTGTTGGTATCAGTTGGATCACATATTGGACCCAAATGTCCTCCCCTATGGACCTCTGTCTGATTGGACCTGTTGAGGCTGATCAGAACGGATCAGCTGTTTCTGGAGGTTCTGGTTCTAAGTGGGATCGGTCCAACTGGATCAGGCAGAACCACTGATTGGTGCTTTCATGATAATCATCGGGTTATTTGCTCTTTGAATGCCGGTTCTGGACTGGGTTGGCAGCTGGTACTTTGTTTTGGACGGTACCAGTCGGTACCGTTTGACCTTTTATTTAAATCCTCCGTTTGAACGGGACGGTGTCAGAACCTGCTGCAGAAGCAGGTTCTGAAACTTCATAGTTTCTGGTATTGGACCCGGTCCTCCGGTTCTGGAACTCTGGATCCAGGTTCTGCTGAGTCGGCACAGTCCAGTTCTGTGAACATGCAGACATTCAGAAAAAGCTCTAAAGAACCAGAACTTCTTGTTTAGGAACCACGGGTCCGTTTATCTGCAGAGGAATGGTCTCACTTTGCAGACGGTTCTGTTTGGACCAGCCCAGGTTAGTTATGACTGGCTCCATTTGAAGCGGTTCAGATTGGTCCGGATTGGCTCGGTTCTGATGGGCTCAGTTGGACCTGCTGTGAGGCAGACGGTACCGTCTCTGCTGCTGCAGACGGACACTTCTGGGTCTGATCGAAGCTTTTTTGCTGTAACTTCTGTAGTTTGTCTGAAACCAGAACCCATCCGTGTCTGTTTGGGTCCAAAGGTCCAATCGGAGTTCTTAGAACCAGCACCACGATGAATGTTTGTTGTTTTCCAGCCTCTGAATCCGAACCCAGACAGCCGGTGGAACAACTACTTCAAAGACAACGAGATCTTACTGCAGATCGACAAGGATGTGAGGTAAGCTCCTCGTCCTGGTACCGGTTCTGCCAACATCCCACGGTCAGAAAAGTTCTGACCCGAGTTGAAGGAGTCGGGTCTTCCTGCAGGCGGCTGTATCCGGACATGGCCTTCTTCCAGCGGCCCACTGAGTATCCCTGCCAGCTGATCCTGGACCCGCAGAACGACTACGAGACGCTGCGGCGCCGCGTGGAGCAGACCACCCTGAAGGCCCAGACCGTCAACCGGAACCGCAGCGGCGTCACTAACGTGAGTCCCTGGTACCGCCGCGGGGGGCGGAGCTACAGCAGGGACCGCTTAGAGCGACGTTTAAGGGATTAGAGAGTAAAATTAAACATTTAAAATTAAACGTTGGAAAAATTAAACATTGTTAGAAAGTAAAAAACTTCTGATTTTCTCATTTTATGCTGGAGCTTTATTTAATCAGATGTTTTCAGTGTTTTTTATGTGTTTTTTTTTTTTTTTACTTTATTAGAATAATAGAATATTCTTTGTAACAAACAAAAAGCCATAACACAAAGAAAAGTGCAATTAAGTACAAAAGATGTTTTCAGTGTTTTTTTTTTTGTTTTGTTTTGTTTTTTAGATAAACTTTATTAGAATTAGATAAAATGAGAAAATCATCATAAGTTTTTACTTTCTAACAATGTTTAATTTTACAATGTCTAGTTTTTTAATGCCAAATCTCTCTTCCATGTCGCTGTAAGCTGTCACTGTTTCAGCTCTATAGAGCTGGGGTGGCCAACTCCGGTCCCCGAGAGCCGGTGTCCTGAAACCTTTAGAGGTTCCTTGGTCCCACACTCCTGAATCAAATAGCACAATTAGCTCCTCAGTATGCAGTCAGGTTCTTCAGAGTCCTGCTAATTAACTGATTATTTGACCCAGGCGTGTCAGACCAGGGACACATCTAAAGGTTGCAGGACACCGGCTCTCGAGGACCGGAGTTGGCCACCCCTGCTATAGCGGATGACCAGCAGAGGGCGCCGTTCCCAGAGTCAGGCCCGGTACCGGTCCTTTGATTAATGGGCCGCTTGGTCCAGACAGTGATAAATCAGAACAACTAATAAAGTAATGAGTAAAAATTAGTTTTTATTCATTTGTTTTTACCTTTAAATAGTTTTTGATCTTAAATAGAATAATTTTTTCAGTTTAATTTTGTTTTTTACTTTTTGTTCGTGTTGAAATTTATGAATAAAATGAAACATAAAGTGACCTGCAGAGAAGATAGGAGAGGAGCTATAAAATAATATACAATACAAATTTTAAATTGGGAGAGAAATTATAAATTAATTTAAAATAGACATTTTTAAAAAATGTAATTAGAATGTGTTTTAATTTTGATGCATTTTTCTATTTTTTTTCCTCCAGATAGAAACTTTCTGCTGTTTTCTGACTCGTTTAGCTTCAGCTTAGAAAGCAGGAACCCTCTGAAGGTTCTTTAGAAACCCAGCAGAACCAGGTTTGGTTGTCATTATGTATTCAGAACCGAGGACTGGACCAGGACCAGGGGTTCTGACCCACGTGTCGTGTCTCCTGGAGCTGAGCAGTAAAATCAGAGGAAGTTCTCCCAGGTTCTGCTTGTCTTCGTGTTCCACTTTCATGAGGCTCCAGAGAACAGAACCAAAGCCGGTTTCAGTCGGGTCACAGCTGCTGCCTCGGCCGGTTCTCCTCCAGAACCGGCTGCTGCCTCGGCCTTCAGAACCGGGTGTTTTCCCGCCATCTGAGCCCGTTTTCTCGTTCTAGGTCAGCTCTCCTGGGAAGGCTCTGAACCTGTACCCGTCCAACGAGTACGAGGTTCTGCCCAGCGGTACCGAGGCCCACTGGGAGGTGGTGGAGCGGATCCTCTTCATCTACGCCAAGCTGAACCCGGGCATCGCCTACGTTCAGGGCATGAACGAGATCGTGGGGCCCATCTACTACACCTTCGCCACGGACCCCAGCAGCCAGTGGAAAGGTTCTGGTTCTGCTCCGTGTTCTGGTAGCGGCCGTGTAGAGGTTCTGGTGGTGCTCACTCTGCTGCGGTTCTCCCCGCAGAACACGCCGAGGCCGACACGTTCTTCTGCTTCACCAACCTGATGTCGGAGAACCGGGACAACTTCATCAAGAGCCTGGACGACTCGCAGTGCGGCATCACCTGCAAGATGGAGAGCGTCTACGCCATGCTGAAGGACAAGGACCCGCAGCTCTTCCTCAAGCTGGTAACCGGATCAGAACCGCCCGGCCGCAGAAACGCTCCGTCAGCCCGGTCCTGGTCCAGTCAGGGAGAGAGTCGCCTCTCTGATCGCTTTGAAAGGTTCTGGAAAAATATTGGATCCTTCTAGGAACGTTTATCCAGAACCTTGAAAGCAGCTTTTTCCTCGTCTTCAGAACCTCAGATGGTTCTGGGTCGGTGCAGAACTAAATCTGATCAGCAGCTTCTGATCCTTCAGAACCGGACCTGTGGACCTTGATGGGTTAAAATGCCAGAACATTTCGATAGAGCTGCACAGAACCTCTGTTGGCCCAGAACCGCCTGGACAGCAATGATTAGGTTATTTAAACACCGTCGGTTCCGGTTCTGCAGGACCAGAATGTGTTTGGAGCAACTTTATTAGCAGAACCGGGTCGAGATGGAACCTTTTTAATCGCAGGAACTTCAGACATCAGGTCAGGTTCTAAAGAACAAGCATTTAGGGTCAGACCAGTATCAGAACCGTGGTCCGGTGTTTATGAAACCATCAGATTAGATGAATGTTTGGTTCTGAACTGTCCAGATTGTTGTAGGTGTTTGGGTTAACCCTCAGTACTCATAGAACCCGGCAGAACTAAGCAGAACCCAGCAGAACCAGGCGTAATTGCTGCTGGAAAGTGATCAGAACAGACCGGATTGGTGCGAGCAATCAGCTTCCTGCTAGAATCCGTCCGGTGTTTAAACACATTGAGACCAGGAACCGGTTCTGGTGTCGGTTGGGAAAAGAACCCGTCCCTCTCCCTGCAGGTCGGCTTATGTTCTGGTCCAGATCCTCCGAGCAGCAGCTGGATCTGATCCGAGTGGTTTTCCTCTAACGGGCAGCAGCGCATCTCTTTGTTCCCTAAAGTTCTCCTCTGACCCGTGTCTATTGTGCCGTTAACGGGTCGGTTCTGTCCGTGCAGGAGGAGCAGAACATCAAGCCTCAGTACTTCACCTTCCGCTGGCTCACCCTGCTGCTGTCCCAGGAGTTCCTCCTGCCGGACGTCATCCGCATCTGGGACTCCCTGTTCTCCGACCAGGACCGGTTCCACTTCCTGCTCCTGGTCTGCTGCGCCATGCTCATGTGAGGCTCCAGGTTCTGGTCCCGGTTCTGCGGCAGGTCCGGTACCATCCCTGCACAACCATGACCCGTCTCTCCTCTCTTCTGTTCAGACTCATCAGGGACAGCTTACTGGCCGGAGACTTCACCGCCAACATGAGGTTACTGCAGGTAGGTTCTACTGGGCCGCCACGGACCGGTCCGGTTCTGATCAACATTTGGGCTTTTATTGCATTAATTGATGTTTCTTTTTTTCAGAATATTTTTTTAGAGTAAAACAGAATAAAAGCTTTAAGTGAAAACAGCCGACCCGGTTCTGTTGGATCTTGGATCTTTGAGCTGGATGATGAGGTTCTGCTGTTAGCAGGACTCTCTGCATGTTTGCATTCAGTGGCTACGGCTACAGGACTGGTTCTGGTGACTTATTGGACCTGCAGCACCTTCCAGTCCCGGGCTGATTAGCAGAACCGGTCCCAGATTTGGGTCGGGGCTATAAGATGGTGAACAACGTGGTCCTGGTTGGTTAATTTATCCTGAATCCAGCGGTTCTGGTAGAGCAGCACCTCCAGAACCTCTCCACTCCCGGGCTTTTATTCAGTTCAGGGAGGTTCTAAGAACCATGGAGAGAACGTCTGATTTGTTCCTTAACGACCCGTTCTGCTGCAGAACCAAAGCTGAGATGAAAGCAAGAGCAGCTTCTTGGTTCTGGTTAATCGGGTCTCGCTGTGAGAGATCTGGTTTAATCATCTAAGTTTGGGTCAGATGGTTGAAACTTGGACCCGTTTGGGTTTTCCGACCATGACCAGAACTTATTGAATTGGGTTCTGGTTCTGTTGCAGGATTATCCGATCTCAGACGTCCACACCATCCTGACCAAAGCCAAGGAGCTGCAGGAGAACTCCTAACCAGAGACCTGCTGCTGATGGTGGGTGGAGGTCCAGACATGGACGGACACCACAGAACCCGCAGCTGGACCTGCTCATCTGACAGCAGAACCCTGGAGGAGACGTTCAGGAGGAGGAGGCGTGTCCTTCTTCATCCTGCATCATCCTCCTCTTCCTCACAGCCGTTTCCCCTTCGCATCAGGAAGTGATCAGGAAATGACGTTTTAATTGATCATCTGGAGAAGGTCCACGACGATCCAACACTACAGGAGGTCCAGCAGATCTGATGCTCGGTCAGATCAGTTTTCATTTTTCACATCAGAACCATTTGGGCCGTGGTCCGTTTCTGAAGCAGGAAGCCAGGAGGTCCACATGTTCTGTGTTTTATCAGGAACGTCTTCAGAGCTCTGCAGCAGGGAGGACATCATGATCCGTTTCTGGACCTTCCAGTCTGATTTTCTTTAATTGACCAGAACCGTTCTGCAGGTAAAGCTTCAGTGAAACCAGCAGCAGGTCCGTGGGTCGGTGTGAAAACTTTAGCAGCTGCTGATGGAGCTCCACGCTGAGGTTCCTCTGGAGGTTATAGCTCTCGGTACCGACCGATATCTGCTGAAACACAATTATGTTGGATATGGATCCTCGGTACCGCCGCACCTGTGTTGTTTTCTCTGCTGGTGGACCAAGAACAGACGGTGGTTCTGACCCAAGGAAACCTGTAGACAGTGTTGTGCAAAAGTTTTAAACCAGCCTCAGTTCTTCCTGGTTTCCTTCCTGTGATCCAGTCTCAGTGTTTTAGTTCTCCGGGCTTTTCCCACTCGGTTTCAGTCCAGATTCTGCACCTGGGAAGTTCTCCAGGAAGTGGAACATGGTTGAAAGTCATATCTAGAACCTTCCTTCTAGATAACTTTCCATGAGCTGCCAGAAAATCCGGGCCTTATGACTACCTGAAGTCCAGTTTAGTTTTTGATGCACATCAGAAAGCTAGCTGCCGTTAGCCGCGCTAGCTGCCGTTAGCCGCGCTAGCTGCCGTTAGCCGCGCTAGCTGCCGTTAGCCACGCTAAGGATGATTTGGTGGTCCAGGTTAAAAACATTCCTCTGGAAATGGAGCGGTGCTGGACTGGAAATGGGTAAAATGGAAAGCCTGATACATAGAAATATTCTGGGTCTCCAGTTCTCCTGGTTTTCTGAAGGTTTTATAATAAAAGTACAGGAAGGTTCTGGATCTGGGAAGGAAGGTATAGGAAATGACGCGGTTTGGTTTTGGATCGAGCGTTAAAAAACAAAACGCCTGAAGATCTGTTCTTATTCATGTCGTTTATATGAAGTGTTTGCTTTAAAATCCAGAAGGTATCAAAACCAAAACTAAAAACTCTTTTTGCCTAATGAGCCAGTAGTAATTTTATTTAAAAAAATGGAGTCAGTGTTTATTTTCAGCCTAAAGCCAGTTAGAAATCCTCTTCAAAGGTTATTTTGTTTTTATGACACTAAATGCTTGTCTGATATTTAGCTAAAACTTTTGTCATTTTAAGAAGAGAAGTATTTTAATGGGTTTATTTCCACCTCAGTGAGGATCTCATACTGCAGGATCACAATAAACCTCTTTCTTTATGATGTATTTAAAAACACAGTATTAATAATTTGTTTCTGACTCAGATTCTACAGAATTATATTTTCCTTGTTCTGCTTCAAAACTGCTGCAAGATCATGTTTAAGTGCAATCTAAAACTTAGCCACTAGATGGCGCCACATAACCAGGATATGAGGAAATTAACTATCATCTAAACCAGAACAACCTGCTCTGGTTTAAAGATGATGTGGTTCAACATCTGGACCTCTGAGAAGATTCTGTGGTCGAGTTTCAGAACCGTCGGCGCTCTCAGACCCAGTTTTAGACACGAAGAGCGACGACCTTCATCCTGTGATCCAGAACCACCAAAGTCTTGTTGGAGAACCCTCCTAATGAATGTTAACGTTACTAGAGCCTTTTGGGTCAGAACAAAATTAACCAGAATCTGTGCTGGTTCTCCCAGCTGTGGTCCAAACATGGACCTCTTCAGTTTCTGGTACCGTTTGCAGGATCGGTTGCTTGTTGGTTGAAGAAATATGGAAAGTTGAAACTTTTCCTTTTGGGGAAACAGGAACCGTTTCAGATCTTTGCTGAAGCTCAACTAATGAAAACTTTCTGCGACGATCATTAAAAACTTAAACCGTCTGTTTCTGCTCATTGAAAATTAAAATGTTCCACATTAAGACCAAAACAGACACACTGAAGGTATTTTTAACGTTTTTACTTTGAGGGATTTTCACCATCAACCTCCTTCCTCGGTTTAACGTGTATTTATTTTTCTCCTGCGCGGTTTTCTGTGTTTAAATAAATGTTTTTGTCTCTTATTTGCATGAATTACATTTTGTAAACAAATAATTTTTGTAACGTTCTCCAGTTTTTACATGTTTGAAGATGTGAAATAAAACCAATAATTGGGTAAAAATGTTTGACCATCAGATTCACTTTATTAATTTTACAGTTGTGTGTAAAACCATTAAACTGAGACTAAGAAAATCCTGAAAAATAAACATGAAACACGACACAGAGATGAAGTTTAAAGTACTTAGAATTTAAAACATACATTTTTATGCAGCCCGTGTTTACTTCCTATTTCCTGAGCGGGGGAGGGGAGGGGGGCAGTGGTTTATCTAACCTGATCCGATTAGGAAAACACCCAACTTCACCATCACAACTACCCCTTTAAAATAATGGACTACAACAGATAAAGTTATTTCTTAACTGTTTTTGTTTCCCTTTAGAGGGCAAAAAGAAATAAAAAATTCCCTTACCATAGACCAGTGGTCCCCAATCCTGGTCCTCGAGGGCCGGTGTCCTGCAACTTTTATTTGTTACTCTGCTTCAACACACCTGAGTCAAATAATGAGGTCATTAGGAGGACTCTGGAGAACTTGACAGCACACTGGGGAAGTAAGTCAGGTGTGTTGGATCAGGGACACGTAAAACCTGCAGGGACACCGGCCCTCGAGGACCGGGATTGAGGACCACTGCCATAGACCATTGAATCACATTTACTGCACAAAAAAAGAGGAAAGTATAACATAATATTCTTTAATAAATGGGTCTCTGATTAAACTGCGGTGAGCCAACATGCATGAAGTTCCACTTAGTCAAGTTTAGTTCTCACAAAACATTGAAGAGGGAGCAAAACAATAATTTGCAGGTCTGTTTAGAAAATCATTTTCTCCATCTTTAGGGGCGTAACGCTGTTCTTTAATCATTTATCATCCTTAATATATGATGCTGATTCTGATTGTATATGTGTACAGATAAGGTGCTGAACAGGTGGGAAACAAATTACAGAAACCTGTTTGCCTGTAACAGCTCCCATCAGTTTGATGAGCAGTTTCTAAATAGCATCTTCAATGCTAAGATTTCACCTGAAACAAACACTGAATTATTTTTGCCTGGTTCTAATTTATCTGTTAAATGGAGGTATAACTGTGGTAGAGGTGCAAAAAGTTATCAAAAATATCAAAATACTTAAAGCTGTGAGTGCTGATGAATTGTCTAATGAGGTTCTTAAAAGTCCTAAGTTAATAAAATCTCTCCATGCGTTTAAACACTGTTTACAGATGGTATTATTCCATCAATATGGTATAAATCTGTCATCACAAGCAGACCCCAGAGTCCCTCTCAATTATAGAGGCATAAGTTTAAGTTCTGCTTATAAAGTGTACACTGTTGCTCTGAACAACAGGCTTTGTTAGTATATTGAAGTGAATGACATTTTGATGGATGAGCAGAATGGATTTAGGATGGATCAATTGGTTAAATCTAAACATTTTGGTCTTCATTATTTCATAAAACCTTGTGAACCTTTTAAGATCTGGTATAGACACAGGTTAGGAACAGACTTTTTGGGGGAGTATTAAAGAGTTAAAATTACTAATATGAGAGAAAAAGTCAGGAGAATAAAGTTAAAAAAAGTGGTAATTGTCAGGGTTCTGTTTGTGTGCCTGCTCTGATTGCCTCCACAGGTGGTGGCTGAGGGGGCGTGCCCCACACCTGCGGCTTGTCAGAGGCAGCTTCCTCTGGCTTCTTAAGCGGAGCGCGGACAGACGGAAGATGCCAGAGCCTTAACCAGTCGTGGTATGACGTGGCCCTGTCCAAGCCTTAGTTCCTGCTCGTAAGTCTTCGTCTTTGCTTTGGACTAACTTTGGTTCTCCTGTTTTTTGTCACAGTTTTTGTGTGCATGGATGCACTCACCCGTCTCGAAGCTCTGAAGATGTTTTTGAACCTGTGGAATCATCAGCTCAGATTTTGCTCTGGCGCTCCCCCTCTTACTCCCTTGGCGTTACCAAGAGGGGCTCGAGGTTCCCCCCTCCTGGATTCCACAGACTTCTCCAGGATTCCTGAACTCTGGTTAATCCGTTTGTCGCTCCCGTCAGTTGAGGTTTGCTTCGGATTCCTCGCCAGCTCCATCTGCCGCCCTCCAGTCACCACCTCACCATCTAGAGTAGGCACACAAGGTTCCCGAGGCGCTACTCTTCCGTTTAATTTCTTATGATTCCACTTGTCATTATTTTTCATTCGGCTCACTATATTATGGGGAAACAGCGCCCTCTCTTGGTGGTCGGCTACGATAAGTGCAGTGTGCACAGCTACCTCGTTGCCATTATATGCGAGACGGGCACGAGGTGAGTTCTTCGCTGTTAGCACAGTGGTAAAGAACGGTGTATTATGAGCCATTGTCAATTGTATGATCCCTGGCTGGATGTATTTATGGCAAATGAGGTACTACGTCCATTTTGTTATTGTTATAACACTGTGCTAAACTAAATATGTTTGGAAATAACAGCTAGTTTGATGCTAATTGCTAATGCTGTTCCTCGTAGAGGTGCTGTTTCCGCTGTGAAGAGCCTATATGTGACCAGTACATATCCTGTTCCACGCAGATTAAACGCATCATTCAACATCTTCCGTCTCTTGGCCATCATTAAAACACAACGCGGAGGTATTATACGAGGACAAAGAGGGAAAGACGAAAACAGGGCCACTTCTATCTGGACCGAGCTGAACAAACACACGGCCAAGTTCAGCACGGTTACATCGGCACGTTCCTGGTTCTTGCCTTCTATTCATTCTCTTCCCTTCTCTTACAGTCAACCCCGCTCTGACGTTCAGGCCTCGTCCAGGCGATTATATTCTTGCTTCATTTACTGCCTTCTTCTTAGTAAACATCTTAAAACTGTGCTCTGGTCACCCGTTCTTATCTGGATGTGGGCTAAGCATCTCAAAAACATGACAGAAGAAGGCTCTGGCCATCAAAGCCCAGCAGATACGTTCGGGCGACAGCTTGCTGCACAGCAGGAGCACTTACAGTCCCTCGGGTTAGCTGTTAGCTCCACTCACGAGCAGCTCTAGTCAGTAGCTGCACAGCTTAGCCACCTCACCGCTACTATGACTTGTGTTTTCTCAACCTGTCAATCAAGCACCCGTCGCCCCGCCTCCGGTCGAACAGAGCGCTGAAGTTAGCAGTCAGCCTCCTAACCCCAAATGCTCTTCACCGTGTCCAGAGAAATTCTCCGGAGAAAGCGGAGATTGTGGCGGTTTTCTTTTTCAGTGCAATTTGGTGTTTAATCGTGCTCCTCAGGTTTATTCTTCTGACTAGATCAAGATCTCCTATGTTCTCCGGCTCCTTTCAGGTAGGGCCCTTTGACTGTTCTAGTTAAACTGTTTTACTGTTTTTAATGTTCTTCTTTGTTTCTACATTCTATCCCTCCTACTTGCTTTTATTTTGCTATATTTTAATCATGTAAAGCACTTTGCATTGTCTTTGTACTGAATTGTGGTATATGAATAAATTTGCCTTGGCCTTAGGTGGGCAGAATCCCGATTTTTCGGACTGTCAATCTTTTGGGTGTACGTTTTCTGAATTCGTTAGGGAATTCAAGATCGTTTTTTCTGCCGAGGTGGACACAGTTCAGCAGTCCCGTAATTTATTAGTCTTAAGACAACGGGGTCGCTGTGTCTCTGATTTTGCTGTTGATTTTCGTACATTAGCCGCGGCCGCAGATTGGACAGATAAGCCGTTAAAGGCTGTTTTCTTCTCCACCCTTGATGAGCCCTTAAGGGATGAATTAGCACGGGTGGAGGAACCCAAGACTTTTGAAAAAAATGGTGGCCTTGGCCGTTCGTTTAGATACCCAGGTTCGGAGCCGTAACCGGGTGCGGTCAGACAAGACCCTGAGATCCATAGGATCTTTTTCGGCTTTTAAAGGGCCACCACGACAGGCTGAGACACCACCGTCTCCCCCTGAACCCATGCAGTTGGGAAGGGTTCATCTCACCAGCGAGGAACGCCAAGAGCGTTACTCTGGCAATCTATGTTTATATTGCGGTGGTGAGGGACATTTCGTTAAAGAGTGTCCCACTCGGCCAAAAGAGCGAGTCCGTCGTCTGTGATGGGGAAGACGGCGGACAGAGTAAGAACTGCTCCCCACAAACGTGTTTCGGAGCTGGTTGGTTCTCAGTTCTGTTTACCTATTTCTCTAGGGTTTAATCAGGACAGTATCGACGTCTCACCTCTTATTGATTTAGGATCCGAATTTAACCTCATCGATCAGTCCCTAGTTGCCCAGCTCAGAGTTCCTACCGAAGCGCTAGCTGAACCTCTACAGGTTTCGTCTTTGGATGGTCAGAAATTAACTCGGATCACTCATCGTACGAGACCCTTAGAAGTAATAGTTTCTGGTAACCACCGAGAGCAGCTATCATTTTTTGTATTCCCTGTTAGATGCTCGCCGGTGGTACTCGGGTTTGCTTGGTTAACTGTCCACAATCCCCAGATTAATTGGACGGAGTCTCGGCTAGAATCATGGTCCCTTGCCTGTCATTCTCGGTGTTTACAATCAGCACGTCCGGTTTCTCGTTCCCTCCCTTCTACTCCTCCACAAGATGATCTTATCGATCTTTCTCGGGTTCCCCAGGAGTATCATGATCTTAAGCTGGTGTTTAGTAAGAGTAAGGCTAGTTCACTTCCGCATCATCGCCCTTATGATTGCGCCATTGTCTTGTTACCCGGAGCACCCCTGCCGACTAGTCGCCTCTATAACATCTCGAGGTCTGAACGTCAAGCACGCGAGAGCTACATCAGTGAGTCATTGTCGGCGGGGTTGATTCGTCCATCCTCCTCCCCGTTAGGGGCCGGCTTCTTCTTCGTGGGCAAGAAGGATGGTTCTCTTCGGCCTTGCATCGATTATCGTGGGTTAATCCAGATAACCGTGAAAAATAAATGTCCATTGCCTCTCCTCTCTTCGACTCTCGAACCAGTTCAAAACGCAACAGTTTTTACCAAACTCGATTTACGCAGCGCTTATCATCTAGTTCGGATCAGGCAAGGGGATGAGTGGAAGACAGCCTTCAAGACACCGTTGGGACATTTTGAATATCTTGTTATGCCTTTTGGTTTGTGCAACGCCCCGGCAGTTTTTCAGGCCTTAGTTAATGATGTCCTTAGGGATTTTTTGAACGTCTTTGTTTTCGTTTATCTAGACGATATTTTGATCTACTCCAGTAATCTTGAACAACATAAATATGTCCGCCTAGTCTTGCACCGGCTACTAGAGAATCGACTCTTTGTCAAGGCTGAAAAGTGTGATTTTCACCAACCTTCGATCTCAGTCGGTCCGGGTCGGACAGAACACCTCTGATGTCATCACCCTCAGCACGGGCTCCCCTCAGGGCTGCGTCCTGAGCCCCCTGCTGTTCACTCTGATGACTCATGACTGCGTCCCCAGGTTCACCACCAATCACATCGTGAAGTTTGCAGACGACACAACGGTGGTGGGCCTGATCAGAGACGACAACGACCAGGACTACAGAGAGGAGGTGGAGCAGCTGGTGGTCTGGTGCAGAGACAACAGCCTGATCCTGAACGTGGAGAAGACGAAGGAGATCATCGTCGACTTCAGGAAGAACCAGCCTCACCACGCTCCACTGCTCATCAACAGCTCAGCTGTGGAGGTGGTCAGCAGCACCAAGTTCCTGGGGGTGCACATCACGGACAAGCTCACCTGGACTGTAAACCCCACGTCACTGGCGAAGAGGGCACAGAAGCGACTGTACTTTCTGCGGAGGATGAGGAGAGCCCGCCTGCCCCCGCCCATCCTCACGACCTTCTACAGAAGCACCATAGAGAGCATTCTGACCAGCTGTCTCTCTGTGTGGTTTGGAGGCTGCAGTGCCTCCGACTGGAAGAACGTGAGGAGAGTGGTGAGGACAGCAGAAGGGATCATTGGGGCTCCTCTTCCCTCCATTAAAGACATTTCATCGCAGCGCTGTGTGTCTCAAGCCCAAAACATCATCAGGGACCCCTCACACCCCCACTGTAGTGGATTAATATCAATATGGGTGATTAATATCTCACAATGCATGTATTTTTGTCACAATAATTGAAGGGTGTGCTAACATATCTCACAATTAATATATTCTTGTCACAATGATTAAAGGTGTGCTGTAACTATACCTAAGAAAGAATGTGTGTGTGTGTCACTCCTGAGGTAAAGATAAGAGATAGGGGACATCAAACAAACGAAGGCAAGACATCTGGACCAAAGAGCAAGCCATGTGCAATGTAAACGGAACATGTATGGTACAAAAGGCTGCAATGTAAACAGAAAGCGTATGGTTCATGTTTGGAAAAGATAATGATGTGTACCAATATCGGAAATGGGTGGAGATGTGTGACCATGTTTGGAATAAGTAGTGACTTGTAACCATGTTTTTAAAAATATGCACCCTCGGGAAGTTTCCACTGATATGTAATAAAATAACAAAGATATCCGTGGAAAAGTAATTGAAAATACGTAATAAAGAGGAGGGGCTCGGGGAGGAGCCCCCAAGCCCCAGGGAATGTATATAAGCAGACCACTTTCTGTATGTTGTCAGATGTTGTCCGGAGAGCATCTCATGTGTGGTTGACTTGTATTGTTGCAATAAACCATACTGGACCGATACTCAGCTACTTCTGCTCACTTTTTTGACCACTGTTGGATATTTTAACTGCCTTACCAAGAACTTAGAATTTTTGAAAGACTTTGCACAAATCATTACGTCGTTTGGAGGCCCATCCACGATACCACCATGGACTGTTCTCCCTGCTGCCCTCTGGGAAGAGGTTCCACAGCATCCGCTGCAGGACCACCAGGTTCTGCAAAAGCTTTTTCCCTGCTGCCATCAGACTGCTGAACTGCTGAAGTATAAAATGGACTGTGTACCACACTCGCTGATTTGCACATTTGTATCGTATCCTTATCCAGCATTATAAATGCTGCTCAACTCTTAGTCTCCAATATCACTACTGCACTTTATCCGGAAACTTACTGCATAATTGTTTACACTGCAACTGTCTACTGTTAAATCACTGCTGCACTTTACTAGAAACTACTGCATATTTGTTACATTTGTTTACATTTCAACTGCCTACTGTTCACTGCTGCACTTTATCCGGAAGTCAATTGAAACTTATCCTGTAACTTGACTGCAATTTATTACTGCATTTGTATCCTATACTGAAATTCACTACAAGGTATCCTGTAGAGTTACTGCAATTTTTCTGAGCTGTATGGAAACGAAATTTTGTTCTGTATGCACTCTGTGCATACAAAATGACAATAAAGAAAGTCTAAGTCTTTTCTTGGTTTAGTTTTAGGAGGTTGGGTTAGGTCTGACCCGGAAAAGGTTAAGGCTGTAGAAGAATGGCCAGTTCCCGAGTCTAGAAAACAGCTGCAATGTTCCCTTGGTTTCACCAATTTTTACTGAAGGTTCATTAGGAACTACAGCCAGATAGCCTCCCCGTTGCACGCTCTCACCTCTACTAAGGTTCCCTTTGTCTGGGGATCAGAGGCGGAAGCCGCCTTCAACCAACTTAGGTCTCAGTTCACTCAGGCGCCTATCCTTACACACCCGGACCCTCAGAAACAGTTTATCTTAGAGATAGATGCCTCTGACACTGGGGTAGGTGCAGTCTTGTCACAACCGTCTGAATCTGACAACAAACTCCTTCTGTGTGCCTTCTTTTCACGACGCCTTTCCCCAGCCGAACGTAACTATGACGTAGGTGATCGTGAATTACTAGCTATTAAGTTAGCTTTAGAGGAGTGGCGGCATTGGCTTGAGGGATCCGAGCAACCTATCACCATTTGGACTGATCACAAGAACCTTTCATACCTTCAGTCAGCTCGCCGCCTAAACCCTCGTCAAGCTTGCTGGTCATTATTCTTCTCTAGATTCAACCTCTCCATAACCTACAGACCCGGATCCAGAAATGTCAAGCCCGATGCTCTTTCTCGTCAATTTACCCCCAGGAACAAGAAGGAGAGCCCAAGCTTATTTTGCCCCCCTCCATGTTCTGTAGGGGCTTTACAGTGGGATCTCGAGGACAGGATTAACCAGGCCTTACGGCTGGACCCTGATCCCGGTACTGGTCCAGAGGGCCTCAAGTATGTTCCCCAGAGTGTTCGTCCTGATGTACTGCAATGGTGTCACGACTCCAGGTTCTCCGCTCATCCAGGTATTTTCAGAACACAGTCCCAGGTTTCTCTGCATTTTTGGTGGCCATCATGGACTAAGGATGTTAGAGAGTATGTGTTGGCCTGCCCCGTTTGTGCTCGTAACAAGTCTTCTAACAAGCCACCCTCCGGTTTGCTTAACCCCCTTCCTATCCCTAAACGTCCTTGGTCCCACATTGCTGTGGACTTTGTCACTGGTCTACCCGTTTCCCAAGGCATGTCAACGATTCTGACAGTGGTGGATCGTTTTTCTGAAGCCTGCCATCTCATCCCCATCAGAAAGTTACCCAATGCCCTGCAGACTGCCCAGCTCCTGATTAAACACGTCTTCAAGCTCCATGGTATACCTGCTGACATCCTTTCTGACCGGGGTCCCCAGTTTGTCTCTCAGGTCTGGCGGCACTTTTGTTCTGCTCTCGGTGCCCGCTACACTCTCCGGATATCACCCTCAAACTAAGGGCCAAACCGAAAGAATGAATCAGCAGTTAGTAACCACCCTTTATTGCCTCACCTCCTCATCACCCACCGACTGGAATACGTTTTTGCCATGGGTCGAGTATGCTCTCAACTCACACGTGTCATCTGCCACTGGACATTCACCCTTTGAAATAGCCCTTGGATACCAACCACCTCTCCTACCCACCGATGAACTCCGGATGCCCCTATCGTCTGTTAATGAATACATCAATCGTTGTCAAGAAACCTGGAGATCCACAGTCACTGCTCTCACTTGCACCGCAGAGCAGAACAAGAGGTTCGCCGACCAGCAGCATTTAGTTCCTATGCTCCACTGATCTGGAACAAACTCCCAGAAAACTGGAAAAGTGCTGAAAGCCTGAGTTCCTTCAAACCAAGAGTAAAAACTCATTTGTTTAGGATTGCCTTCGACTGTTCTAGTTAAACTGTTTTTTGAAACATAATTAGTTAAAAACATTTTTAGGCCAACTGTTTCTTAATGTTTGATTTTAGTTTCTATTTTCCCATGTTCTATCTAGTTTCTACATTTTATTCTAACTTGCTGTTATTCTGTTTTTTCCCTAGATTTTAATCATGTAAAGCACTTTGAATTGTCTCTGTACTGAAATGTGCTATACAAATAAATTTGTCTTGCCTTGAAGACAGAAGTGCAAAAGAACTGTGTGACAAACTTTGGTTTAACTCATTATGTTAAACAACCAACAAACAAACAAGAACATAATTTAGACTTAATCATCACTGAAGGTCTAAACATTTCCAAAGTCAATAGCCTTGCCTTCAGTTCACCAGCGGATGCCTGCAGGATCTCCAAATTTTCAGGGTCAATAACCACAAAACCATCGTCCTCACAAAGCTTGGTGAACATCACATGCACACACAAACTTCCTTCACAACAAACATTTAAAGGCTGCTACTTGTTAGGCACCTGTGCAAAGCAAAATAGTAGAAATATAACATTAAGACTTTTTTAATTTCTGATAATTTTTCGTCATAGACCACACTATGTAAATTTAATTATGTTCTCTAAATATCATCTATAGACTATTCGCATTAACATTTTTCAGGTTAGTAGCTTCAAAGATTAAGGTTATGTTTACAGTAAATTATGACTACTATATTTTGATATTATTGCTGTAATTATTAGTCTCCATTTATTTAATTACTGTAATTATAGTATTAATGTTGTACTTATTTTGTTTAGATTTGGCATTCTCAGTGACTCAGGGAATCTCCCCCTCAAACCCTGGGTCATCATCTATTCCTCTGGCCAAGTGCACATTGCACATTTCTGGCTGGAATTGCAGAGTTATGCACATGTTGAGGCTCTCCTGTTTAAAATTGAAGCTGCTGCCCAGATATGGGGGACCAAAAAAATGTGCTTCAGTCTTCACTGTATGCCTCAGTGTTTTGGACAGCAATCCTGTTGTAGCTGCTTCAATTTATACACTTGTGGCCTTTTGTATTTGATAAACCAAAGAATTATTTTTGCTCTTTAACAATGTATTATGGGAAAACCTGCTAAGTTATATAACTTGTTTTAACTTTTGACAATATATTATGGGAAGACTGGTCAGTTAAATAAATAGTTTTTGCTCTTTATGAGAGGTGACTGGCCAGTTCACACTGATTATTGCTGTTGTGGTGTTCGCACCTGAGTTCACATGAAGCTGAGAGCAACATATCTTGTTTTTATTATTTTTGAATATATTCTCAGGCTGACGTGCCTGAGTTCACATGAAACTAAGAACAACATGTTATTTTGTTATAACTTGTTTTAACTTGTGGTGGGAACTTATGATTATGTGTTGTGGGAAAAACTGATTCAATCGCTGTATTATTTTGCTTATATTTCCGCTCTGTGTTTTTGAGGTTATTTTGTTTCACACACTGCTGAGATGCTGGGAACGGTTTCTGTTTTGGAAACATGTTTTCGAAACGGGACGAACAGATCAGCTGGGAGAGAGAACTGGCCACTCTCGCTTCCATATGATACTTTGTTTATGAGTATATAAAGAGGAGGCCGCCCTCAGTCAGGTAGAGTCTGCCGTGGGTTTCATACGGTCGCCCGGCCGCGTGGATGTTTCTCTAATCCGGACTGACCCGGCTCTCCAGTCCTGTGCCGAGGTATAAGCTGATTCTAGAATCTGTTGACCATCACGCCTGTTTGAAAGCTTGTTGCTTTAATGCTTGCTACTTTGCTATATTATGTGGGGAATAAAGGGGACATTTATCCTAGCAGAATTGGTGTTTGCGAAGTGCTTGCTGTTTTTGCAGTATTCTATGGTGAATAATAAAGAGGGCACAATTATTCTAGCAGATACAGAGTTTGAGTCCTTATTTGTGTGTTGCCGATCTCTCCTGACCCTGAAATAAATATTTCATAAAACAGTATTTTAAGTGTAAGTTGATTGCAGTGCCTCTGTTGTTTACCAGTTCAATTTATGTCCAGATCTACTCTTTTGCTGATACAAAATGTTGCTACAAGAGTTCTACTGAAAATCAGCAAAAAATATATTTTTCCAATTTTAGCTTCCTGTTAAATTTAGAATGGAATTTAGGCAAATATTTTAGTTATAAAGAATTAAAGTCAAGAAATTGGCAACAATAGTAGTGTGATTGTAACATATGATGGACCACAAACTTCTCAGCAGGGGTTGACAGCACTCACATCACAAAGGAGCGGCTATCAGCTGGTTTTTCCAATGCACGGAGCCGGGTCTCCAGTTCTGACACCCTCGCCTCCAAAGCTACAAAAACTCTACATTTATTACATGTACCATTATCACTAAAGGAGGCAGAGGCATAACTAAACATCTGACACAGAGAGCAGCAGATAGGGGAAGACTTAGACAGAGACGGAGAAGCTGAAGTAATAGTAAAAGAATAAGCGATTGTGAAGCTAAAGCTAGGCTAGGCTAAAGCTAGTCTAGCGCCCTTTTACCACGCCAAAAAAACAAACCGTGTGAAACACGACGAGTTCCCAAGCGCGATGTGCAATGTTTTAAAAGTGCTTATGTGTTAGAAACAGATGTTACAGCAAAGAGATTAAAGATAAAGGCGAGAGAGTCTGGAGCAACAGACCGTCGTTCACACCGTGAAAACAGGAAGTGACACAATACGCCTTACTGCAAACAGGAAGTGACACCAGCAGCAAAGTATACCTACGATATTTCCTATATAAGGGAACAAGATAATTGCATCAAAGTCTTGAAAAGCAGAATTTCACTCCTAAAGAAGCATAGAGCCACAGGGAGAGAGTCGTCTGCATTGTCCATGGCAATGCTGCAATGCCTCATACTGAGCAAGCATGAAGCGACAGTGGAAAGAAAAACTCCCCTTTAGGGGAAGGAAAACCTCCAGCAGAACCAGAACCAGGCTCAGTATGAACGGTCATCTGCCTCGACCCACTGGGGCTTAGAGAAGACAGAGCAGAGACACAGAAAACACAGAAGCTCACATTGATCCAGGAGTACTTTCTATGTTAGATTGTAATAGTGGATGATCTGCCTCCCCTGATGATGTCACAGCTAACAGAACGCCAGACCAGGTGTACCTTCTATGAAGAGACTTTGACAGAGAACAAAAAGTTAAAAGCTGAAATAACAACAAACAATGCAGATTGGAGAGCAGTAGGAGAACTCAGCAGAGAGAGAAAAATAGACCCTGATGTCCTCCAGCAGCCTAAGCCTATAGCAGCATAACTATAGAGGTAGCTCAGGGTAACATGAGCCACTCTAACTATAAGCTTTGTCACAAAGGAAAGTTTACTTCTAGGTAATTTGTTTATGTAGCATGCTGACTCGTTTTAAAGATCTAAAGTCCTCCACATAGTGTGTGTGGGAACAAACTTCCTAATCCAAATATGGAAAACTATATTTTCAGCAATTTTCTTTGATAAGTCGCTGATGTCACTCAATCTGTTGGTTAGCTGTCATCCATTACAAACAGGTTTCGTGCATCTGAATTTTTTGCACGCTATAATTTTCCAAATTTCTCCCTACTACCACCCTGTAGTATGAGAGCTGCACACTCTTTCGTATATGAGGCTTCAAGTCACGCTAGTTAGAGCATGTTTTAAAAGGGGGTTGCTGGCTGCACTGCCACACATTGGTTCACTAAAGAGTTCAGTTGTTATGCACAAAATTTCATTTCTGCATGGTTTGTGCAACATGCCATGCAGAAAAAAGCAATAGACATTTCCCAAGTCTGAGCTTAAGTTTTCTCAGCCAAACATCCAAACAGTACCCAAGAATTTGCTGACAGAAACAACCAGGATGGAGGATTCCAGAGGAACATTGATGGAACAAATTTCGTTAGTGCAGCTCTGACTGAAACAGGCAAGTTTTAGGGAACAACACTGAAAACAACATTGTGCTTAACTCCCAGAGACTGGCAGAGCCGTAGTGAGAGAAATGGGACCATTGATGTAATGAAGAAATCAGTTTGCCAAAGGTAAAACCACAAGCCACTGTGAAAAGAGCTTGATGTAACCACAGCCCTTTTGAGATCCTGTTTGACACATGTGCTTACCTAGGATGGGCAAACCATCAGGCTCCTCCTCTCTGTCTTTGGGACTTTTTTTCAGGTAAAACATTTACTTAAGCATAAACTGTGGCATGTTAAATAACTGTTCACTCTGGAACTGCAATGCAATAATTTCAACCCATCAGCCAAAATAACACCTTAATTTCTGTGAATTGTTATTTCTTGATACCTGTTGCTCAGCTCAGGCAAGATTAATCCAAATAATAAAGGGTGGAGGTTCCTGTTGACAGTTTCTGTGAAATCATATGACCCCATGACTGAGCCTGGGTGTGGAATGAGCTACCGGGTGTGGTATAATCCTGGGTGTGGTAGCTCATTTCACCACATATAGAAGAGAGAACCATCTCCCTCCTCAGCTCTAGAGCTTCTAGAAACCAAGAAGAGAAGGTAGGATCAGAATCCCCAGGGGTGTGATCACTTATGTTTAGCTCCCTGGGGATCCTGCAGTCTCTGTTACATGTGGATGCAATTCTAAACAATAACTCACTTCCCAGAATTACTGATTAAGGAAAACGGTGGTGATGAAGTTCCAGCACTTTTATGGAGAAACAGAGCAGAGATCACATAGATGGAAAGTAATCGCACCCCACGGACGGCTGCAGTCTGCGTCTGCCCTGTCTCTGCCTCTCCTCGCTTTTCAGCTCCCCCTAATACTGCACAGTGGCCTTGGCATGAGACAAAACAAAGACAGTCTATCGTAGACAATCAGTATCGCTCAGCAGCTGCAGCATTTGGCCTTGCAATCAGCAAACAGTGGATCTTATACACAGCCATCATGTCTGCAGGCCTCCTATGTCCGAGTGGTATGAGGCCATACTGACTTCAGAATAATATTTTTATAACATTCCACCCCTTGATCACAGAGATAATGATTTATCTGTGTGATCACACACAAAACAAGATGACCCATCACATGACTATGTGAACAAAACACAAAGGAACCATTTCTGTAAACTGATAATGTGGGACCCAAAAGGTTCCCATGTTGGAACCGGGCAGTGCTGGAACTTTTAGTAATGATCAACATGAATGCTTCATAGAGTTTGAACACACAAGATCAATGGTTTAGCATTTATCTACAATTTGGGATTCAACTAATTGAGCTAGGCCTGTTTAAGGTTCCTACGCGCACATTATTTTAGTATATTAGACTAGGTAAGCTAAACCTGTATACGAATTAAGGCCAAATCCATCTACTCTCTTCCACCCTGAAAACCCTCTTACTCGATCCTCCACTTACCACTTGGATGGATAATCATCCACCACTCTCAAACTTAGAACACCAGGAGCAAAGGCAGGAGAGGTTCAGTGCGGATAGGGGAACCCCAGAAAACTCTACCCCATGCAAGAGTAGTAAAAACCAGTGAGACCCCCCCCCCCAGGGAGATCTGCTCTCGGCCAGTCTGAGCCAGTAAACCCTGTATTGAATCTAGGAGTTATCATTACCAGATAATGTTAAAGGATCTTTAGAGCCATCAGATCCCTGATCCTCCTATAAAAAAATCGAAAGTTGCATAAATCGGTGATCTTTAGTGTGTGTTCGAAGCAGACAGTTTCCATTTTTTTATCATAAAACCATATTATGGCGGCGTATCAATTTAAAATCTTATCCAAACGCCACGGCTGGCTAAGACAAGGGGTAATGGCTACTGACGACGCGTCACGCTGAACCATTACACACGTTGATGTCATTTTATTTTTCCATCTCACGATCTCACGATCTTAACACAAAATTTTTACTTACATTATGAGCCATGCATGGATACATCAAACCGTGCATTGATGACGGTTAACAGAAAGTTTCTCCCCAAGCTCACCCAGCCGCCATAATCCAGGTCGCTGTTGAACTCAGGTGAGCAAACAAACTAATACAGATGACACCACACCCACGGTGCCACTCAGATACCAGTGACGTCACATGCGGGTGCCCATACACCCATAGAGAGGATATTATTGTCAGAAGAACACAAGACGTACAGCAAAACAAAGTATGGCTCCTACATTTCGGGCCCCAAATTATTTCATGATAATAATTCACCACCACCATCACCTTGTAGGAGACACCAATGAAAATTCAAAGTGAACACACAAGTTCATCAAAGTCCAATTTATACTCTTAGATCCAAGCAGTCTAATAAAGTCAGACCAGTCCATTCAAAAGCTCAAAGTTCATGTTCAGATAATCCACAGGTCTTCACTGCTCTTCTGCTTCCTGCAGAAGACAGACTTTGGTTATTGGCCTGTCCAAACAACTTGTTTTAGTTTTAATCTGTACACTCTGAACTAGTCCATTTTTGTCTGGAACAGTGTCCACGATTCTTCCTGTAGTCCAAGTATTGCGCGGTGCCATATCATTCACTAGCACCACTAGATCTCCAGGAACGAAGTTTCTCCATGCAGTATTCCATTTCTGGCGCCCCTGAAGCCCAGGAAGATACTCCTTCACCCAGCGCTTCCAGAACAGATCCGCCATATACTGCACTTGTTTCCACCGACGACGAGCGTACAGATCCTCCTTCTCAAACACTCCAGGTGGCAACAACGGCTGTGTCTTGAAAAGAAGTAGATGGTTAGGTGTTAATGCTTCCAGATCTTGAAGATATGTTGATGCTTTTGTTATTGGACGGCTGTTAACAATAGATTCAGCCTCACACAACACAGTCACCAAGGCTTCTTCGTCCAAGGTCTGAGTCTTCGAAATAGAGTTGAGCACCTTACGAACTGAACGGATCAACCTCTCCCAAGCACCTCCATGGTGTGATGCTGCTGGAGGGTTGAAAACCCATTTCACATTTTTTTGTAGTAGCACGTCATTTATGAGTTTGTGGTTCAGCTTTTCAATGGCCTTCCTTAATTCTCGTTCAGCGCCCACAAAGTTAGTACCATTATCTGAACGGATTTCCAGGACTTGACCATGACGTGCAATAAACCTTCTGAGACCATTAATAAATGAGTCTGTGTCCAAAGATGATAATACTTCAAGGTGTATGGCTCGTATGGCCAGGCAGGTAAAAATGAGCCCATACCTCTTGACCACAGCTCTTCCACGCTTGACCTCAAATGGTCCAAAGCAGTCCAAACCAACTCTACTAAAAGGAGGCTCATCAGGAGTAATCAAATTAGAGATGTACAGATCTTTTGCCAGTATAACTGGATGCTTAGTTTCAACTGGCATAGAAGCTCTGCCAAGCCGCCCCCCGACCCTAATAAGACCACCATCCAGGAATGGACTTAGCTTGAAAAGGTGACTCGTCCTTCTCACACCCTGCCCTCCTCCAAGTTGGCCAGTTCCTCTGGAAACCTTGTTCTTTGACAAAAACGAATTATAGCTGATTCGGCCACAACCATGTCTGAAAACACTTTGGCAATTGAGCTTTAACATTTTTCATCTGAGCCTGTACTTCTTTCTCCAGCTGCTCGGCATTCAGGTAAGATTGAAAAAGACTTTCTCTCAGCAGCTTTCGATGTTGTACCAGAGACACCAGTACGGTCTTAAACTTGAGAAACCAACCCACAGCCCTTTTGAGACAAAGCCAGGAGGAAAAGTAACCAATGAGCTTCTCCATTGGACTGACCTACTTAACTTGAACAGTATTTACCAACTCAGTCCGAACCTCTGGGTCTCCAACAAGAGAACTTTCCAAGATCTCAGGGTTTTTGGGCCACCTGATTTCAGGCTCGCATAGAAATTCAGGACCGCAGAGCCACACACCTGTCTTCATAAAGGACTGAACTTTAACACCTCTGGAGGCAAGATCCGCAGGGTTGTTAGATGTGTTCACGTATCTCCACTGAGAGATGTCAGACAGCTTTAGTATTTCAGACACTGAAATACTAAAGCTGATGTACTCCTACAGCCAGGATAGAGAGTGTACAGTCCAGTCTACCGGCCCCAGTCAAGCCACTACACTGCACAGACATCAGAGCACCTTCTCTAGCCACTTCCAAGTCATTATTAGCCTGTATTGCGCTCATTTGTTTTGCTTTGGAGTAGAAATGCAGCAACGTGGGGTGCTTAAGGTTGCATACTCTACACAATAAACGTTTTCTGCAATCTTTACTCATGTGTCCAATGCACAGACATCCAAAACACATCTTGTTTTCCTTCAAAAAAGACATCAACTCATCTTGAGTCCTTTTATCCAAGAGAAGGCAAACATCCAAACCATGTCCAGCTCCACAAAACGGACACACCTTATCATGTGAGCTCCCTTTTTTGTTTCCAGGCTCCACTTTCTTCTTTGCAGGTGCTACATTAGTGGCAAAACTGCTGCCTCTAGCTCTTGAGCTAGTCTGAGACTTGACAATTTTTGCATCTCTTTTTCCTGTAACAGGTGCATCTTGTATGTTTCCAAATAAAGGGTCACTTGCAATCTTGACTTGCTTTTCCAAAAACTCAACAATGTCAGGAAATGTGGCTCTACGATGGAATTTTTCTTGAATATCACAGGCCACACTTCGCCACCGATCCCGCAGCTTATAAGGCAACTTCTTCACTATGGTTTGCATATTTGTAGGCACATTCAAGTCACTTGCAGTAGTTCCCATAGCGTTATAACATTCACGCAGCAATAGACTGTAAGCCTGTAAAGCTTTGATGTCTTCAGCTTTAACCATTGGCCATAAAAGCATCTTGTCCATATACAGGACTGTCTCAGAAAATTAGAATATTGTGATAAAGTTCTTTATTTTCTGTAATGCAATTAAAAAACATGAAATGTCATACATTCTGGATTCATTACAAATCAACTGAAATATCGCAAGCCTTTTATTGTTTTAATATCGCTGATTATGGCGTACAGCTGAAGAAAACTCAAAAATCCTATCTCAAAATATTAGAATATTTCCTCAGACCAAGTAAAAAAAAAAATTATAACAGCAAAACAAAATCAAACATTTGAAAATGTCCATTAATGCACTCAGTACTTGGTTGGGAATCCTTTTGCACAGATTACTGCATCAATGCGGCGTGGCATGGAGGCAATCAGCCTGTGGCATTGCTGAGGTGTTATGGATGCCCAGGATGCTTCAATAGCAGCCTTTAGCTCATTTGCATTGTTGGCTCTGGTGTCTTTCAGCTTCTTCTTCACAATACCCCACAAATTCTCCATGGGGTTCAGGTCAGGGGAATTGGCAGGCCAATCAAGGACAGTAATGCCATGGTCAGTACACCAGTTACTGGTGGTTTTGGCACTGTGGGCAGGTGCCAGATCTTGGTTGTGCAGCGTTTCCTGCCACATTTCCCCCTTCCAACACACTTTTTGTGAATGTGCTTTGAAACTGCACTCTGTGAACAGCCTGCTCTTTGAGAAATTTCTTTTTGTGTCTTACCCTCCTGATGGAGGGTGTCAATGATGGTCTTCTGGACAGCAGTCAGATCAGCAGTCTTCCCCATACTTGTGATTTAGTTTACTGAACCAAGCTGAGTGTTTTTCAAGGCCCAGGAAACCCTTGCAGGTGTTTTGAGTTAATTAGACGATTCAAGTGATTAGTTGAATAGCCTACTAGTATACTTTTTCACGATATTCTAATTTTCTGAGACAGTCCTGTAGGCAGAAGCTATTTTGAATGGGTCACCAAAATGCTCCAGAAGTAGTGACTTTGCCTTAATGTATCCATTAGAAGGTGGCAGATGTTGACAGCTGCGAACTAAATCTCTGGGCTGACCTCTAGTATATTGTTCGAGGTAATACAGACAGTCCTTATGACTTTGTGTTCTTCCTTCAATGTTGTGCTCGAATCCCTGTATAAAGGTCTGGTACTGCAGTGGGTCTCCATCACATATCTGCAGGTCTCGCTTAGGTAAAAAGAAAAGTGACTGTTGTTCAACCAATAACGATGTTATTTGATTTTGCCTCTCTAAGACTGTGAGAAATCGCTGATCAGGATTACTCTCCATTACAGGTAAAGTTAGGTCAAACTGGGGGTGAGTTTCTGATGGATGTAAAGCACCTCCAGGTATTGCACGCGGACCAGCTCCAGTCACAGCAGCAGGCAGGCCAGCAACGGGCAGCGTGGAGAGAGTTGGCTCACCAACCCCAGTCAGAACAGCTGGCATACGATCAGCAGTGGACCTATTGGGCACTGCAGTCACAACAGTGGTCAGACTGGGGAGAGCAGTCATATTAGCTGGCAGCATAGGCAGAGTGGGCATCTCCATTTTGTGTGTCTTTGGCCTCACAGCATCACAACCTAAAGGCAAAACACTCAACTCAACTCAACTCAAACTTTATTTATAAAGCACATTTAAAACAACCGGGGTTGACCAAAGTGCTGTACAGATAAAAGATAAAAAACTGAATGTTAAAATACATAAACACAATGCAAAAAGAAAGAATTGAATGCAGATAAAAATATAATAGGATAAATGTTTCAATTTAAATAAAATATTAAAATAGATTATAATTTGCCAAATGTCCACCTAGACTTGATTAAAAGCCAGGGAAAAGAAATGTGTTTTTAGAGAGGATTTAAAAACCTCCAAGGAGCCTGACGATCGAATATGCCAAGGCAAGTTGTTCCAGAGTCTCGGTGCCGCTGCCATAAAGGCACGATCACCTTTAGTTTTAAGTCTGGTTTTAGGCATGGCCAGTAGCAACTGATTAGAGGATCTCAGTGTTCTGGCTGGAACATGGATTCTGAGAAGCTCAGTCAAATACTGGGGGGCTAGACCATTAAGAGCTTTAAAAACAAACAATAAAATTTTAAAATCTATTCTAAAAACAACCGGAAGCCAATGCAGCGAGGCTAGAACGGGTGATATGTGGTCACGTTTACGTGTGCCAGTAAGGAGACGGGCAGCTGCATTTTGTACCAACTGCAGACGGTGTAAAAGTGAGTGGTCCAAGCCAGCATATAATGAATTACAGTAATCTAATCTTGTATTAATAAAAGCATGGATTGCAGTCTCAAGATCTCTGCGTGGCAGGTACCCTTTCACTTTTGATAAAATTCTTAACTGGTAAAAACTGTTTTTTACGACCGAGCTAACCTGGCGATCGAATTTCAACCTATCATCAAATATTACACCAAGATTTTTTACTGATGATCGAATGTTAGGTGTAAGAGGGCCCAAGGAGCCAGGAGGAAAAACTGCTGGACTACAACCAAACGTAATAATTTCGGTCTTACTTTCATTTAGATTGAGGAAGTTTGAGGTCATCCAAGATTTTACATCGTTTAAGCAGTCAGAAAATGACTGTACAGGGTTGTTGGATTTTGATACTAAAGGAAAGTAGATCTGAACATCATCAGCATAACAATGAAAAGAAAAATTATGTTTCCTGAAAATTGATCCTAATGGTAGCATATATAGAAGAAAAAGAATAGGTCCAAGAATGGAGCCTTGGGGAACCCCAGAACTCAAAGGAGCTGAAGATGAGGTGAATTCACCTAGCTGCACTGAAAAGCTCCGATCAGTCAAATAAGACTGGAACCATGAGAGAGCAGATCCTGTAATGCCCACACACCGCTCAAGTCGCGTTAAGAGGATCCCATGGTCCACAGTGTCAAAGGCAGCTGTAAGATCAAGGAGCACTAGCATAGCAGGATTTCCTGAGTCAACAGTCACCAATAAGTCATTAAAAACTCTCAACAGTGCTGTCTCAGTGCTATGAAAAGGTTTGAAGCCAGATTGAAATTTCTCATATATATCATTGTCCACTAAGAATGATTGAATCTGGATAAAAACCACTTTCTCTAAGATTTTAGATAAAAACGGCAATTTAGAGATAGGCCTAAAGTTGGACAACACAGAGGGATCTAGATTTTTCTTTTTGATCAGAGGTTGTACAACAGCATGTTTAAGAGCAGTTGGGACACATCCGGTACTAAGAGAGGAATTAACAAATAAAAGTATGACAGAGCCCACCGTAGTAAATACCTCTTTAAAAAGACGAGAGGGGATGCTGTCTGAGGGACAGTTTGTAGGTCGGAGATGCTGAACTATACTGGCCAGTGAGGAGAGACACACAGGTTCAAAGTGATCAAAAACAGAATTTAAAGGAGGAACGGTGAGGTCAAAACACCATCTACAGCCTCCAAAGCCGATGACTGTGTGGTGAACTTAGATACAAATGCTGCAGCACAACATTTAGATGTGTTCTTTTAGTTTCTTTTAAATAGGAATTCATGCCATCTGATTTGGCAGACATGTGAGACACTTGAGATCCTTCTGAAGCCTTTAACACACTCACTTTAGCCATAGAAGCTGCCAGATCCATGTCTAAATCCAGCTCCTCCTTCTTTCTTCTTAACAGCTCCTGCTGTTCCTCCATTTTTCTCTTCAGCTGTTCCTGCTGTTCCTCCAGAGCATGCTTCTCCTTCAGCAGCTTCTGACGAGCCATAAGAGCAGCTGCTTCAGCCTCAGCTCTCAGCCTGGCTGATGATGTAGAGGACAAGGTTTTACTCACCACCGTGCTGCGTTTCTTTGATCTTTCGGACACGTTAGAAACACTGTCACTTGGCCTGATGTCATCTTCAACTGCATTATCAATATTATCTTTGGAAACAGCAGGCCCCAAACATGCTACGACAGCGCCGCCTTCTTGCACATCAAATAGCTAATTATTCGTTTTTTCCACAAAAGCGGTTTTATGTTCTTCAATACCGTTAAACCAAGCATTTTGTTTTTCTTGTTCTTCAGTAGGGAGCATGGCAACCAGAACACCATGCATATGTATTGCCTCTTCAAACATACTTGAAATTTTTTCAAGATATGACTTTACTTTTTCTACATTGTCAGCACTTTTCATTAGGTCTTTAATTTCTTTTCTTACACCTTTGATATTTCTTACTTTTCTTTGCTGTTCTTCTTGAAGCTTCTCCACTTTAAGTTCAAAAGCCTTGGGTGTAAGTTTTATTTGTCTTTTCTCTCTTGTTTCATTTCCAACATTTGATCTGGTATCCATAGACTCCATTTTTTTATTCGCCAAAACAATCCAAAAATCACAAACCACAAAAATTTCTCATAAATTATAATCATATTATACAGATTGGTCAAAATTTTCCTATATACGGAAACCAGTTGATTGCTTCATAGTCCCGACAAGCAGCATTCACTCCTTGTCATGGTTGAGTTCTGGTTTGACTTCATTTTTCTGTTATTTTCATTTTTCATCTCATGTGGGTTTGATTTGACTTTATTTATTGTTAGTTTTCATTGTCATCAGTTATTTTCTGTCATCTTCACTTCACCTCCTCTGCAGTTAGTCACACCGGCCAGCCACTAATTAGCCAGACTCACTTCACCTGCCAGCCTCCCTACTTAAGCCTCACTCTGCTGTCACTCCTTTGCCGGTCCGTCATCATTCCACACCTCTCCATGCCAGTCCCCGTTTTTGCCTTGGAAGATTTGTTTTTCTTGTTTAAGGTTAGTCCTGCCAGTTTCTATTGACTCATACTTTGCTGTTTGTCCCTGGAGAAGTTCTGCTGTGTGTCCTGGTGTCTCCAGAGAACTGCTAACTGGACTAGCCATCCTGGAAAGGCTCTGCTCTGTGCCCTGGTGTCTCCCAAGTTCTGCTAACCTGACTAGCCGCCCTGGAGAAGCTCAGCTGTGTGCCCTGGTGTCTCCCAAGTTCTGCTAACCTGACTAGCCGCCCTGGAGAGGCTCAGCTCTGTGCCCTGGTGTCTGCAATGAACTGCTAACCTGTTGTGGCTACGGGGCTGCTAGCCGAGCAGAACTGAGCATTCCCCGGCTTCCTGGATAGTTGTGACTCTCTCTCACTCCGGGCCGTCAGCTCCTGCCATCACCTTCACTCCGGTTCTGTGCTACCTGCTCCTCTGGCCTCATCAAACCTCCATCCATCAACCTTGCAATAAAGACTCTCAATTTTAGTCCCGTGTGTGTGGTTCTGAGTTCATCCGTAGACAAATCGTGACACTCCTGGAGAAGCGTAGAGCCACAGGGAGAGTCGTCTGCATTGTACATGGCTTTGCAGCAATCCCTCATACTGAGCAAGCATGAAGCGACAGTGGAAAAAAAAAACCACCCATTAGCGGGAAGGAAAAACCTCCAGCAGAACCAGAACTAGGCTCAGTATGAACGGTCATCTGCCTCGACCCACTGGGGGTTACAGAAGACAGAGCAGAGACACAACAAGAGAGACAAAAAAGCACACATTGATCTAGTAATCTGTTCTACATTAGATGGTAATAGTCGGTGATCTGTCTTCTTTGGATGATTTCACAGTTAACAGAACGCCAGACCAGGTGTACCTACTATGAAGAAAAAAAAGAGAGCGAAAAGTTAAAAGCTGAAATGACAACAGTCATTTCAATGTAATGCAATGCAAAATTAGACTGCATATATAGAAGCATATAAATAGCTAAAAGCGGAACTCAGCCTTCAAGTCTGGTGACAAGGAGGCACTGAGGACATCGAGAGCCAACTTGAACCGTGCCATCAGGCTAGCAAAGCGGAACCACAGTCAGAAAATCCAGGAGCTTTTCCATGATGCCAGCAACACCAGGAGCATGTGGAAAGGCATACGGGCGATAACAGAATACAACACGCCCTCACCCCCAGTGGGTGAAGTTGATGCTGACTTCCTTAATGGACTAAATAACTTCTTTGGGAGGTTTGAGGCACTAAACAGCACTCCAGCAGTAAAAGCTGTCCCCCATCAGGAAGAGGAGGTGCTCTGCCTTGACATCGCCGACGTGTGGAAGACTCTGAGGAGAGTCAACCCGCGGAAGGCCCCAGGCCCCAACAACATACCTGGGCGGGTGCTCAAGGAGTGTGCAGGTCAGCTGGCTGGTGTCCTCACAGACATTTTTAACACCTCGCTGGACCAAGCCACAGTGCCTGCATGCTTTAAGTCTGCCTCCATCATTCCGGTGCCGAAGAAACCTCAAGTCACCTGTTTCAACGACTACCGGCCTGTTGCACTGACTCCCATCATGATGAAGTGCTTTGAAAGGCTGGTAAAGGAACACATCGTCTCCAGTCTCCCCCCAACACTCGACCCGTTCCAGTTTGCCTACCGGCAGAACCGCTCCACTGAGGACGCCATCTCCTCCGCTCTTCACCTGAGCCTGGCACACCTGGAGGAGAAGAACACGCACGTGCGGATGCTGTTCCTGGACTTCAGTTCAGCGTTTAACACCATCATCCCACAGCATCTGGTAGGAAAACTAGAACATCTGGGCTTCAGCACACCTCTTCACAACTGGCTGCTAGACTTCCTCACCAACAGACCTCAGTCAGTCCGGGTCGGACAGAACACCTCTGATGTCATCACCCTCAGCACGGGCTCCCCTCAGGGCTGCATCCTGAGCCCCCTGCTGTTCACCCTGATGACACGCGACTGCGTCCCCAGGTTCACCACCAATCACATTGTGAAGTTTGCTGACGACACAACGGTGGTGGGCCTGATCAGAGACGACAACGACCAGGACTACAGAAAGATGGGGGAGGAGCTGGTGGGCTGGTGCAGAGACAACAGCCTGATCCTGAATGTGGAGAAGACAAAGGAGATAATCGTCGACTTCAGGAAGAACCGGCCTCACCACGCTCCACTGCTCATCAACAGCTCAGCTGTGGAGGTGGTCAGCAGCACCAAGTTCCTGGGGGTGCACATCAAGGACAACCTCACCTGGTCTGCGAACATCACGTCACTGGTGAAGAGGGCACAGAAGCGCTTGTACTTTCTGAAGAGGATGAGGAGAGCCCACCTGTCCGTGCCCATCCTCACGACCTTCTACAGAAGCACCATAGAGAGCATTCTGACCAGCTGTCTGTCTGTGTGGTGTGGAGGCTGCAGCGCCTCCGATTGGAAGAATGTGAGGAGAGTGGTGAGGACAGCAGAAGGGATCATCGGGGCTCCTCTTCCCTCTATTAAGGACATTTCATCTCAGCGCTGTGTGTCCCGAGCCCGTAACATCATAAAAGACCCCTCACACCCCCACCATGGACTGTTCTCCCTGCTGCCCTCTGGGAAGAGGTTCCGTAGCATCCACTGCAGGTCCACCAGGTTCTGCAAAAGCTTTTTCCCTGCTGCTGCTGGCTGTCGAACTGCTGTTGAACTGTTGGCTGAACTAAACACATAAACTCTGCACAACACTCGCATATTTGCATATTTTGCATCATTGCATCTCCATCTAGCATCACAAATGCTGCCGAACCCTTAGTTTCTAAATGCATTCTTGCACAAATGCCCTTTGCACAAGCAATTCTGTACATACAAATGTTTTTTAAAAATACTCACCTGTACACTGTGACTTTCTTCTGCATTGTTTACATTTCAATTGTTTACTTTTAAATCACTGCTGCACCTTATACTGTAATTTAATTTTACTGCATTTTACAAGCTGTATGCAACGAAATTTCGTTCTGTACGCACTCTGTGCATACAAAATGACAAATAAAGTTGTCTAAGTCTAAGTAAAGAGAATTGGTCCAAGGACTGAACCCTGTGGTACTCCACAGGTGGCCCAAGAGTTTGAGGAAGATTTATTATTAACATGAACAAACTGGAATCTGTCCGACAGATAAGATTTAAACCAGCCTAATGCTTTCCCCTTAATCCCTACAGTATGCTCAAGTCTTTGTAGGAGAATATTGTGATCAACTGTATCAAATGCAGCACTGAGATCTAACAGGACAAGTATAGACACAAGTCCATTATCTGAGGCCATGAGAATATAATTAGTGACCTTCACCAGAGCTGTTTCAGTGCTATGATGAGTTCTAAAGCCTGACTGAAACTCCTCAAGTAGGTCATTACTTTATAAATGTTCACAAAGTTAATTAGCAACTACTTTCTCAAGAATTTTAGATAAGAAAAGAAGATTAGATATAGGTCTGTAATTTACTAACTCATCTTGATCAAGAGATGGTTTCTTAAGTAAAGGTTTAATAACAGCTACTTTAAAAACCTGTGGTACATATCCATTTACTAAGGATAGATTAATCATGTCTAAAATAGGACCACTGATCAAAGGGAATACCTCCTTAAACAACTTGGTTGGGATTGGGTCTAACAAACAGGTAGAAGGTTTAGATGAAGCTAAGATTTTAGATAGCTCAGAAAGCTCTACTGCTTCTAAACAGTTCAGACACAGCGCAGGTTCTAAAGATTCCTCCAATGCTGCCTTACTTACTGAGGACGAGGTAATCATGTTTGGGAGGATGCCAATTATTTTATTTTTAATGGAATAAATTTTATTTATGAAGAATCCCATAAAATCATTACTGCTAAGTGCTAAGGGAATGGATGGATCAACAAAATTATGACTCTGTGTAAGTTTGGCAACTGTACTAAAGAGAAATCTAGGATTATTTTTGTTCTTCTCAATTAATAATGAAAGATATGCTGCTCTAACTCTGTGAAGGGTCTTGTTATACAACAATAGACTGTCCCTCCAGATTAGGTAGGATTCCTCTTGGTGTGTAGAGCGCCATTTTCTCTCCAATTTCCTAACATTGTGCTTCAAGGAACGCAGCTCTGAATTTAACCAGGGAGCCAGCTTCCTGTGAATTATCAGCTTCTTTTTCAAAGGAGCTACATTGTCTAATGCAGAACGCAATGACGAAGTCACACCGTTAACAAAGACATCTATTTGTGAATGGGAAGAAACACCATTGCTGCCATCTGCAGGGTATTTCTGCAATACTGACGATCAGTGTGCGATTTGCAAAAAAACCAGAGGGGGGGATCATTTCAAGTGTTTTATAAATGAACATAACAACAAGGTTATTTGGCCTGCATGCTGTCTGGCTGGAGACAGCATGCAACCTGTCCTGGGCGGGAGGGTGGAGAAATCGGCTGCTGCTGCTTCTTGTCTTGTGACGCTGCCTGCATATCTTCATCATCCACCAAAGTTCGTCCTGTAACATTACCATGGCTGTTTGTCCCGTCATCTACTCTTTACCCTTTCTGTTGATTTTTCGGGCCGAAATATGACAAAATACTTTGTTGACGTTCATGCTGCCACACGTTCTCATTCATTACTTGGTTAGCTAGCAGCGGCTCTTTCAGGTAAATAGCTAGATACAGTAGGTTAGACTATTGTTTTTAAACATGCACCATCTACTGTCTGGACTCGGGAGTGGGTATTAGTTTACTTTAACCCCTTTTGAGAAGAAAATGTAATAATACTCTTTAAAAACAGACAACAAAAAATTCAATTAACAAACGTGAAGGACACAAGACATGTATTTATATTAGGGCTGTCAAACGATTAAAAATTTTAATTTGAATCGATTAATCGCATAATATCGATAGTTAACTCGAGATTAATTGCAAATTAATTACATGTTTTATCCTTTTATTTCTGAAAGTGTAATAGCCTGTTTGGGCATTTTAATACGCAATTTTGCAATAAATGACATGCTTGTACAAACAATATTTTTATTTTGTTATTTTTCAAGCACTTTTGAGAATTGGAATGAGGACATCCTAGTGCCAAATGTTAAACTCTGGACTATAATGGCTAAATGACTAATCATGACGCCCTGATGTTTACACAATGTGTAAATAAATTTGTAAATAAATACCTGCCGATATATTTTTTTGCCTCTTAAACAAAGATAGACATGGTATTAGGCATATAAATATAAATGAATAACAATTTTACATTTCAATAAAGTCATAAGTTTTATTGTTCATTTTTTCACTCTCTCACACATCTAATTCTGAGCTTTCACACCAACAACAATATTTTTGCTTGCTGTTTATATCCATATTCATAGAGTTTAAGCCTGGAAAAAGGTTTTAAATCTTCAGGTCATTCCAGTCTTACACTTTGCTTGCAACTGCAGGAGCTTAATACCCTGAATGAGACTGTTTAGCAAATGTTTAGTAACTCCAGGTCCTTCGTTTGGCAACGTAATTCAGCCTTAGTTTGTCAAATACAGAGAAAAAAAATTAATAAGCATTAAAGTACGGTTTATGGGTTGGGTTTCTGCAATGTTATCAACGTGTAAAAACTCATCTTCAGAACCAATGTCTGCTCAAAATGGTGATCTGCACCAAGTAATCTACTTTCAGCAGTTATCACTGGTTATTGCACCGTAAACTGCAGAGTTGCTCTGTCTGCCTTTACTACCATCGACTCCTATGGCGGAGGGATATTTCAGATGGATACAAAGTGTCTAGTGCAGGCAGGTCTCTTAATAACCGCTGTTTCGTCACCAAATAAGCGATTTCACTTTCAGAAAGGTGCCCAAAAAAACCGCAACCCGTAACTTATGAAATTTACAAGCGCCTTTAGAATAAAACAAGCCCAAAGTCGCATGAAATAAACATTCTGTGCAACAGTGAGCGCGGGTCTGTTTTGCTACAGTCTCTAGCGCTCTTGAAACTACGGAAAGCGCCGAGGATAAAAGAAACACAGTCTGGAGAGCGCGGCAGGGAAAAAACATTAGGGAATGGTGTGTGTGTTTTAACGCGCAATTAACGGCGACAAAAAAATGTCGCCGTTGTGGTCTAACAAAGTTAATAACGCGTTAAAACTGGCAGCCCTAATTTATATACATTTTTAAATTCAGACCAGAGGGGGGGAGGAATGTATCCCCCCCAAGGATAAAACATGAATGACCAGAGGGGGGGACGTCACAAGCAGAGGGGGGATAAATCCCCCCCATCCCCCCCGGCAAATCGCACCCAGATGACGATATTAAAAGGGGGACAGACTCTTTAAAGTTTGATGCAGCATTGTCCGATAAAGATCTACAATAATGGAACTCTCTTTTGGGGGTGGAGAACTCAGTTAGATTAAACTCAAATGTTATTAAAAATGATAAGATAGGACAGGATTGTGAGGAAATACTGTTAATTCTTCACAATCAATACCATATGTCAGCACAAGGTCTAAAGTATGAAGCCAAGAGTGCGTCGGTTTATGCACATTTTGAGCAAAACCAATTGAATCTAGGATAGTTTTAAAGGCTACACTAAGGTTATCACATTTTGTGTCAACATGAATGTTAAAATCACCCACTATAATAACCTTGTCAGTATTTATCACCAAATCAGATAAGAAGTCTGACAGCTGATCCAGAAACTGAGTGTAAGGGCCTGGTGGACGATACAAAACAACAAACAGAAGAGGTTTTATTGCTTTGCAGTTTGGATGAGGGAAACTGAGGGTTAAATGTTCAAAAGAACTGTAATTATTAATTGGCCTGGGACTAATTAATAAATCAGACTGAAAGATGGTTGCCGCTCCTCCTCCTCTTCCCGTAGATCTGGGAATGTGGAAATTTGAATAACTGGAGGGAGTTGACTCATTTATACTAACGTAGTCCTCTTGTAGCCAGGTTTCTGTGAGACAAAATAAATCAATCTGTTTACCAGAAATCAATTAATTAACTAACAAAGTCTTTGGAGGGAGAGACCTTATATTTAATAAACCACATTTAATTGATTTATTTTATGGTTCAAGGTGAGTCGTATTGATTTTTATTAGATTTTTATGATTTGTTCCTTTTAGATCAGTTTTTGATCTATTCAGTTTTGGCCGTGGGAAAGACACCGTCTCACTAGGGTAATGGGTGGGTAACAGCTCTACAGTTTCTGACTATAGAGCTCCCAATCACCAGGATCGGCTTCTCAGCGGGTGCGTCGCTGAGTGGGGAAAACGCAGACGGGTTGGTGGTGACATGGGGGCTGAAATCTAGAGCTATGCTTCCTACGAACCGTCGCCCAGCCAGCCGGTTACCCGGCTGCTCGGGTGCTTCTGGAGGACCGCTACATAAAGTTACTCTATGTGGCTCCGCGCTAGCAAAGGGGCGGCTATCAGCTGGTTTTTCCAATGCACGGAGCCGGGTCTCCAATTCTGACACCCTCGCCTCCAAAGCTACAAAAACGCTACATTTATTACATGTACCATTATCACTAAAGGAGGCAGAGGCATAACTAAACATCTGACACAGATAGCAGAAGATAGGGGGAGACTTAGACAGAGATGGAGAAGCTGAAGTAATAGTAAGAGAAGAAGCCATTGTGAAGCTAAAGCTAGGCTAGGCTAAAGCTAGGCTAGCGCCCTTTTACCACGCCAAAAAAACAAACCGTGTGAGACACGAGGAGTTCCCAAGCGCGATGTGCAATGTTTTAAAAGTGCTTATGTGTTAGAAACATATGTTACAGCAAAGAGATTAAAGATAAAGGCGAGAGAGTCTGGAGCAACAGACCGTCGTTCACACCGTGAAAACAGGAAGTGACACATTACGCCTTACTGCAAACAGGAAGTGACACCAGCAGCAAAGTATACCTACGATATTTCCTATATAAGGGAACAAGTTTATTGCATCAAAGTCTTGACAAGCAGCATTCACTCCTGGAGAAGCATAGAGCCACAGGGAGAGTCGTCTGCATTGTCCATGGCTTTGCAGCAATCCCTCATACTGAGCAAGCATGATGCGACAGTGGAAAGAAAAACTCCCCTTTAGGGGAAGGAAAAACCTCCAGCAGAACCAGGCTCCCTTGTGGTGTATCTGTGACTGTCTGACAGCCATGTTGCCATTATTATTTGGACACATGATGCTTGCCTTCAGTATTTATACTGATTTACATACATATTTAGGGGCGGGGACAGGGTCGCCCAAGATGCAGCTGGGTCCAGTTCCGCTTAAATAAGGATTATTTAAGGCAAAGTATGCGGTGACACCTCTATGCAAGGTTTCGTGCATCTGAATTTTTTGCACGCTATAATTTTCCAAATTTCTCCCTACCACCACCCTGTAGTATGAGAGCTGCACACTCTTTCGTATATGAGGCCTCAAGTCACGCTAGTTAGAGCATGTTTTAAAAGGGGGTTGCTGGCTGCACTGCCACACATTGGTTCACTAAAGAGTTCAGTTGTTATGCACAAAATTTCATTTCTGCATGGTTTGTGCAACATGCCATGCAGAAAAAAGCAATAGACATTTCCCAAGTCTGAGCTTAAGTTTTCTCAGCCAAACATCCAAACAGTACCCAAGAATTTGCTGACAGAAACAACCAGGATGGAGGATTCCAGAGGAACATTGATGGAACAAATTTCGTTAGTGCACCTCTGACTGAGACAGGCAAGTTTTAGGGAACAACACTGAAAACAACATTGTGCTTAACTCCCAGAGACTGGCAGAGCCGTAGTGAGAGAAATGGGACCATTGATGTTATGAAGAAACCAGTTTGCCAAAGGTAAAACCACAAGCCACTGTGAAAAGAGCTTGATGTAACCACAGCCCTTTTGAGATCCTGTTTGACACGTGTGCTTACCTAGGATGGGCAAACCATCAGGCTTGAATTAAACCAGGGAGCCAGCTTCCTTAGGGAATTAAGGTGTTATCAAAATAACACCTTAATTCCTGTGAATTTTTATTTCCTGATACCTGTTGCTCAGCTCAGTCAAGATTAATCCAAATAATAAAGGGTGGAGGTTCCTTTTGACAGTTTCTGTGAAATTATATGACCACATGACCACATCACGGAGCAAACACTCAGCAGGATTACCTGGGTGTGGTAGCTCATTCCACCATATATAACCATCTCCCTGCTCAGCTCTACAGCTTCTAGAAACCACGAAGAGAAGGTAGGATCAGAATCCCCAGGGGTGTGATTACTTATGTTTAGCTCCCTGGGGATCCTGCGGTCTCTTTGCTAAACTCCGTTTATGCTTATCTTTAGATCCTCGTATTCGTCTTTTGTTTAGTTTTCTGTTCAGTATTTATGTTAATTACAGACTTTAGTTTCTCTTAGGTTTGCTGTGTTCATTGTTATTTTAGTAGTTATGTTGGATCTTTATTTTATGCTTGCCTTTCTTTCATTTGTTCAGCATTTATGTTATTATGCATTCAGATTATTAGTTTAATTTCCTGTTCTTTTTTTAGAGTCTTTTTGGTTCTGCTTTTCCTTAGTTAGATATTTCCTCTTATCTGACCATTATCTTATTCCCTGTTTGAATCAGTTCTCCACCTGTACCTGCCACTTCTCTGCTGCTTTAACTCTGTTAATTGGGTCTAACTCATCCAAGCTGTATAATCCACTCCACTTATTGTTTCTTCCATCTCCCCTCCTACATGTTGTGTCAGTCCAGCCATTTACCTGCCCGCTTGTAAGCCTTCATTTTTACTTGTAAATTAATCGCTTCCACTCCAATATGCTCTCTTCTGCACTTTGGTCGTGCAACAAACTTGACACAGGCGCTGTCGGGAGGATTTCTGTTAGAGCTGAAGGCTTGCAGTAGTTACACTGTAGAGAAAGAAAAGTTAAATCATTTTACACAATCTGGTGTACTTTTTTAAGTAAATGTGGTGTAAAATGAACTCCATTAACAATATTACTCTTAACAATGTTAACAAAACAGAGTGTTAAATAACAAATTTTAATGTTTATTTTGACACTAAAATGAGTAAAATTAACTCTGAAAAGTTGAAACTGGCCATACAGTAAATTTTACACTAACCTGGAGAGGGACTAAATGTTATCTGAAACAAAGTTATAGACAACTCTGTAGGTGTTAAAGTGATCCTTTGTTTTTATTGTGTATGTGTTTATCTGATGCATTTTCATTTTGATTCATTTTTACATTCAATGTTTAAAATTTGGTGTTAAAAAATTCAGTGGTTTAAATTCAGTGTTTAAAAAAAGATAGATTCCAATGGGACTGTTTTTCTTCCATTAACAAACACCATAAACATAGTAGCACTTTTGATGTAAGCAGCATTGAAAATGAGTTCACTAATAGCTTTGAGGTAGATAAGGGCTGGTGCACACTGAACTGAAGCTAAAATGGCGGTGCTTTAGCAAAGGTAGCTGCTAGCAATGTCAGTGCATGCAACAGTTAGCTTCTAAACCATTAGAACTCAGAGCCTCAAGATGACGGTTGGCTAACGGTGGCTAGCAGGTTAGCAACAAGTGACTTCACAGCATCCTGCAGCCAAGGGCCTATTCTGTGCCACACACAAAATGGTGACTCTGATAATGCAGACCTCTCAACTTTTATCAAAAATTAAGAGTGAGATTATGTTAACTTTTGGGGGCCGGGGCGGGGCCGGGGGTGGGGCTGACTGGACCCTGGAAGAACCGGTCCAGTTAGCTCAGTCTCGTTTTCATCCAACCAGACATGGAAGTAGACATGTTTTACTTTTGTTAAAAAGTGAAAGAGAAGTGTTAACACGTTACTGTTCAGTTAGTGGGTTAAAACAGAAAAAACACAACTGTTTAAATACAACTGAATAAAATAATGAAGTAGTTTTAAGTTATTGACTGTATTATTAAACTCCTTTTAAGTATGGTTAATAGTAAATGGCTTGTACTTGTAAAGCGCTTTAACCAGTCTTGACAACCTCCAAAGCGTTTTACACTACAGTTCAGTCATTCACACATTCACAGCCTGACGGTGGTGAGCTATGTTGGTAGCTACAGCTGCCCTGGGGCAGACTGACAGAGGCGAGGCTGCCATGCACAGGCGCCACCAGGCCCTCTGACCACCGCCAACAGTCAATGCAGGTGAAGTGTCTTGCCCAAGGACACAACGACAGAGACAGTCAGAGCGGGGGATCGAACTAGCAACCCGCCAATTGCAGGATGAGCTCCCTAACCTTGTGCCACCGTCGCCCTAAGCCCTGGGGAACCTCTGTTTTGATCTTATTTTATTAAAGAGTTCCACTCATGCAGAGTGCCTCAGGTCTCCATGCTTGGCCTCTTCCTCTTCTCTCTTTACCTCGTCCCTCAGGAGTCAGTTATAAGAGACCACTGTTTAGCTTTTTTTAGGCAGACGAGACTCAGACTTTTATGATACTAAAAAGGAAAATAGTTGCTCTAAAACTAAACTTCTCAAAAGTTTCTGTTGTTTGACTGCATTGATGTCACTGAGTGTGAGACTAGAGAAAATATTTAACTTTAATGCACAGTTAAAATCTTTGGTCCAGTCCATCTTTTTCAAACTGAGACAGCTAACTAAAGATTTTTATCTATGCTTTAATTACAACTTAGATTCCTGCACTGCAATTTACTCTGGGATTTACAAAACTCTGGTGGCTTGACTGTAGCTGGTCCAAAATGTTGCTGCTCTTCTTTTAACTGCTATCAAAGAATAAGAGCACATTTCTCCAGTTTTAGCAGCAATTTATTGGCTAATAGTTCACCTTCGGATTGATTTTAAATGATCATTTTATGTCTTGCTTTCCAGGATCTGTCAGACCTGCTTCATCTGCACACTCCCTCTTGTTTGCTCAGGTATGCAGATCACTTTTTATTAGTCATCCTAAAAACAGAGTTGCACAAAACTCTGGATTCAAGTAGCTTTACATATCAGATCTTTTTACTTTCTGGGTTTAATGTTCTCTTAAAATGCAGTTTGAGATGTTAGCTTTTGACGTTTTCATTGTTATTGTAGTTTATTATAAAAAGGCACAATATGAATGATCAGATTCACATCCAAACAAAGAAAACACCCCAGATGATCATTGATCTATGGGTTTGTTTATCAATGTAGAGCTATAACCTTATTGATGAATCTGGCTGAGTTTCATCAAGCTTATATGGTCCGACATTTTCCCTTCAGCTGCAACACTTAAAGCACACAGAGGTTCACGTTGCTTCTTTACTCATGATCCAGCTGCTGATGTTTCCCTCTTTTCAGCTCCACACACTTCTAGCCTGTTACAGTTTATAATCATTGTCGTCACCTTTAACAGAGACAGGTTTCTCATCTCAATCTCCGCACTGACCAGACAAATCTCCTCTATGGCTCAGGGCGGTCTGGTGCGTAATTACGCAAACCGAAGGCTGAGTTTGAAGGTGTTCTCTGAGCGCGTTTTGTTTGTGGTTGGAGCGGACGGAATAATTACTTACTGCTTTACTTCCAGCCCACTAATTGTCTTAAATGGGGAATCCTATAGGAAATATACCACTTTTTTTGCACCGCAACACCAGAATCGATGAGTAAAGGCACAGCTTTTCAAGAACTGAGACTCACTGGTTACTAAGTGACTGTAGAAAAAAACTATGCCGTTTGTTGAACTCAGCTGCATGTGTTTCCACATTGAAACACAGATGAAGTTTAAATTCAAGAGTCCAAAATCCAGCCTTCATGTTTTTCTGCTCCCTTTACTGTTTAATTTGTAAATCATTCAATCAGATTACAGAGCAAATAAAGCAGCGACAGGACTTCTAGGGGAGAGCATTGACCAGAAATCTTCAGTCCAGCAGAAATGATGAAGCACCTGCTGCTGCTGCTCTTGGTGGCTGTGGCCAACGCAAAAATCTTCCAGCGCTGTGATTGGGCGAGAACACTGAAGGCCAAAAACATGGATGGTTACCGTGGCATCAGCCTGGCCGACTGTAAGTACTAATCCATCACCTGCATGATAATAAGATGTTTCTTTTTCATTTACATTATGAAATATAACTAATTACCTAAATGTTTAGGTCATTCTGTATACATCTGGCTTCTCATCTTCAGGCCATTGATATTTGTATTTTCAAGCTTTTCAGAGACTAACACCTAGAGTCACAACAGCAGCAGACTTGATCCTAAGATCCTTCCTCATTACCCTCAATGTCGTCTTTCCTGGTTGTCCTCAGGGGTCTGTCTGACTCAGCACGAGTCAAACTTCAATACCGCAGCAATCAACCGTAACACAGACGGCTCGACTGACTATGGCATCTTCCAGATCAACAGCAAATGGTGGTGCAGCGATGGCGGCGTTTCGAGAGCCAACGGGTGTGGGATTAACTGCAGCGGTAAGAGAAGAAGCAACTAAATCATTTGAGGAAAGGCTCTTGTACTCCACGAAGACATCATGTACGGTGTGGCAAGCTTTCCAACTTGACTGGAAAGCTCTCTCCTTAAATGGAGAGAGCGAGTTGATTTATAGTATTCTGGATTGACCCTAAAGACGTTTTTTAATCTTCTCACAGAACTGCAGACAGACAACGTGGAAAAGGCGATCAGCTGCGTCAAACGCGTTGTTGATGATCCCAATGGCATCGGCGCATGGTATTATAAGACATATCAGTGATGTTGGGACAACTTTGACTTTTCATATTTGGACCTTTGTTGGTAAAATGCTTGTTTGGTTCCAGGGTGGCCTGGAAGACTCACTGCCAGAACCGAGACCTGAGCAGCTATCTGAGAGGCTGCAACCTTTGACCCGGAGACCAGAGGCAGAACGGCTGATGAAACGTTAATCCAGCAGCTGAAATGATTGTCTGTTCAGTCTGTAACTTTTAGAAGATGCAGCCATGGTAAAAGAAAAATAAAAATAAAACCTAAACCCCCTGATTCAGAGTTTGTAGAACCTTATCTGGCTTCATCAGTCATTGTCATTCGCACATATGACTGTGGTTGTCAGTCATTGACAACCACGGTTGTATGTCGATGGGTGCTATAACAGGTCCACTATATCAGCTCTAAACTCTCAGTCCTGTGTTCAATACTCGACGCCACACTGACCACCGATCTGCCATCTGCCTTCATGTGCAGGGCCAACAGACCTGTAATTATATAAAAAATAGAGAGAAGGAGGCAAGCCTCCTCCTTGGAGTGAATTAAACTGAGGTGACACCTTCAGGGTTGAAGATCCAACTGCTGATATAATCACATGTTCAGTTTTTCTTTTACTAACTTTCTGTTGTGCTTCCCTGTAATTGCAATTTAAATAACTGATCTTATCCAGTCTCAAACTTATGCAATATAAGTGGGTCATGAGGCTATATATATAACGCCTGAGGTTCTACACAAGTTTAATGTTAACACTCCTGTGTGTGTGAAGTGTGACACATGTAAAGGTACACTTATCCATTGTCTATGGTCGTGCACAAAGCTACAAACCTTCTGGAGAGAGGTTATTCAAGTACTTTCTGCTATAACTGAGACGGACCTCCCTCTCTGTCCTAAACTGTGCATACTGGGACTATTCCCTAAGGACATTAAGCTCAACTCCACCCACAGGAAGATGATCACCCTCTGTTTATTACAGGCCAGACGGATAATTGCACAAAGGTGGAAATCCATATCGAGTCCGAGTGCGAAATGATGGCTTGAGAACACTGTACAAGTTTTGCCAATGGAAAAAATCACTTATTCACTGAAAGGAAAACATGTGTTTGAAGATATATGGTCATCCTTTTTGGAATTTGTTGGAGGCCCTCAGTTACTGTTCGCTCTGAACTGACATTCACTGCCTTTATCTTGAACCAAACCTGAAACTGGTGTAAGAAAATCCTACAATTCCTCCTACCTGTACCATTGTTTGTTTGTACCTTTCATCTATTTACTTCTTGTTCATCCTTTTTCTCTGTGTGTGTGTGTGTGTGTGTGTGTGTGTGTGTGTGTGTGTGTGTGTTGTGCGTGTACAGGTGTGTGTATGTGTAAGTGTTCTGGGTTTACTTTACACATTTGTATCGTGGTAATTGCTACTTGAAGAAAAAACAAATACATAAAATTTAGAAAGAAAAATAACTGATCTTATAATCCCCGCATTTTTTTTTTTTTGCTTTGCTTTGCTTTCTCTTCCTCTCCGCATCCTGAGCCACATCGAAACATTACGTACCAAATGTTTTTTCCAGCGAGCGTATTCACAATCAGGCATATCAGGATTTAGTGTCATCTGGCATGTGGAAAGTTCAAGCATCATTTTCAATATCATCTGCAGCAGAAACGGGCACACAACGTCCTAAAATGGCTCTAAAATCATCTAGGGACAGTTTTGTCCCTTCAGTGAAATTATCTAATTCAGCCAGCCACAATCTGCCACCAGCTGCAATGCTGGGAGGTTTATCCACCAGGGTTTGCATATCACCTAATGAATAAGGAACATATTTCTCTGCTCCCAAATTATTTTATAACGAGAGCATCTGCACTTTAGTGGGACTTTGAGAACGTTTTACATGGAATAAATACTTTGGGATCTGTCCTTTAATTTTCTCCTAACAGTTTCTGTTCCTGCTAATTTCTGCCTCTCTGCAAATTTTAACATCCATCCATCCATCCATTTTCTGAACCGCTTAATCCCTCATGGGGTCGCGGGGGTGCTGGTGCCTATCTCCAGCGTTCACTGGGCGAGAGGCGGGGTACACCCTGGACAGGTCGCCAGTCTGTCGCAGGGCAACACAGAGACAGACAGGACAAACAACCATTCACACCTAAGGACAATTTGGAGAAGCCAATTAACCTAACAGTCATGTTTTTGGAGGGTGGGAGGAAGCCGGAGTACCCGGAGAGAGCAAATTTTAACATCTGTAGTAAAATGATTCAAACCAGTAATATTTATCATAAATTGTTCAACATCAGTAACTCCATATGAGGATAACTTTAAACCTGGTGCATGACTAGACGCAGTGTTTATAAAATCTATCTAATCAGCAGCGTTGTCCTTTTGCCAAACACCTTTAAGCTCCATTTTACCCTTTAGTTCTGCTGACTGGTGATTCCTAGGCCTACAATCAGCAGAAGCTGTTAGTGGGCTAATTCCTGTTTCCTTTTGATCAACCAGATTTAAGACTGGTGTATTATATCTAAACTAGGGCTGTCAAACTAAACCTATGACAGAATCGGTTAAATGAAGAGAATCACTATGAGAGCTGACTGTCACGCAGAGTGAGTGGGTTGCAGAGACATCTGAGGAAACCCTGAGGCTTTAGAGTTTCCAGGGGGCCTAGGTTGCTTGGCCCCTCCACAAGGCCCTGGGATCCGGCTGTTACATCGAGGACTCCGACGCTTGTTGTCACGATGGGGCCAAGCAATGCATAATTGAAGAGCGTTAGAACTCAGCAGAGTGAGAAAAATAGACCCTCATGTCCTCCAGCAGCCTAAGCCTATAGAAGCATAAGTTGTGAGTTAAATGATTGAGGATAGAAGTTAACCACCGGTTGTTGCAGCTGGGTGGGTTGAGGAGCTGGAAAACTCCTTTGTGCTTGATTTGTCGCATCAGGTGAAAAACCTTGAAGTGGAGTTGCATTTTCAGTCACTTTAATCATTGTGGCTTGTGTTTTGGCTTTGTTTTTTCCTTGCAGTTCTAGAAACTGCATTTGTGACAGTTTTCTTTGTACGTTTTTCTCTTGCTCTGCAATCTTCGTTTCTTCTCTTCTGTACTTCTCCACTGCATGTATCACATGGTCACGGACCTCTCTGTGAGGCATTGACGTCAGAGCCACCACATCCTCGAGCCTGCTTCTCACTGGACCCGGTCCAGAGTTGTCAGCACAGGGCTTTTATCAACTTCCTCTTTCTGGCTGGGTTTTCTGTGGCATCAAGAGGATCACCTTTCAGTGCTTTGGGATCAATCTTGGTTGGATACTCTGTTCGCAGCACTTCCCACAGGACTGTGCGAAATAAATTGAAACCGATTCCATCCGCTCGCTGTTGGAGCATCCACGCAAAACGTTCCTTTAAGATGTTTTCCATAGCAGGTGTTCCCAGGCACTGTGCAAAAACAGCTTTAATGTCACCTATGGCAAGCATTTTTCCGACTGTTTCTTCCTCAAACACCTTTATCCACTTGCTGGCGCCCTCGTGGATATCTGGCAATCTGCCAACCAGTCCTACCAGGTCTTGAGACGCCCATGGAACATAATGAGCAACATTCCCTTTAACAAGAATAGGTAGCTGCTTGTTGTTTGTGTACTTGTCAGGTGGATGTATGTTGAGTCTGTCTCTCAAATTATAATCAGATCTCCTGCCAGTATCTGGATCTTCTGTGCCTGGATCTGCTGCTGAGAGGTCACAGGCATTTCCTTCTGAAACATTATATTTCGAGGCAAGCTCTTGTGTCTCATGTTCTAAACCTTCAATCATGGTTAGATTAATTTCTCTTTTTAAGTCTAATCCTTCTTGTTTATTTAAACTTATCCAGAAGCTGTCGCTCTTTGGCCTTGTAGTATGTTCCGCGTAACTATTATATTTGTATTTCCCATACTTCTCATAGTTAGAGAGCCTCTCGGTACACAGATGTTTTCTTTGTAGTACTGCAATGCTTAGGTGCAAAACTCTGCATGTTTACAGAGGAATCTGAGTTTATTGGGCCTGCATTATTCTGTTGTGTTGCAGCTGGAGATCCTGACTTATGCACAGACGAATATATGTTTACTGGGGCGGCATTATTTTGTTGTGTTGCAAGTACATTTTGGTGAGGCGACCATCTGGCATTCGTAACACCGACATTAGAAGCCCTAGTCAAAATCTCTCTATGTTCTGTGGAACCGTTTTTGCTTCCAGCCCCTTCATTTTTATCTCCTTCATTTATTTCATCTATGATCAGGCTATCATTGTTTTTGTACTGAATATCTCCCATAATGTTTACTGTCCCAGAGAGCGAGGGATAAAGTCTTGCTGGCTTTGGTGCTTCTGGGTTTCCATTTGCCGACTGCTGTTTCATTTCCATAATTTTCTGTTTTTAATGTACTTCTATAAGCCTGACCTTCCTCTTTAAAAAAGTTTAGAATTTTTAGCTCAAGCTCACGTTTTTCCTTTCTCCTTTTAGTGTTATTCTTTTCCTTGTAATCCATGATTCTGGTTTCCATCTGCTCGCAAAGTGACACGTCAAAACTGCCTGTTTCAGGCCATGGAGAGTTAAACACTCGTGTTTTTTTGTTCCACTTTTTAGAGATTTTCGGAATTTTTGAAGCATATTCAGGGTATTTTAACCCAATAATAACGAAAGGAATGTTCGCCGTTTTGCTCTGTATTAGTTTAGATAAACCAAATTAAGAAGCAAAAGGGAGGAAGGGAGGGGGGGAAAACTGTTTGTGTGTAAGTTTCTCCTTTGGGCGGGAGAGAAAAATGTATGTGTGTGTGTTTCTGTGTGTTTCTTGGCACCACTAACTGCAACTCCAAAATAGCCTACTGTGTCTGCTCCTAATCTCTCACTGATAGGCAAACTAGCAGACAGGCAGACAGACCCTACTGCTGAAAGTTTTTGCACCGGCCAAGCCACTACACAATATGATCCAACCCTCAAACACAAAGTTTTAGTCTCTGCACCCACACCTTTTCAACACAGCAGCTTAAGGTAAGTATGTGCACCTTAGTCCAGCAAGATTTTCTTACAAAAAATAAAAGTTTCCATGCACTTTTACTTTATCAAATTAGACAAACTTTACCTTTACTTCTGATAATGGGACTTTGAAGAAAAAAACAAAGCAACAGCAACAAAACTCAGTTTCATACATGCGTTTTAGTCAAACAACAGAGCTCTCATCATTTAAACTCTCAACATAAACATCTGACGCACACACATCTCAATCCCTCTTTCTCTCATTCACTCATTTCATTCCTGTCCTCTTACTATCTTCACTTATTCCTGGGTTTTTACTGTGCACACATACAATTTAACTCATATTTTATTAGACCCATAACAAAAAAAGTAAACGTCTATACTGCACGTGCTTAAGAACAAGGCCTACTGTTTCAAATTTGACCGGAGGCTCTTTCACCTCGTTTCCTAAACCAGAGTACTCAACAAAACCAGACTGCAGTTAACTCTTTAAGGCCACATATTTCATTGGATTCCCACACGGATGATCCAAGAAAAGGCTTATTTCTCGTCTTCAAGCGCTTACATTTACAGGGCCTCGCCCTACAAGACTCCGACCAGCCATGACTTTTCTAAAATAAACCTCTCACTATGATTTTTTGATTCTAAAAAGTTATAAATGTTGACCACAAAGGTCAGATCACTTCAATATCCACCGCCACACATGCGTTCAAACGGGGCAAGAAATTCAAGCAGCTGGGAGGAAACAAATAATTTCCTTTTTAGATTGTCGCGTGTCTTCAGTTGTGTTGGAATTCCATATCCATTCCGCATCTTTTTCTATTTTAAGATAATCCTTTCCACACGTGGGAAATATGACTGAAGGCAAGCAGTCATATTTCCACTGTTCAAACAAACAAACAAAACACTCTTCCCAAATCAAACCTCACGGGTGGCAGTTTTATCATTAACAAGCAGAGAAAGAGAGAGAGAGAAATACAAAACATACTCACCCTCTGTCTTTCTCCGTGTCTCTGTGCCCCGGCGCAAGTGGCCAGCTCATGCCGCGGGCTTTACGCCGCCTCGGGAAGAGAATCTCCCACTTCTTCAAAACCAGGTCGGGGTCACCAATTGTGTGGGAGATTATTTAACTATTGAACCTTAAAAAAGAAAGAAGACTCGGGGGACAAAGATTACAGATCCTCTGCTTGCCAACAGAGAACTTTATTCAAAAGTTACAATTACATCAAAGGGTTTAACTGAAAGGTTCTGATTACATTGCAGTGATTACCCCTTTTTATAGGCCAATATTGTGTGTGTGTGTGTGTGTGTGTGCGCTTCGGATGGACATTTGCGTGTACACCATTAATGTGTATGTGGAGAACATTCTTGGAACACTACTGTGTGTGTGATGTAATTTGGCAGATATGGTCTTCATTTCTGGGAACAGTTACACAAACTGTTGAAAAACAGAGAGCTTTTTGGGAATAACAGGAAAAGAAGTGTAATGTCATGTTCCGGCCTTGTTCTCCCATTACCTCGCTGCCAAGGACAGCACAAACAGTCTTAAAACAATCATCAGGCCTCAGATGTTTTCCAAACTACTGCAGCATCCAGGAGGCATCCTGACCAGATGCCCGAGCCACCTCAACTGGCTCCTCTGGACGTGGAGGAGCAGCGGCTCTACTCTGAGTCCTCCCCGGATGACTGAGCTCCTCACCCTATCTCTAAGGGAGAGCCCAGACACACTACGGAGAAAACTCATTTCAGCCGCTTGTATCCGGGATCTCGTTCTTTCGGTCATGACCCAAAGCTTGTGACCATAGATGAGGGTAGGAACGTAGATCGACCGGTAAATGGAGAGCTTCGCCTTTTGGCTCAGCTCTCTCTTCACCACAACGGATCGGTACAGCGCCCGCTTCACAGCAGACGCTGACTTTTTGAATATGCATTTTTCGTGTTATTCCTTCATGAAACCAGATGCCTAGAAACTTGAATTGGTTTACTCTTTCAAGTTCTTGTCCATATAATTTGAATGCAATATTATTATTTACCCTTTTTCTAGTAAAAAAAATATTTTGTTTTATCAACTGAAAATTTTACCCCCCATTTATTTGGGCCCTTTTTAAAAGTTATAATTGATGTTTGTAACTTTGTACGTTTTTCCCTTTTCCACAAAGCTCCATCAGCAAAACCTGAGTGTCCCACCCCCATAAAGATGGCAGTGCAGAGGTGGTCACTTAAGACTGTATCTGCTCTTCTCTTCCTACTGATCATTATTATTACTTCTGTCCTGTTTTCTCATAATTTCTTTGCAAAGAAGACTGGTCAATATAGTTAGAACATGCTAACAGGGGATCTAGTTTCTAACATCTTTCAAACATTTTTTTTGGATTAATCGAAACTCCACAACAGATGAGAAAGATGGACAATGTTTAAATTGGACAATTTGACATCAAAATGACTTGATTGTGGCAACAATAGGCTGCTTCTCTACCTCTACAGAGAATGCGTTAGCAAAGGAGCCTTTTTCTACAGAGACGAAGGAGCAGAGACTTGTTTTCAGGACAACTGCCCTTCACTAGATGGACACTGAAATGGACAGAAACAGCCAAGGCTAAGACAGGGTGATAAATGACCTTCAACTGACCTTGGAAACTGACTGGTCTGCTACAGAAGATGAGTTCTGAACACACTTCAGTGTTCACTCCAGATTTCTTGAACACAATGAATAAAACCCATTGATAAACGTAAAACCTTTAACAGGAGCAACAAATATATAATACGCTGTATTGCCTGGGGTCTAGAGCCCGAATTCAACCGCACACAGAGCCGTAGTTTTAGGAGCCTTTATTGCAACAAAAGAGGTTGGATGGATCGGAGACAGGACCGAGCTGAAGCTCACTGGAGATGGTGGGGATGACGGAGGCAGACAGACTGCAGGAGCACAGACAGACCGGGCGTGACGAGCTCCGGAGCTGGGTCTGAGGCACGCTGACGAAGTGGGGCAGGTGGTGCGTCAGAGTGAAAGCCAGGACGTGCTGACGGATCGAGACAGGAGGGGAAACTGGAACATAAAGTGGAGAGTGTAAAAGGTTGATAAACATCATTAAGGTCATTCTGACCTGGCTCTCAGCAATGGGAGTAAAGAAAGGAAACATCTGGATGTGGAGCGATAACTTTGTTTAACTGTAGTGTTCCAAGATATGTCAAGTAGTGGAATTAATCGGTCTGTTTTTGTACTCTTAGCTAAACATTTACCAGAAGTCTAGTTCGGCTGCCAAGAAGCTGGACGTCATTAGGTTGCAATACACACCAATGGAGACACACAGACTCTTGTTATAACGCACACACATCTGTGACTTATAAAGGTCTGTTCAAGGTATTGTTTTTAGAACTCTCTGCTTGTACCCGTTAGTACGTGCAAGGTGTAATAAAAGGAAGTTCTCGTTGACAATGGCTAAAAAACGATGTCTTCTTTCTCAAAGGAGAAGTCCGGTCAAAATCAGAATTCAAACTGCTGAAAGTACTTTAAATATAAAACTACTACATACTGTGCAAAAAATTATACGTTTTTTTAATTAAGAATAATTCTCATTTAATCATGTTTATGTGGAGGAATCCATCTTGGTCAAGAATAGTACTGTCACCTCCCATTTTTTGACGTCACTCGGCGGACCCGCTGTTGAGCAAGTTTCAACGCTCTGTTTGTCACGGCGCACTATTTTCCAAGATGGCGACGACTGGTGCTCTGTACGAAGCAGAGAGTGATGAAGTATTTAGTGACAGTGATGAGAGTTCCGTGGAGTCATCATCATCTGATAGCGATATGGATGTTTTAGAAGAGTTTCTTGATAGAAACCGGACTTTTGACGGAATCCAGCGTACCTATTTCCATTGCAAACTCAGTCGGGTCCTACAATATATATATATATATATATATATATATATATATATATATATATATATATATATATACACACGCGCGTGCGTGCATGCGTGCGCGCTCCGCGCAGCACGGCTTTGCCGGCGCTGCAGCGGAGCGCGCGCACACACACACACAGCGGAGGAGAGATCGCGCTGAAGTGACTTAAGTTATATATTTGCCCCCTAGCAAATAGGGCAGGTGGTCATTATTGTATAAGTATTAAAATATAAAAGCATTCCAGCACATGCTGGGGCTGAGGGATACCATGTGGTATCCCTCCGCCCCTCTGGTCGGTAACCATCCCCGTAACTTCTAAATTTAAAAATAACTTACTGAAAATCCTCGCCCTCATGTCATGTTCAAAACATTCTTCTTCGAGATGGTCACTGCATATGACGTGTTTTCTCTCTGGCCAGAAGTTAGATGGCAAATCCGCTCTTCAAGTTGGCAATCCAGCGCCGAGCCCGGTGGCTCATGAATCAGGAAGTTGAAATAAGCAATGTTTTTTCCACTTTTACCAGTTGTGCTGGAACATCCGATGGCCATGCACGTGGGCATTGTTGCTGTAACAATAGCTCTCGCGAATATCAATGGTGAAGTCCTCTGGAAATCTGAAATAATCATTGATGATCGCAGCTGTGTAGAACGGCTCCTATTGACTTTGCATGGAAAGCGGAGAGAAATGCTGTCGCCGCTTCCGCTTTTCCACGTCGCAGGATGCGATGTCAGACGCCCCTTACTGCCCAAATATGGGCAGTAATGTCAGCCCCCATACACAGTGATTCAGACGACAATTTATGTTTTTATTTTCTTATTGATTAAAGATAAGTTCATTAAAGGTATACTATGCAACCGGGGTTGATTTTCCAGCGAGGCGCCCCCCAGAGGGCGAAAGTAAAAGTGCACTGTCGTAAATATGCTCAGCTGTTCTCCTGGTTTCTCAGTCAAGCCAGGCGTGGTTGTTTTGAGCTTAGCAGACAGGCGAACGCAACGAATCACCATCCTGCTGTTCAAGCAGAGCTACGAGGGAGCGCCCTCCCCTCCTCTCCGTCCCCGCCAGTGGAGTGAGGGGAGTGGGCTCCCGAAACGACCTCCGCCTGGCTTGGGTCCGCGCGACGCGCTGGCCGTCTGTTTCCGTATGCCGCGCGGCCGCCGGGGTGTCTCGTCTTTCCTCTCTCCCCTCCGTTCCCCCCCGACGCCCGGTGCCTCCCGAGCCGCGTCCGAGCGTCGCGTGGTACAGTTTGAGAACACAGATCAGCGGAGAACTTTTAAACCCCGCGGTTCCGTCGCACAGTTTGAAAACACAGATCAGCACACAGATGAGCGGTGAACGTTTAAACCCCGCGGTTCCGTCGCAGTTTGACATGTATATAAGTACCACGACTGAAAAACTCGTACAGTGTATGCCCGGCTTTAACACAGTGAAAGTATGAACATGCACACACAGAGAGAGAGTAACCATTCCAATGTTACTTACAATCGCATCAGCAGAAACGCGAGGTCCGCGTCAGCCTTGCAGCCTTCTTTCTCTTTTAGCTCTCGCCATTCGGAAAAAGCTTTCCCGATGTTCACCCGTGTACGACTCTTCTCTCTTTCCACAGCCCTTTTCCTCTTTCTTGTCTGCTCCGACATGGGCTTTCGCTGTTTTATCGCCGGTTCCGCCATGATAACTGCACAGATATCGCCACTGCGCTAGCAACGAGCATGCCTTTCACTGGGGGCGTGTAGCAGTTCTCGCCGTAAAGCAAGACCGACTCTCGCGATCTTGCACGAGATTCTGAGCCTGTGGGCGCGGGCCGAGGGCTCCTGCAGTTGCAAGTGCGGTATTTCCCCCACAGACCACCAGGGCGGCCAAGAAAACCTTTGTTCAACCTGAAATGACTCATTTAATCATCCAAAACGGTATGGAACACATTAATTAACTGAAAAATGTTGCATAGTGTGCCTTTAAATAACCACGAACGTATTAGTTTTAGTTATAGCTAATGATACCCTGATTTTTCCTTGTTGACCGGACTTCCCCTTTAAGGTTTAATAGTTAAATAATCTCCCACAAGAGGTGAGTGGGTGGAAAGATCCACTAACCTGGGATGACGTGAGGCATGGGATAGCAGGCTGGCTGGCGAGGTGTGCAAAGGCTGGAGAACATGAGGAAAGCTGGGCATCTGGTGATTGAGGGAGTGCAGAGTCTTGGTGATCAGACGAACTGGCAAAGACAGACTGACAGAGGAGTGCTTATGTAGGGACGGGCTGACAGGAGTAATTAGAGCAGGGAATTAGTGGCAGGTGACAGCAATCAATGGGGAGGAGGTGATCAGACGAGCGACAGAGCTAGAATCGTTACATACGCATCACAAAAGAAAACACTTGCATGAAAACAATGCAGATTAACAAATATGGCTCACATATATGAAAGTGTTGCATAACGAGTATTAATTATTAAGTCAGCTAAATTTATTTGTATAGCACCCTTCACATACACTAAAATCACAAATGCTTCCAAATAAAAATAACAAACATTATTTTATTATCTACTGTTATATTCATTTAGGTGAAAGAAAAATAGACCAACCTAAGAAAGAATATAATGTTGATAATGTTTAAATATCAGTAATTATAGCACCAAGACAGATGTGAATATATCAAAACAATTTGAGCACAGACCATTACATGTTAAAACATTGTGACACCATATCCACAAGGGGGCAGTATAGACCAATAATTTAAGGCTAGAAACAATTCCGTTAATTAAATTTAGATGATCCCTCACAACACCAAACAGGATAAGCGTGTTAGAAAATATATTGATGGATGGATGAATTGAGATGATTGATTTATAAGATGAAATCCAGTCAGATTGTGTTAGCATAAATACAACTATGACGAGACAATTAGGTCTGTATGGTTGCTAGAAATACTGTGCAGAAAGCCCAACTGTCTAGAACCTAAAGTGCAGAAAAGTACAAGTATTAGAAGCTGTAAAAACAAGTTTTTGTACATTGGAACTTTTTATTTCATAAAAGTCAGGATTTTTGTTCAAGCTGTTTTGCCAAGTCTAAGAATAGACATACTGTACACATTCAGGGCAGTTTACCATAATCTAAATGACAATCAGGATTGTTTAGATAAACGCTGTTTAGATTATGGCATAAACCACCCGTTTGATTAGGAATAAAATTGTTTTCCAACTGAGCAATAATCCGATCACAATAATCTGATTGCTGTGTTTATCAGATACATTTTCATTCTGATCCCTTATGCCCATGTAAACATACACAGTAAAGAATAAAGTGTCACTTTAACACCTATAGAGTTGAATATATTTCTTTTTAGGATAACATTTGGTCCCACTCCAGATTAGTGTTAAATTTACTCTATAGCCAGTGTTAACTGTTAATTTCACTAATTGTAGTGTCAAAATCAACAATGTAATTAGCTAAATCTTTTACCACTGTTAAGAGTTATTATTAGTTCATTTTACATCACATATACTTAAAAAAGTACACTATATTGTGTACAATTCTTTAACTTGTTTTTCTCTACAGTGTAACTACTGCAAGCCTTCAGTAGAAGACGGAGGATCTGACAAACTGCTATGGCTGGACTGACACAACATGTAGGAGGGGAGACGGGAGAAACAACAAGCGGAGTGGATTATACAGCTTGGATGAGTTAGACCCAATTAACAGAGTGAAAGCAGCAGAGAAGTGGCAGGTACAAGTGGAGAACTGATTCAAACAGGGAATAAGATAATGGTCAGATAAGGGGAAATATCTAGCTAAGGAAACCAACAAGACTCTAAGGAACAGGTTTGAACAGGAAATGAAACTAATAATCTGAATGCATAATAACATAAATTATGAACTAACTAAAGAAAGGCAAGCATAAAATAAAAATCTAGCATCCATCCATCCATTTTCTGACCCGCTTAATCCCTCATGGGGTCGCGGGGGTTGCTGGTGCCTATCTCCAGCGATCACTGGGCAAGAGGCGGGGTTCACAACACAGAGACAAACAGGACAAACAACCATTCACACACACACCTAAGGACAATTTAGAAAAGCCAATTAACCTAACAGTCATGTTTTTAGACTGTGGGAGGAAGCCGGAGCATGCACAGGGAGAACATAAAAAACTCCATGCAGAAAGACCCAGGGTTGGATTTGAACCTAGATGCTGGCAACAGCACTATCTACTGTGCCACTGCAGACCAAGATAACTAAGATATCTACTAAAATATTAACGAACACAGCAAACCAAACAGAAACTGAATCTAACAACCAGTTAATAATAATATTTAACATAAATACAAATACGAGGATCTAAAGATGAGCATAAACAGAGTTTAACAAAGAGACCGCAGTATCCCCAGGGAGCTAAACATAAGTAATCACACTCCTGGGGATTCTGATCCTACCTTCTCTTCGTGGTTTCTAGAAGCTCTAGAGCTGAGCAGGGAGATGGTAATCTCATCTATATGTGGTGGAATAAGTTACCATTATTTTGGTGGAGGGGTTGAAATTATTGAATTGCAGTTGCAGAGTGAAAATTTATTTAACATGCCGTAGTTTATGCTAAAATAAGATAATCTAAGTTAAGATAAGATAAGATAAGTTAAGATAAAATAAGATAAGATAAGATAAGATAAAATAAGATAAGATAAGATAAGATAAGATAGTCTTTATTGATGTCAATAGTCAGGAGAAGGTGCCAAGAGTAGGAAAAGGTGCATCAGTTATATACAGTGGATCTTCCTATATACAGTGGGTCAAAAAGAAAATGAGAAAAAATAAGAATAAAAAAACAAAAGAAATCGGAGTAGTATATATATATACCTACATATGTATTGACATATATTCACTTGGTGATAGCAGCAGAAGTCACTTCTTTCAGGATTATTGCACGGGTTATTACAGTTATGGTTACAGTTACAGTGCAGCATTGTATAATCTGATAGCAGCAGGAATTCAATTCAATTCAATTTTATTTATATAGCGCCAATTCATGAAACATGTCATCTCAAGGCACTTTACAAAGTTAAATTCAATCATATTACACAGATTGGGTCAGATTATACAGATTGGTCAAAATGTCCTATATAAGGAAACCAGTTGATTGCATCAAAGTCCCGACAAGCAGCATTCACTCCTGGAGAAGCGTAGAGCCACAGGGAGAGTCGTCTGCATTGTCCATGGCTTTGCAGCAATCCCTCATACTGAGCAAGCATGAAGCGACAGTGGGAAGAAAAACCACCCGTTAGCGGGAAGGAAAAACCTCCAGCAGAACCAGAACCAGGCTCAGTATGAACGGTCATCTGCCTCGACCCACTGGGGTTACAGAAGACAGAGCAGAGACACAACAAGACAGACAAAAAGCACAGAAGCACACATTGATCTAGTAATCTGTTCTACATTAGATGGTAATAGTCGGTGATCTGTCCTCCCTGGATGATTTCACAGTCAACAGAACGTCAGACCAGGTGTACCTACTATGAAGAAAAAAGAGAGAGAACAAAAAGTTAAAAGCTGAAATGACAACAGTCATTTCAATGTAATGCAATGCAAAACTGGAGAACCGTAGAAATCAGTAGAGTGAGAAAAATAGACCCTGATGTCCTCCAGCAGCCTAAGCCTATAGCAGCATAACTATAGAGGTAGCTCAGGGTAACATGAGCCACTCTTATTAACATGAACAAACTGGAATCTGTCCAACAGATAAGATTTAAACCAGCCTAATGCTTTCCCCTAAATCCCTACAGTATGTTCAAGTCTTTGTAGGAGAATATTGTGATCAACTGTGTTAAATGCAGCACTAAGATCTTTTGACCAAAATGTGTAGCAGATACTTTATCACAACCTCACTGGATGATGTTATTTATTCTGGACTCTGTGAGGATTTTCTTGCACAACTATGCAGTTTGTTGAACTCAGCTGCATGTGTTTCCACATTGAAACACAGATAAAGTTTAAATTCAAGAGTCCAGATTGAAACTGGGTCTAAAATCCAACCTTCATGTTTTTCTGCTCCCTTTACTGTTTAATTTGGAAGTCATTCAATCAGATTAGAGAGCAAATAAAGCAGCGACAGGACTTCTAGGGGAGAGCATTGACCAGAAACCTTCAGTCCAGCAGAAATGATGAAGCACCTGCTGCTGCTGCTCTTGGTGGCTGTGGCCAACGCAAAAATCTTCCAGCGCTGTGATTGGGCGAGAACACTGAAGGCCAAAAACATGGATGGTTACCGTGGCGTCAGCCTGGCCGACTGTAAGTACTAATCCATCACCTGCATGAAAATAAGATGTTTCTTTTTTATTTACATTATGAAATATAACTAATTACCTAAATGTTTAGGTCATTCTGTATACATCTGGCTTCTCCTCTTTAGCCCATTGATATTTGTTCTTTTCAAGCTTTTCAGAGACTAACACCTAGAGTCACAACAGCAGCAGACTTGATCCTAAGATCCTTCCTCATTACCCTCAATGTCGTCTTTCCTGGTTGTCCTCAGGGGTCTGTCTGACTCAGCACGAGTCAAACTTCAATACCGCAGCAATCAACCGTAACACAGACGGCTCGACTGACTACGGCATCTTCCAGATCAACAGCAAATGGTGGTGCAGCGATGGCGGCGTTTCGAGAGCCAACGGGTGTGGGATTAACTGCAGCGGTAAGAGAAGAAGCAACTAAATCATTTCCAATATGACGGGAAAGCTCTCTACCCTTAAATGGAGAGAGATTTATGATAGTTGGGATTTAACCCTAAAGACTTTTTTTTAATCTTCTCACAGAACTGCAGACAGACAACGTGGAAAAGGCGATCAAATGCGCCAAACGCGTCGTCGATGATCCTCTACGTGTCAGAGCATGGTATTATACGACATATCAGTGATGTTGGGACAACTTTGACTTTCATATTTGGACTTTTGGTGGTAAAATGCTTGTATGATTCCAGGGTGGCCTGGAAGGCTCACTGCCAGAACCGAGACCTGAGCAGCTATCTGAGAGGCTGCAACCTTTGACCCGGAGACCAGAGGCAGAACGGCTGATGAAACGTTAATCCAGCAGCTGAAATGATTGTCTGTTCAGTCTGTAACTTTTAGAAGATGCAGCCATGGTAAAATAAAAAAAACACACCCTGATCCAGAGTTTGTAGAACCTTGTCAATTGGTTAAGTCTAAACAACCTTTAAATAATTTCCCTCTGGGATGATTAAAGTATTTCTGATTCTGATATCTGGTTCCATCAGTCATTGTGGAGGAACTTTTGTTCACTCTTCTTTCTATCTTTATAACAGTTCACTGAGATTTGCAGACATTAGCTACTGAAGGTCCCACCAGAGCATTTCCACCATGGGGGAGGTCTGGACTTTGACTAGGCCATTGCAGAACCTTGGTTCTTTTACAGCCAATCTCATTTATATCAGTTGCTGTGTTAAGTATCTTTGTTCTGACCCAGTTTGAACCAAGCTTCCCTGGTTTGACAAAGAGACTGACATTTGACTCCAGAACATTATGGTACACAGAGCAGATCAGGGTCCAGTCAATGACTGCATGGTGCCGTCTGTCCAGAGGACGTTGTCCCAGAAGTCCCAGACGCAGCTCTGCTGACCTCAGTCCTGCCGCCATCTTGGTTCTGGAGAGAAGAACCCTTCCAAGCAGCCAGACTGGGTCAGGGTTGTGACCTTTGTAGCTGGAAACAAAAAGAAGCATCTCTCCAAATTTAATTTAACAATCCACCCCTAAATATTTTTCTAAACAGAATATGCATGTAAAATAACCCCACACCAAATAAACCGGACTGCTCTAAACTAATCATTCAAATGCCAGACTTTCTCCAACAATCAGAATTAAATGTGGAGGTGAAAACCCCGTCAGACCGCTCTTATCTTTTAAAGCTTTTTAATGAATGACCCAATAAAAAAATTCCAATAAGAATAAAACAAGCGAAACAAAACAGAAATGTATACAAAATAACTGTGATTTGTATTAAATAAAGTCAAATAAAGCAACACCATTCTGAAATAATTTTGTCTTGCTTTGTATTTTGACTTTTCATACAAACATCCTGGAGAGAAGAGCAAACAAATGTTAAAACAATAAAATTCAACGTCATCAGAGCTGTTGGAAGTATCTGTTTAAATTGACTTCTGATACGGTGGTGGGGAATCTTCCTTTGACAAGGTTACAATAAGGTTTCTATTAAATAAAACTTTTAATCCTAAAGGAACATTAAATCAGAATAAGGCATGTGGCCTAGGAAGATATGCTTATTCTTATGTTGCTTTATCTACAGGAGCGATGGTTGCCATCTGTGTGCAAACACATCTGGAAACAGCAAAATATAAAGAATTGATCAATGTGTCTCTTTTTATTACCAAAATACCTTCTCAATTTTAATAATCTGGAAACAGTTGCAATACGTGAGAATCTTGGTAAGACCCTAAGATTATTTTGCATCAACAACACAGTTATGTTAGCTAATGTTATAATAAAATTTTAGTTTTGAAAGTTAATTTTATTCCTGAATTTCCCTCAGGCTTGAGCTCCATTAACAGATTTTAATAGGGATTGTCAGGGTTCAGTTTTTGGCCTGCCTGATTTTGGACATTTTGTTGCACCTTCCTCCTTCCATATGCTCAAGTCTCCACTCCAGATCTCTGCCACCTGCCACCTCTAATTAAGGGAAGCTCAGTCCACCTGTCCACTAGCTACTTAAACCCTCCTCAGCCAGCTCTTCCCAGCTTGATCGTTGTCATTCGTACTTCGTACTTGCCTCGCCTCACACCTGCTTGCCATTGCTCCTTCATGTCCGCCTGCCTGTGCTCCCTCATGTCTGCCAGCTCCGTCTCGTCCGACAGCTCTGCCCTTCATCACACATCTGCTCCAGTCCGGTACTGTCTCTGCTCTCCCCTTCCACAACTCATCTCCTTTCAATAAAAACTCTTAAACGTGGCTCTTTGTGTGGCTGAATTTGGGAGCACACAAAGTCAAATTAAATCATATTATACAGTAGCTTAGGCTACTGGAGGACATCAGGGTCTATTTCTCTCTCTCTGCTGAGTTCTCCTACTGCTCTCCAATCTGCATTGTTTGTTGTCATTTCAGCTTTTAACTTTTTGTTCTCTCTCAAAGCGGCAGGCGGCTCAGCTGGTCACTGAGGCAAAAACTTGGGCGTGGGAAGAGTTCGGAAAGACCATGGAGAAAGACTTCCGTACGGCTTTGAAGCGATTCTGGTCCACTATCCGGCGTCTCAGGAGGGGGAAGCAGTGAGTACCAACACTGTTTACAGTGGGGGTGGTGTGCTGCTGACCTCGACTCAGGACATCGTGCGTCGGTGGGCGGAATACTTCGAAGACCTCCTTAATCCCACCAACACGTCTTCCATTGCGGAAGCAGAGCCTGAGGACTCTGGGTCGGGTTCTGCCATCTCTGGTGCTGAGGTTGTCGAGGTTGTTAAAAAGCTCCTCGGTGGCAAGGCTCGGTGGCATCCTCGGTGGATGAGATTCGCCCCCAGTACCTTAAGGCTCTGGATGTTGTGGGGCTGTGTTGGTTAACGCGGCTCTGCAGCATTGCGTGGACATCGGGGGCAGTTCCCCTGGATTGGCAGACTGGGGTGGTGGTCCCCCTATTTAAAAAGGGGGACCGGAGGGTGTGTTCCAACTACAGAGGAATCACACTCTTAAGCCTCCCTGGTAAGGTCTATTCAGGGGTTCTGCAGGATCCTGGAGGGGGCATGGGAGTTTGCCCAACCAGTCTACATGTGCTTTGTGGATCTGGAGAAGGCATTCGACCGTGTCCCCCGAGGGATCCTGTGGGGGGTATTCGCGGATGACGTGGTCCTATTGGCTTCATCAGGGCGTGATCTACAGCTCTCACTGGAGCGGTTCACAGCCGAGTGCGAAGCGGCCGGGATGAGAATCAGTGCCTCCAAATCTGAGGCCATGGTCTTGAACCGGAAAAGGGTAGAGTGCCTCCTCCGGGTTGGGGAGGATGTGCTGCCCGTAGTGGAGGAGTTCAAGTATCTTGGGGTCTTGTTCACGAATGAGGGGAAGATGGAGCGGGAGATCGACAGGCGGATTGGTGCAGCGTCTGCTGTGAAGCGGGCGCTGTACCGATCCGTTGTGGTGAAGAGAGAGCTCAGCCAAAAGGCGAAGCTCTCGATTTACCGGTCAATCGACGTTCCTACCCTCATCTATGGTCACGAGCTTTGGGTCGTGACCGAAAGAACGAGATCCCGGATACAAGCGGCTGAAATGAGTTTTCTCCGTAGTGTGTCTGGGCTCTCCCTTAGAGATAGGGTGAGGAGCTCAGTCATCCGGGGAGGACTCAGAGTAGAGCGGCTGCTCCTCCACGTCCAGAGGAGCCAGTTGAGGTGGCTCGGCCATCTGGTTAGGATGCCTCCTGGACGCCTCCCTGGTGAGGTGTTCTGGGCACGTCCCACCGGGAGGAGGCCCAGAGGGAGACCCAGGACACGCTGGAGGGACTATGTCTCTCTGCTGGGAACGCCTTGGGATTCCCCCGGAGGAGCTGGACCAAGTGGCTGGAGAGAGGGACGTCTGGGCCTCCCTGCTGAAGCTGCTACCCCCACGACCCGACCCCGGATAAGCGGAAGAAGACGGATGGATGGATGGAAGGATGGATGGATGGATGGATGGATGGATAAATCAATCTTGTTAAATCAAGAATAGAATTTTAAATTCTCCTTCTAACGCATAAAGCCCTTAATAATCAAGCTCCATCATATATCAGAGCTCTGATTACCCCGTATGTTCCTAACAGAGCACTTCGCTCTCAGACTGCAGGTCTGCTGGTGGTTCCTAGAGTCTCTAAAAGTAGAATGGGAGGCAGATCCTTTAGCTATCAGGCTCCTCTCCTGTGGAACCAACTCCCAGTTTTGGTCCGTGAGGCAGACACCCCGTCTACTTTTAAGACTAATCTTAAAACTTTCCTTTGTGACAAAGCTTCTAGTCAGAGTGGCTCATGTTACCCTGAGCTACCTCTATAGTGATGCTGCTATAGGCTTAGGCTACTGAAGGACATCAGGGTCTATGTCTTTCCCTCTGCTGAGTTCTCCTACTGCTCTCCAATTTGCATTGCTTGTTGTTATTTCAGCTTTTAACTTTTTGTTCTCTGTCATTTTTCTCTTCATAGAAGGTACACCTGGTCTGGTGTTCTGTTAGCTGTGACATCATCAGGGGAGGCAGATCATCCTCTATTACCATCTAACATAGAAAGTACTCCTGGATCAATGTGAGCTTCTGAGCTTTCTGTGTCTCTGCTCTGTCTTCTCTAAGCCCCAGTGGGTCGAGGCAGATGAGCGTTCACACTGAGCCTGGTTCTGGTTCTGCTGGAGGTTCTCCTCCCTGTTAAAGGGGAGTTTTCCTCTCCACCAGGCCAGCTGACAGCTTTGCTAGGGCCCGGGACAACGCAGTCTTTTTGGGCCCCCCCTCTACACCTCCCGCCACACACACACACACATTCTCACATTTGTGGCCTATTTAGCTCCTCCAAAAAAATCTTACCTTCTTAGGACCATGCTTTCTAGACACTCTAGGAACATTGAAATGACATACATAAATTAGAAAAAAATTAGAAAAAATTATCATCACTTCAAATATTGAAAAAAATTAATAAAAAAAATCTTTATATTATTACTGCACTTGTTAGGTCCAATAAGACTAGAAAACTGTGTTTTGTGCCACCGTTTGGCATAGGAGCAATGTAGGCTGACAAACTTGGTACCAAACGAAAGGGTGGATCGAGACGATCGAAACAAGGCCACTTGAGAAAACGTAGCCCCCTCCTTTGTCTTACAGTAGCTGTTTTTTGACCTTACAGAGTGCTGGTATGGGTGTAAATGAGGCTTACTAGTAAAACAGTGTGTTTTGTGCCACCGTTTGGCATAGGAGCAATATAGGCTGACAAACTTGGTATCAAATGAAAGGGTGGATCGAGACGATCGAAACAAGCCCACTTGAGAACATGTAGCCCCCTCCTGTGTCTTGCAGTAGCTGTTTTTTTACCTTACTGAGTGCCGGTATGGGTGAAAATGAGGCCTACTAGTAAAACAGTGTTTTGTGCCACCGTTTGGCATAGGAGCAATGTAGGCTGACAAACTTGGTACCAAACGAAAGGTTGGATCGAGACGATCGAAACAAGCCCACTTGAGAAAACGTAGCCCCCTCCTGTGTCTTGCAGTAGCTGTTTTTTGACCTTACTGAGTGCCGGTATGGGTGAAAATGAGGCCTACTAGTAAAACAGTGTTTTGTGCCACCATTTGGCATAGGAGCAATATAGGCTGACAAACTTGGTATCAAATGAAAGGGTGGATCGAGAAAATCGAAACAAGCCCACTTGAGAACATGTAGCCCCCTCCTGTGTCTTGCAGGGTTAGGGTTAGGGTTAATCTTTGTCTTGCAGCAGCTGTTTTTTGACCTTACTGGAACAAACAGACTATACTTTAATCTACTTCAGTCAAAACTGTGTCACAAATTTGAGATGATTCGGTTTTTTCCTATCTTCCTGGACCAAACCATTGCTCTTAGACTTCAGAAACATATATTTAAAAGGTAACAAAGGTATGGTGATGGAAAGTAAAAAAAAAATCTGTTATCAGGACCTAGGTGATAGTTGTTATAGGGACTATTTGTATATCATACACGTACACACACCATTTTCCTGATGTTGATAGAACATTGGATGTGTGTGATATCTTATGGTCTCAATAAGAACCATCCTTGGTCCTAATTAGGACCTTTTAATTTATTTACATCTTATGGGGAAACTGCGGGAGGTATATGCTTGGGGGGTTTGGTTGAGATTGGACCTGATAGAGCCATATGGAGATCTGAACATCATCAGCATAACAATGAAAAGAAAAATTATGTTTCCTGAAAATTGATCCTAATGGTAGCATATATAGAAGAAAAAGAATAGGTCCAAGAATGGAGCCTTGGGGAACCCCAGAACTCAAAGGAGCTGAAGATGAGGTGAATTCACCTAGCTGCACTGAAAAGCTCCGATCAGTCAAATAAGACTGGAACCATGAGAGAGCAGATCCTGTAATGCCCACACACCGCTCAAGTCGCGTTAAGAGGATCCCATGGTCCACAGTGTCAAAGGCAGCTGTAAGATCAAGGAGCACTAGCATAGCAGGATTTCCTGAGTCAACAGTCACCAATAAGTCATTAAAAACTCTCAACAGTGCTGTCTCAGTGCTATGAAAAGGTTTGAAGCCAGATTGAAATTTCTCATATATATCATTGTCCACTAAGAATGATTGAATCTGGATAAAAACCACTTTCTCTAAGATTTTAGATAAAAACGGCAATTTAGAGATAGGCCTAAAGTTGGACAACACAGAGGGATCTAGATTTTTCTTTTTGATCAGAGGTTGTACAACAGCATGTTTAAGAGCAGTTGGGACACATCCGGTACTAAGAGAGGAATTAACAAATAAAAGTATGACAGAGCCCACCGTAGTAAATACCTCTTTAAAAAGACGAGAGGGGATGCTGTCTGAGGGACAGTTTGTAGGTCGGAGATGCTGAACTATACTGGCCAGTGAGGAGAGACACACAGGTTCAAAGTGATCAAAAACAGAATTTAAAGGAGGAACGGTGAGGTCAAAACACCATCTACAGCCTCCAAAGCCGATGACTGTGTGGTGAACTTAGATACAAATGCTGCAGCACAACATTTAGATGTGTTCTTTTAGTTTCTTTTAAATAGGAATTCATGCCATCTGATTTGGCAGACATGTGAGACACTTGAGATCCTTCTGAAGCCTTTAACACACTCACTTTAGCCATAGAAGCTGCCAGATCCATGTCTAAATCCAGCTCCTCCTTCTTTCTTCTTAACAGCTCCTGCTGTTCCTCCATTTTTCTCTTCAGCTGTTCCTGCTGTTCCTCCAGAGCATGCTTCTCCTTCAGCAGCTTCTGACGAGCCATAAGAGCAGCTGCTTCAGCCTCAGCTCTCAGCCTGGCTGATGATGTAGAGGACAAGGTTTTACTCACCACCGTGCTGCGTTTCTTTGATCTTTCGGACACGTTAGAAACACTGTCACTTGGCCTGATGTCATCTTCAACTGCATTATCAATATTATCTTTGGAAACAGCAGGCCCCAAACATGCTACGACAGCGCCGCCTTCTTGCACATCAAATAGCTAATTATTCGTTTTTTCCACAAAAGCGGTTTTATGTTCTTCAATACCGTTAAACCAAGCATTTTGTTTTTCTTGTTCTTCAGTAGGGAGCATGGCAACCAGAACACCATGCATATGTATTGCCTCTTCAAACATACTTGAAATTTTTTCAAGATATGACTTTACTTTTTCTACATTGTCAGCACTTTTCATTAGGTCTTTAATTTCTTTTCTTACACCTTTGATATTTCTTACTTTTCTTTGCTGTTCTTCTTGAAGCTTCTCCACTTTAAGTTCAAAAGCCTTGGGTGTAAGTTTTATTTGTCTTTTCTCTCTTGTTTCATTTCCAACATTTGATCTGGTATCCATAGACTCCATTTTTTTATTCGCCAAAACAATCCAAAAATCACAAACCACAAAAATTTCTCATAAATTATAATCATATTATACAGATTGGTCAAAATTTTCCTATATACGGAAACCAGTTGATTGCTTCATAGTCCCGACAAGCAGCATTCACTCCTTGTCATGGTTGAGTTCTGGTTTGACTTCATTTTTCTGTTATTTTCATTTTTCATCTCATGTGGGTTTGATTTGACTTTATTTATTGTTAGTTTTCATTGTCATCAGTTATTTTCTGTCATCTTCACTTCACCTCCTCTGCAGTTAGTCACACCGGCCAGCCACTAATTAGCCAGACTCACTTCACCTGCCAGCCTCCCTACTTAAGCCTCACTCTGCTGTCACTCCTTTGCCGGTCCGTCATCATTCCACACCTCTCCATGCCAGTCCCCGTTTTTGCCTTGGAAGATTTGTTTTTCTTGTTTAAGGTTAGTCCTGCCAGTTTCTATTGACTCATACTTTGCTGTTTGTCCCTGGAGAAGTTCTGCTGTGTGTCCTGGTGTCTCCAGAGAACTGCTAACTGGACTAGCCATCCTGGAAAGGCTCTGCTCTGTGCCCTGGTGTCTCCCAAGTTCTGCTAACCTGACTAGCCGCCCTGGAGAAGCTCAGCTGTGTGCCCTGGTGTCTCCCAAGTTCTGCTAACCTGACTAGCCGCCCTGGAGAGGCTCAGCTCTGTGCCCTGGTGTCTGCAATGAACTGCTAACCTGTTGTGGCTACGGGGCTGCTAGCCGAGCAGAACTGAGCATTCCCCGGCTTCCTGGATAGTTGTGACTCTCTCTCACTCCGGGCCGTCAGCTCCTGCCATCACCTTCACTCCGGTTCTGTGCTACCTGCTCCTCTGGCCTCATCAAACCTCCATCCATCAACCTTGCAATAAAGACTCTCAATTTTAGTCCCGTGTGTGTGGTTCTGAGTTCATCCGTAGACAAATCGTGACACTCCTGGAGAAGCGTAGAGCCACAGGGAGAGTCGTCTGCATTGTACATGGCTTTGCAGCAATCCCTCATACTGAGCAAGCATGAAGCGACAGTGGAAAAAAAAAACCACCCATTAGCGGGAAGGAAAAACCTCCAGCAGAACCAGAACTAGGCTCAGTATGAACGGTCATCTGCCTCGACCCACTGGGGGTTACAGAAGACAGAGCAGAGACACAACAAGAGAGACAAAAAAGCACACATTGATCTAGTAATCTGTTCTACATTAGATGGTAATAGTCGGTGATCTGTCTTCTTTGGATGATTTCACAGTTAACAGAACGCCAGACCAGGTGTACCTACTATGAAGAAAAAAAAGAGAGCGAAAAGTTAAAAGCTGAAATGACAACAGTCATTTCAATGTAATGCAATGCAAAATTAGACTGCATATATAGAAGCATATAAATAGCTAAAAGCGGAACTCAGCCTTCAAGTCTGGTGACAAGGAGGCACTGAGGACATCGAGAGCCAACTTGAACCGTGCCATCAGGCTAGCAAAGCGGAACCACAGTCAGAAAATCCAGGAGCTTTTCCATGATGCCAGCAACACCAGGAGCATGTGGAAAGGCATACGGGCGATAACAGAATACAACACGCCCTCACCCCCAGTGGGTGAAGTTGATGCTGACTTCCTTAATGGACTAAATAACTTCTTTGGGAGGTTTGAGGCACTAAACAGCACTCCAGCAGTAAAAGCTGTCCCCCATCAGGAAGAGGAGGTGCTCTGCCTTGACATCGCCGACGTGTGGAAGACTCTGAGGAGAGTCAACCCGCGGAAGGCCCCAGGCCCCAACAACATACCTGGGCGGGTGCTCAAGGAGTGTGCAGGTCAGCTGGCTGGTGTCCTCACAGACATTTTTAACACCTCGCTGGACCAAGCCACAGTGCCTGCATGCTTTAAGTCTGCCTCCATCATTCCGGTGCCGAAGAAACCTCAAGTCACCTGTTTCAACGACTACCGGCCTGTTGCACTGACTCCCATCATGATGAAGTGCTTTGAAAGGCTGGTAAAGGAACACATCGTCTCCAGTCTCCCCCCAACACTCGACCCGTTCCAGTTTGCCTACCGGCAGAACCGCTCCACTGAGGACGCCATCTCCTCCGCTCTTCACCTGAGCCTGGCACACCTGGAGGAGAAGAACACGCACGTGCGGATGCTGTTCCTGGACTTCAGTTCAGCGTTTAACACCATCATCCCACAGCATCTGGTAGGAAAACTAGAACATCTGGGCTTCAGCACACCTCTTCACAACTGGCTGCTAGACTTCCTCACCAACAGACCTCAGTCAGTCCGGGTCGGACAGAACACCTCTGATGTCATCACCCTCAGCACGGGCTCCCCTCAGGGCTGCATCCTGAGCCCCCTGCTGTTCACCCTGATGACACGCGACTGCGTCCCCAGGTTCACCACCAATCACATTGTGAAGTTTGCTGACGACACAACGGTGGTGGGCCTGATCAGAGACGACAACGACCAGGACTACAGAAAGATGGGGGAGGAGCTGGTGGGCTGGTGCAGAGACAACAGCCTGATCCTGAATGTGGAGAAGACAAAGGAGATAATCGTCGACTTCAGGAAGAACCGGCCTCACCACGCTCCACTGCTCATCAACAGCTCAGCTGTGGAGGTGGTCAGCAGCACCAAGTTCCTGGGGGTGCACATCAAGGACAACCTCACCTGGTCTGCGAACATCACGTCACTGGTGAAGAGGGCACAGAAGCGCTTGTACTTTCTGAAGAGGATGAGGAGAGCCCACCTGTCCGTGCCCATCCTCACGACCTTCTACAGAAGCACCATAGAGAGCATTCTGACCAGCTGTCTGTCTGTGTGGTGTGGAGGCTGCAGCGCCTCCGATTGGAAGAATGTGAGGAGAGTGGTGAGGACAGCAGAAGGGATCATCGGGGCTCCTCTTCCCTCTATTAAGGACATTTCATCTCAGCGCTGTGTGTCCCGAGCCCGTAACATCATAAAAGACCCCTCACACCCCCACCATGGACTGTTCTCCCTGCTGCCCTCTGGGAAGAGGTTCCGTAGCATCCACTGCAGGTCCACCAGGTTCTGCAAAAGCTTTTTCCCTGCTGCTGCTGGCTGTCGAACTGCTGTTGAACTGTTGGCTGAACTAAACACATAAACTCTGCACAACACTCGCATATTTGCATATTTTGCATCATTGCATCTCCATCTAGCATCACAAATGCTGCCGAACCCTTAGTTTCTAAATGCATTCTTGCACAAATGCCCTTTGCACAAGCAATTCTGTACATACAAATGTTTTTTAAAAATACTCACCTGTACACTGTGACTTTCTTCTGCATTGTTTACATTTCAATTGTTTACTTTTAAATCACTGCTGCACCTTATACTGTAATTTAATTTTACTGCATTTTACAAGCTGTATGCAACGAAATTTCGTTCTGTACGCACTCTGTGCATACAAAATGACAAATAAAGTTGTCTAAGTCTAAGTAAAGAGAATTGGTCCAAGGACTGAACCCTGTGGTACTCCACAGGTGGCCCAAGAGTTTGAGGAAGATTTATTATTAACATGAACAAACTGGAATCTGTCCGACAGATAAGATTTAAACCAGCCTAATGCTTTCCCCTTAATCCCTACAGTATGCTCAAGTCTTTGTAGGAGAATATTGTGATCAACTGTATCAAATGCAGCACTGAGATCTAACAGGACAAGTATAGACACAAGTCCATTATCTGAGGCCATGAGAATATAATTAGTGACCTTCACCAGAGCTGTTTCAGTGCTATGATGAGTTCTAAAGCCTGACTGAAACTCCTCAAGTAGGTCATTACTTTATAAATGTTCACAAAGTTAATTAGCAACTACTTTCTCAAGAATTTTAGATAAGAAAAGAAGATTAGATATAGGTCTGTAATTTACTAACTCATCTTGATCAAGAGATGGTTTCTTAAGTAAAGGTTTAATAACAGCTACTTTAAAAACCTGTGGTACATATCCATTTACTAAGGATAGATTAATCATGTCTAAAATAGGACCACTGATCAAAGGGAATACCTCCTTAAACAACTTGGTTGGGATTGGGTCTAACAAACAGGTAGAAGGTTTAGATGAAGCTAAGATTTTAGATAGCTCAGAAAGCTCTACTGCTTCTAAACAGTTCAGACACAGCGCAGGTTCTAAAGATTCCTCCAATGCTGCCTTACTTACTGAGGACGAGGTAATCATGTTTGGGAGGATGCCAATTATTTTATTTTTAATGGAATAAATTTTATTTATGAAGAATCCCATAAAATCATTACTGCTAAGTGCTAAGGGAATGGATGGATCAACAAAATTATGACTCTGTGTAAGTTTGGCAACTGTACTAAAGAGAAATCTAGGATTATTTTTGTTCTTCTCAATTAATAATGAAAGATATGCTGCTCTAACTCTGTGAAGGGTCTTGTTATACAACAATAGACTGTCCCTCCAGATTAGGTAGGATTCCTCTTGGTGTGTAGAGCGCCATTTTCTCTCCAATTTCCTAACATTGTGCTTCAAGGAACGCAGCTCTGAATTTAACCAGGGAGCCAGCTTCCTGTGAATTATCAGCTTCTTTTTCAAAGGAGCTACATTGTCTAATGCAGAACGCAATGACGAAGTCACACCGTTAACAAAGACATCTATTTGTGAATGGGAAGAAACACCATTGCTGCCATCTGCAGGGTATTTCTGCAATACTGACGATCAGTGTGCGATTTGCAAAAAAACCAGAGGGGGGGATCATTTCAAGTGTTTTATAAATGAACATAACAACAAGGTTATTTGGCCTGCATGCTGTCTGGCTGGAGACAGCATGCAACCTGTCCTGGGCGGGAGGGTGGAGAAATCGGCTGCTGCTGCTTCTTGTCTTGTGACGCTGCCTGCATATCTTCATCATCCACCAAAGTTCGTCCTGTAACATTACCATGGCTGTTTGTCCCGTCATCTACTCTTTACCCTTTCTGTTGATTTTTCGGGCCGAAATATGACAAAATACTTTGTTGACGTTCATGCTGCCACACGTTCTCATTCATTACTTGGTTAGCTAGCAGCGGCTCTTTCAGGTAAATAGCTAGATACAGTAGGTTAGACTATTGTTTTTAAACATGCACCATCTACTGTCTGGACTCGGGAGTGGGTATTAGTTTACTTTAACCCCTTTTGAGAAGAAAATGTAATAATACTCTTTAAAAACAGACAACAAAAAATTCAATTAACAAACGTGAAGGACACAAGACATGTATTTATATTAGGGCTGTCAAACGATTAAAAATTTTAATTTGAATCGATTAATCGCATAATATCGATAGTTAACTCGAGATTAATTGCAAATTAATTACATGTTTTATCCTTTTATTTCTGAAAGTGTAATAGCCTGTTTGGGCATTTTAATACGCAATTTTGCAATAAATGACATGCTTGTACAAACAATATTTTTATTTTGTTATTTTTCAAGCACTTTTGAGAATTGGAATGAGGACATCCTAGTGCCAAATGTTAAACTCTGGACTATAATGGCTAAATGACTAATCATGACGCCCTGATGTTTACACAATGTGTAAATAAATTTGTAAATAAATACCTGCCGATATATTTTTTTGCCTCTTAAACAAAGATAGACATGGTATTAGGCATATAAATATAAATGAATAACAATTTTACATTTCAATAAAGTCATAAGTTTTATTGTTCATTTTTTCACTCTCTCACACATCTAATTCTGAGCTTTCACACCAACAACAATATTTTTGCTTGCTGTTTATATCCATATTCATAGAGTTTAAGCCTGGAAAAAGGTTTTAAATCTTCAGGTCATTCCAGTCTTACACTTTGCTTGCAACTGCAGGAGCTTAATACCCTGAATGAGACTGTTTAGCAAATGTTTAGTAACTCCAGGTCCTTCGTTTGGCAACGTAATTCAGCCTTAGTTTGTCAAATACAGAGAAAAAAAATTAATAAGCATTAAAGTACGGTTTATGGGTTGGGTTTCTGCAATGTTATCAACGTGTAAAAACTCATCTTCAGAACCAATGTCTGCTCAAAATGGTGATCTGCACCAAGTAATCTACTTTCAGCAGTTATCACTGGTTATTGCACCGTAAACTGCAGAGTTGCTCTGTCTGCCTTTACTACCATCGACTCCTATGGCGGAGGGATATTTCAGATGGATACAAAGTGTCTAGTGCAGGCAGGTCTCTTAATAACCGCTGTTTCGTCACCAAATAAGCGATTTCACTTTCAGAAAGGTGCCCAAAAAAACCGCAACCCGTAACTTATGAAATTTACAAGCGCCTTTAGAATAAAACAAGCCCAAAGTCGCATGAAATAAACATTCTGTGCAACAGTGAGCGCGGGTCTGTTTTGCTACAGTCTCTAGCGCTCTTGAAACTACGGAAAGCGCCGAGGATAAAAGAAACACAGTCTGGAGAGCGCGGCAGGGAAAAAACATTAGGGAATGGTGTGTGTGTTTTAACGCGCAATTAACGGCGACAAAAAAATGTCGCCGTTGTGGTCTAACAAAGTTAATAACGCGTTAAAACTGGCAGCCCTAATTTATATACATTTTTAAATTCAGACCAGAGGGGGGGAGGAATGTATCCCCCCCAAGGATAAAACATGAATGACCAGAGGGGGGGACGTCACAAGCAGAGGGGGGATAAATCCCCCCCATCCCCCCCGGCAAATCGCACCCAGATGACGATATTAAAAGGGGGACAGACTCTTTAAAGTTTGATGCAGCATTGTCCGATAAAGATCTACAATAATGGAACTCTCTTTTGGGGGTGGAGAACTCAGTTAGATTAAACTCAAATGTTATTAAAAATGATAAGATAGGACAGGATTGTGAGGAAATACTGTTAATTCTTCACAATCAATACCATATGTCAGCACAAGGTCTAAAGTATGAAGCCAAGAGTGCGTCGGTTTATGCACATTTTGAGCAAAACCAATTGAATCTAGGATAGTTTTAAAGGCTACACTAAGGTTATCACATTTTGTGTCAACATGAATGTTAAAATCACCCACTATAATAACCTTGTCAGTATTTATCACCAAATCAGATAAGAAGTCTGACAGCTGATCCAGAAACTGAGTGTAAGGGCCTGGTGGACGATACAAAACAACAAACAGAAGAGGTTTTATTGCTTTGCAGTTTGGATGAGGGAAACTGAGGGTTAAATGTTCAAAAGAACTGTAATTATTAATTGGCCTGGGACTAATTAATAAATCAGACTGAAAGATGGTTGCCGCTCCTCCTCCTCTTCCCGTAGATCTGGGAATGTGGAAATTTGAATAACTGGAGGGAGTTGACTCATTTATACTAACGTAGTCCTCTTGTAGCCAGGTTTCTGTGAGACAAAATAAATCAATCTGTTTACCAGAAATCAATTAATTAACTAACAAAGTCTTTGGAGGGAGAGACCTTATATTTAATAAACCACATTTAATTGATTTATTTTATGGTTCAAGGTGAGTCGTATTGATTTTTATTAGATTTTTATGATTTGTTCCTTTTAGATCAGTTTTTGATCTATTCAGTTTTGGCCGTGGGAAAGACACCGTCTCACTAGGGTAATGGGTGGGTAACAGCTCTACAGTTTCTGACTATAGAGCTCCCAATCACCAGGATCGGCTTCTCAGCGGGTGCGTCGCTGAGTGGGGAAAACGCAGACGGGTTGGTGGTGACATGGGGGCTGAAATCTAGAGCTATGCTTCCTACGAACCGTCGCCCAGCCAGCCGGTTACCCGGCTGCTCGGGTGCTTCTGGAGGACCGCTACATAAAGTTACTCTATGTGGCTCCGCGCTAGCAAAGGGGCGGCTATCAGCTGGTTTTTCCAATGCACGGAGCCGGGTCTCCAATTCTGACACCCTCGCCTCCAAAGCTACAAAAACGCTACATTTATTACATGTACCATTATCACTAAAGGAGGCAGAGGCATAACTAAACATCTGACACAGATAGCAGAAGATAGGGGGAGACTTAGACAGAGATGGAGAAGCTGAAGTAATAGTAAGAGAAGAAGCCATTGTGAAGCTAAAGCTAGGCTAGGCTAAAGCTAGGCTAGCGCCCTTTTACCACGCCAAAAAAACAAACCGTGTGAGACACGAGGAGTTCCCAAGCGCGATGTGCAATGTTTTAAAAGTGCTTATGTGTTAGAAACATATGTTACAGCAAAGAGATTAAAGATAAAGGCGAGAGAGTCTGGAGCAACAGACCGTCGTTCACACCGTGAAAACAGGAAGTGACACATTACGCCTTACTGCAAACAGGAAGTGACACCAGCAGCAAAGTATACCTACGATATTTCCTATATAAGGGAACAAGTTTATTGCATCAAAGTCTTGACAAGCAGCATTCACTCCTGGAGAAGCATAGAGCCACAGGGAGAGTCGTCTGCATTGTCCATGGCTTTGCAGCAATCCCTCATACTGAGCAAGCATGATGCGACAGTGGAAAGAAAAACTCCCCTTTAGGGGAAGGAAAAACCTCCAGCAGAACCAGGCTCCCTTGTGGTGTATCTGTGACTGTCTGACAGCCATGTTGCCATTATTATTTGGACACATGATGCTTGCCTTCAGTATTTATACTGATTTACATACATATTTAGGGGCGGGGACAGGGTCGCCCAAGATGCAGCTGGGTCCAGTTCCGCTTAAATAAGGATTATTTAAGGCAAAGTATGCGGTGACACCTCTATGCAAGGTTTCGTGCATCTGAATTTTTTGCACGCTATAATTTTCCAAATTTCTCCCTACCACCACCCTGTAGTATGAGAGCTGCACACTCTTTCGTATATGAGGCCTCAAGTCACGCTAGTTAGAGCATGTTTTAAAAGGGGGTTGCTGGCTGCACTGCCACACATTGGTTCACTAAAGAGTTCAGTTGTTATGCACAAAATTTCATTTCTGCATGGTTTGTGCAACATGCCATGCAGAAAAAAGCAATAGACATTTCCCAAGTCTGAGCTTAAGTTTTCTCAGCCAAACATCCAAACAGTACCCAAGAATTTGCTGACAGAAACAACCAGGATGGAGGATTCCAGAGGAACATTGATGGAACAAATTTCGTTAGTGCACCTCTGACTGAGACAGGCAAGTTTTAGGGAACAACACTGAAAACAACATTGTGCTTAACTCCCAGAGACTGGCAGAGCCGTAGTGAGAGAAATGGGACCATTGATGTTATGAAGAAACCAGTTTGCCAAAGGTAAAACCACAAGCCACTGTGAAAAGAGCTTGATGTAACCACAGCCCTTTTGAGATCCTGTTTGACACGTGTGCTTACCTAGGATGGGCAAACCATCAGGCTTGAATTAAACCAGGGAGCCAGCTTCCTTAGGGAATTAAGGTGTTATCAAAATAACACCTTAATTCCTGTGAATTTTTATTTCCTGATACCTGTTGCTCAGCTCAGTCAAGATTAATCCAAATAATAAAGGGTGGAGGTTCCTTTTGACAGTTTCTGTGAAATTATATGACCACATGACCACATCACGGAGCAAACACTCAGCAGGATTACCTGGGTGTGGTAGCTCATTCCACCATATATAACCATCTCCCTGCTCAGCTCTACAGCTTCTAGAAACCACGAAGAGAAGGTAGGATCAGAATCCCCAGGGGTGTGATTACTTATGTTTAGCTCCCTGGGGATCCTGCGGTCTCTTTGCTAAACTCCGTTTATGCTTATCTTTAGATCCTCGTATTCGTCTTTTGTTTAGTTTTCTGTTCAGTATTTATGTTAATTACAGACTTTAGTTTCTCTTAGGTTTGCTGTGTTCATTGTTATTTTAGTAGTTATGTTGGATCTTTATTTTATGCTTGCCTTTCTTTCATTTGTTCAGCATTTATGTTATTATGCATTCAGATTATTAGTTTAATTTCCTGTTCTTTTTTTAGAGTCTTTTTGGTTCTGCTTTTCCTTAGTTAGATATTTCCTCTTATCTGACCATTATCTTATTCCCTGTTTGAATCAGTTCTCCACCTGTACCTGCCACTTCTCTGCTGCTTTAACTCTGTTAATTGGGTCTAACTCATCCAAGCTGTATAATCCACTCCACTTATTGTTTCTTCCATCTCCCCTCCTACATGTTGTGTCAGTCCAGCCATTTACCTGCCCGCTTGTAAGCCTTCATTTTTACTTGTAAATTAATCGCTTCCACTCCAATATGCTCTCTTCTGCACTTTGGTCGTGCAACAAACTTGACACAGGCGCTGTCGGGAGGATTTCTGTTAGAGCTGAAGGCTTGCAGTAGTTACACTGTAGAGAAAGAAAAGTTAAATCATTTTACACAATCTGGTGTACTTTTTTAAGTAAATGTGGTGTAAAATGAACTCCATTAACAATATTACTCTTAACAATGTTAACAAAACAGAGTGTTAAATAACAAATTTTAATGTTTATTTTGACACTAAAATGAGTAAAATTAACTCTGAAAAGTTGAAACTGGCCATACAGTAAATTTTACACTAACCTGGAGAGGGACTAAATGTTATCTGAAACAAAGTTATAGACAACTCTGTAGGTGTTAAAGTGATCCTTTGTTTTTATTGTGTATGTGTTTATCTGATGCATTTTCATTTTGATTCATTTTTACATTCAATGTTTAAAATTTGGTGTTAAAAAATTCAGTGGTTTAAATTCAGTGTTTAAAAAAAGATAGATTCCAATGGGACTGTTTTTCTTCCATTAACAAACACCATAAACATAGTAGCACTTTTGATGTAAGCAGCATTGAAAATGAGTTCACTAATAGCTTTGAGGTAGATAAGGGCTGGTGCACACTGAACTGAAGCTAAAATGGCGGTGCTTTAGCAAAGGTAGCTGCTAGCAATGTCAGTGCATGCAACAGTTAGCTTCTAAACCATTAGAACTCAGAGCCTCAAGATGACGGTTGGCTAACGGTGGCTAGCAGGTTAGCAACAAGTGACTTCACAGCATCCTGCAGCCAAGGGCCTATTCTGTGCCACACACAAAATGGTGACTCTGATAATGCAGACCTCTCAACTTTTATCAAAAATTAAGAGTGAGATTATGTTAACTTTTGGGGGCCGGGGCGGGGCCGGGGGTGGGGCTGACTGGACCCTGGAAGAACCGGTCCAGTTAGCTCAGTCTCGTTTTCATCCAACCAGACATGGAAGTAGACATGTTTTACTTTTGTTAAAAAGTGAAAGAGAAGTGTTAACACGTTACTGTTCAGTTAGTGGGTTAAAACAGAAAAAACACAACTGTTTAAATACAACTGAATAAAATAATGAAGTAGTTTTAAGTTATTGACTGTATTATTAAACTCCTTTTAAGTATGGTTAATAGTAAATGGCTTGTACTTGTAAAGCGCTTTAACCAGTCTTGACAACCTCCAAAGCGTTTTACACTACAGTTCAGTCATTCACACATTCACAGCCTGACGGTGGTGAGCTATGTTGGTAGCTACAGCTGCCCTGGGGCAGACTGACAGAGGCGAGGCTGCCATGCACAGGCGCCACCAGGCCCTCTGACCACCGCCAACAGTCAATGCAGGTGAAGTGTCTTGCCCAAGGACACAACGACAGAGACAGTCAGAGCGGGGGATCGAACTAGCAACCCGCCAATTGCAGGATGAGCTCCCTAACCTTGTGCCACCGTCGCCCTAAGCCCTGGGGAACCTCTGTTTTGATCTTATTTTATTAAAGAGTTCCACTCATGCAGAGTGCCTCAGGTCTCCATGCTTGGCCTCTTCCTCTTCTCTCTTTACCTCGTCCCTCAGGAGTCAGTTATAAGAGACCACTGTTTAGCTTTTTTTAGGCAGACGAGACTCAGACTTTTATGATACTAAAAAGGAAAATAGTTGCTCTAAAACTAAACTTCTCAAAAGTTTCTGTTGTTTGACTGCATTGATGTCACTGAGTGTGAGACTAGAGAAAATATTTAACTTTAATGCACAGTTAAAATCTTTGGTCCAGTCCATCTTTTTCAAACTGAGACAGCTAACTAAAGATTTTTATCTATGCTTTAATTACAACTTAGATTCCTGCACTGCAATTTACTCTGGGATTTACAAAACTCTGGTGGCTTGACTGTAGCTGGTCCAAAATGTTGCTGCTCTTCTTTTAACTGCTATCAAAGAATAAGAGCACATTTCTCCAGTTTTAGCAGCAATTTATTGGCTAATAGTTCACCTTCGGATTGATTTTAAATGATCATTTTATGTCTTGCTTTCCAGGATCTGTCAGACCTGCTTCATCTGCACACTCCCTCTTGTTTGCTCAGGTATGCAGATCACTTTTTATTAGTCATCCTAAAAACAGAGTTGCACAAAACTCTGGATTCAAGTAGCTTTACATATCAGATCTTTTTACTTTCTGGGTTTAATGTTCTCTTAAAATGCAGTTTGAGATGTTAGCTTTTGACGTTTTCATTGTTATTGTAGTTTATTATAAAAAGGCACAATATGAATGATCAGATTCACATCCAAACAAAGAAAACACCCCAGATGATCATTGATCTATGGGTTTGTTTATCAATGTAGAGCTATAACCTTATTGATGAATCTGGCTGAGTTTCATCAAGCTTATATGGTCCGACATTTTCCCTTCAGCTGCAACACTTAAAGCACACAGAGGTTCACGTTGCTTCTTTACTCATGATCCAGCTGCTGATGTTTCCCTCTTTTCAGCTCCACACACTTCTAGCCTGTTACAGTTTATAATCATTGTCGTCACCTTTAACAGAGACAGGTTTCTCATCTCAATCTCCGCACTGACCAGACAAATCTCCTCTATGGCTCAGGGCGGTCTGGTGCGTAATTACGCAAACCGAAGGCTGAGTTTGAAGGTGTTCTCTGAGCGCGTTTTGTTTGTGGTTGGAGCGGACGGAATAATTACTTACTGCTTTACTTCCAGCCCACTAATTGTCTTAAATGGGGAATCCTATAGGAAATATACCACTTTTTTTGCACCGCAACACCAGAATCGATGAGTAAAGGCACAGCTTTTCAAGAACTGAGACTCACTGGTTACTAAGTGACTGTAGAAAAAAACTATGCCGTTTGTTGAACTCAGCTGCATGTGTTTCCACATTGAAACACAGATGAAGTTTAAATTCAAGAGTCCAAAATCCAGCCTTCATGTTTTTCTGCTCCCTTTACTGTTTAATTTGTAAATCATTCAATCAGATTACAGAGCAAATAAAGCAGCGACAGGACTTCTAGGGGAGAGCATTGACCAGAAATCTTCAGTCCAGCAGAAATGATGAAGCACCTGCTGCTGCTGCTCTTGGTGGCTGTGGCCAACGCAAAAATCTTCCAGCGCTGTGATTGGGCGAGAACACTGAAGGCCAAAAACATGGATGGTTACCGTGGCATCAGCCTGGCCGACTGTAAGTACTAATCCATCACCTGCATGATAATAAGATGTTTCTTTTTCATTTACATTATGAAATATAACTAATTACCTAAATGTTTAGGTCATTCTGTATACATCTGGCTTCTCATCTTCAGGCCATTGATATTTGTATTTTCAAGCTTTTCAGAGACTAACACCTAGAGTCACAACAGCAGCAGACTTGATCCTAAGATCCTTCCTCATTACCCTCAATGTCGTCTTTCCTGGTTGTCCTCAGGGGTCTGTCTGACTCAGCACGAGTCAAACTTCAATACCGCAGCAATCAACCGTAACACAGACGGCTCGACTGACTATGGCATCTTCCAGATCAACAGCAAATGGTGGTGCAGCGATGGCGGCGTTTCGAGAGCCAACGGGTGTGGGATTAACTGCAGCGGTAAGAGAAGAAGCAACTAAATCATTTGAGGAAAGGCTCTTGTACTCCACGAAGACATCATGTACGGTGTGGCAAGCTTTCCAACTTGACTGGAAAGCTCTCTCCTTAAATGGAGAGAGCGAGTTGATTTATAGTATTCTGGATTGACCCTAAAGACGTTTTTTAATCTTCTCACAGAACTGCAGACAGACAACGTGGAAAAGGCGATCAGCTGCGTCAAACGCGTTGTTGATGATCCCAATGGCATCGGCGCATGGTATTATAAGACATATCAGTGATGTTGGGACAACTTTGACTTTTCATATTTGGACCTTTGTTGGTAAAATGCTTGTTTGGTTCCAGGGTGGCCTGGAAGACTCACTGCCAGAACCGAGACCTGAGCAGCTATCTGAGAGGCTGCAACCTTTGACCCGGAGACCAGAGGCAGAACGGCTGATGAAACGTTAATCCAGCAGCTGAAATGATTGTCTGTTCAGTCTGTAACTTTTAGAAGATGCAGCCATGGTAAAAGAAAAATAAAAATAAAACCTAAACCCCCTGATTCAGAGTTTGTAGAACCTTATCTGGCTTCATCAGTCATTGTCATTCGCACATATGACTGTGGTTGTCAGTCATTGACAACCACGGTTGTATGTCGATGGGTGCTATAACAGGTCCACTATATCAGCTCTAAACTCTCAGTCCTGTGTTCAATACTCGACGCCACACTGACCACCGATCTGCCATCTGCCTTCATGTGCAGGGCCAACAGACCTGTAATTATATAAAAAATAGAGAGAAGGAGGCAAGCCTCCTCCTTGGAGTGAATTAAACTGAGGTGACACCTTCAGGGTTGAAGATCCAACTGCTGATATAATCACATGTTCAGTTTTTCTTTTACTAACTTTCTGTTGTGCTTCCCTGTAATTGCAATTTAAATAACTGATCTTATCCAGTCTCAAACTTATGCAATATAAGTGGGTCATGAGGCTATATATATAACGCCTGAGGTTCTACACAAGTTTAATGTTAACACTCCTGTGTGTGTGAAGTGTGACACATGTAAAGGTACACTTATCCATTGTCTATGGTCGTGCACAAAGCTACAAACCTTCTGGAGAGAGGTTATTCAAGTACTTTCTGCTATAACTGAGACGGACCTCCCTCTCTGTCCTAAACTGTGCATACTGGGACTATTCCCTAAGGACATTAAGCTCAACTCCACCCACAGGAAGATGATCACCCTCTGTTTATTACAGGCCAGACGGATAATTGCACAAAGGTGGAAATCCATATCGAGTCCGAGTGCGAAATGATGGCTTGAGAACACTGTACAAGTTTTGCCAATGGAAAAAATCACTTATTCACTGAAAGGAAAACATGTGTTTGAAGATATATGGTCATCCTTTTTGGAATTTGTTGGAGGCCCTCAGTTACTGTTCGCTCTGAACTGACATTCACTGCCTTTATCTTGAACCAAACCTGAAACTGGTGTAAGAAAATCCTACAATTCCTCCTACCTGTACCATTGTTTGTTTGTACCTTTCATCTATTTACTTCTTGTTCATCCTTTTTCTCTGTGTGTGTGTGTGTGTGTGTGTGTGTGTGTGTGTGTGTGTGTGTGTTGTGCGTGTACAGGTGTGTGTATGTGTAAGTGTTCTGGGTTTACTTTACACATTTGTATCGTGGTAATTGCTACTTGAAGAAAAAACAAATACATAAAATTTAGAAAGAAAAATAACTGATCTTATAATCCCCGCATTTTTTTTTTTTTGCTTTGCTTTGCTTTCTCTTCCTCTCCGCATCCTGAGCCACATCGAAACATTACGTACCAAATGTTTTTTCCAGCGAGCGTATTCACAATCAGGCATATCAGGATTTAGTGTCATCTGGCATGTGGAAAGTTCAAGCATCATTTTCAATATCATCTGCAGCAGAAACGGGCACACAACGTCCTAAAATGGCTCTAAAATCATCTAGGGACAGTTTTGTCCCTTCAGTGAAATTATCTAATTCAGCCAGCCACAATCTGCCACCAGCTGCAATGCTGGGAGGTTTATCCACCAGGGTTTGCATATCACCTAATGAATAAGGAACATATTTCTCTGCTCCCAAATTATTTTATAACGAGAGCATCTGCACTTTAGTGGGACTTTGAGAACGTTTTACATGGAATAAATACTTTGGGATCTGTCCTTTAATTTTCTCCTAACAGTTTCTGTTCCTGCTAATTTCTGCCTCTCTGCAAATTTTAACATCCATCCATCCATCCATTTTCTGAACCGCTTAATCCCTCATGGGGTCGCGGGGGTGCTGGTGCCTATCTCCAGCGTTCACTGGGCGAGAGGCGGGGTACACCCTGGACAGGTCGCCAGTCTGTCGCAGGGCAACACAGAGACAGACAGGACAAACAACCATTCACACCTAAGGACAATTTGGAGAAGCCAATTAACCTAACAGTCATGTTTTTGGAGGGTGGGAGGAAGCCGGAGTACCCGGAGAGAGCAAATTTTAACATCTGTAGTAAAATGATTCAAACCAGTAATATTTATCATAAATTGTTCAACATCAGTAACTCCATATGAGGATAACTTTAAACCTGGTGCATGACTAGACGCAGTGTTTATAAAATCTATCTAATCAGCAGCGTTGTCCTTTTGCCAAACACCTTTAAGCTCCATTTTACCCTTTAGTTCTGCTGACTGGTGATTCCTAGGCCTACAATCAGCAGAAGCTGTTAGTGGGCTAATTCCTGTTTCCTTTTGATCAACCAGATTTAAGACTGGTGTATTATATCTAAACTAGGGCTGTCAAACTAAACCTATGACAGAATCGGTTAAATGAAGAGAATCACTATGAGAGCTGACTGTCACGCAGAGTGAGTGGGTTGCAGAGACATCTGAGGAAACCCTGAGGCTTTAGAGTTTCCAGGGGGCCTAGGTTGCTTGGCCCCTCCACAAGGCCCTGGGATCCGGCTGTTACATCGAGGACTCCGACGCTTGTTGTCACGATGGGGCCAAGCAATGCATAATTGAAGAGCGTTAGAACTCAGCAGAGTGAGAAAAATAGACCCTCATGTCCTCCAGCAGCCTAAGCCTATAGAAGCATAAGTTGTGAGTTAAATGATTGAGGATAGAAGTTAACCACCGGTTGTTGCAGCTGGGTGGGTTGAGGAGCTGGAAAACTCCTTTGTGCTTGATTTGTCGCATCAGGTGAAAAACCTTGAAGTGGAGTTGCATTTTCAGTCACTTTAATCATTGTGGCTTGTGTTTTGGCTTTGTTTTTTCCTTGCAGTTCTAGAAACTGCATTTGTGACAGTTTTCTTTGTACGTTTTTCTCTTGCTCTGCAATCTTCGTTTCTTCTCTTCTGTACTTCTCCACTGCATGTATCACATGGTCACGGACCTCTCTGTGAGGCATTGACGTCAGAGCCACCACATCCTCGAGCCTGCTTCTCACTGGACCCGGTCCAGAGTTGTCAGCACAGGGCTTTTATCAACTTCCTCTTTCTGGCTGGGTTTTCTGTGGCATCAAGAGGATCACCTTTCAGTGCTTTGGGATCAATCTTGGTTGGATACTCTGTTCGCAGCACTTCCCACAGGACTGTGCGAAATAAATTGAAACCGATTCCATCCGCTCGCTGTTGGAGCATCCACGCAAAACGTTCCTTTAAGATGTTTTCCATAGCAGGTGTTCCCAGGCACTGTGCAAAAACAGCTTTAATGTCACCTATGGCAAGCATTTTTCCGACTGTTTCTTCCTCAAACACCTTTATCCACTTGCTGGCGCCCTCGTGGATATCTGGCAATCTGCCAACCAGTCCTACCAGGTCTTGAGACGCCCATGGAACATAATGAGCAACATTCCCTTTAACAAGAATAGGTAGCTGCTTGTTGTTTGTGTACTTGTCAGGTGGATGTATGTTGAGTCTGTCTCTCAAATTATAATCAGATCTCCTGCCAGTATCTGGATCTTCTGTGCCTGGATCTGCTGCTGAGAGGTCACAGGCATTTCCTTCTGAAACATTATATTTCGAGGCAAGCTCTTGTGTCTCATGTTCTAAACCTTCAATCATGGTTAGATTAATTTCTCTTTTTAAGTCTAATCCTTCTTGTTTATTTAAACTTATCCAGAAGCTGTCGCTCTTTGGCCTTGTAGTATGTTCCGCGTAACTATTATATTTGTATTTCCCATACTTCTCATAGTTAGAGAGCCTCTCGGTACACAGATGTTTTCTTTGTAGTACTGCAATGCTTAGGTGCAAAACTCTGCATGTTTACAGAGGAATCTGAGTTTATTGGGCCTGCATTATTCTGTTGTGTTGCAGCTGGAGATCCTGACTTATGCACAGACGAATATATGTTTACTGGGGCGGCATTATTTTGTTGTGTTGCAAGTACATTTTGGTGAGGCGACCATCTGGCATTCGTAACACCGACATTAGAAGCCCTAGTCAAAATCTCTCTATGTTCTGTGGAACCGTTTTTGCTTCCAGCCCCTTCATTTTTATCTCCTTCATTTATTTCATCTATGATCAGGCTATCATTGTTTTTGTACTGAATATCTCCCATAATGTTTACTGTCCCAGAGAGCGAGGGATAAAGTCTTGCTGGCTTTGGTGCTTCTGGGTTTCCATTTGCCGACTGCTGTTTCATTTCCATAATTTTCTGTTTTTAATGTACTTCTATAAGCCTGACCTTCCTCTTTAAAAAAGTTTAGAATTTTTAGCTCAAGCTCACGTTTTTCCTTTCTCCTTTTAGTGTTATTCTTTTCCTTGTAATCCATGATTCTGGTTTCCATCTGCTCGCAAAGTGACACGTCAAAACTGCCTGTTTCAGGCCATGGAGAGTTAAACACTCGTGTTTTTTTGTTCCACTTTTTAGAGATTTTCGGAATTTTTGAAGCATATTCAGGGTATTTTAACCCAATAATAACGAAAGGAATGTTCGCCGTTTTGCTCTGTATTAGTTTAGATAAACCAAATTAAGAAGCAAAAGGGAGGAAGGGAGGGGGGGAAAACTGTTTGTGTGTAAGTTTCTCCTTTGGGCGGGAGAGAAAAATGTATGTGTGTGTGTTTCTGTGTGTTTCTTGGCACCACTAACTGCAACTCCAAAATAGCCTACTGTGTCTGCTCCTAATCTCTCACTGATAGGCAAACTAGCAGACAGGCAGACAGACCCTACTGCTGAAAGTTTTTGCACCGGCCAAGCCACTACACAATATGATCCAACCCTCAAACACAAAGTTTTAGTCTCTGCACCCACACCTTTTCAACACAGCAGCTTAAGGTAAGTATGTGCACCTTAGTCCAGCAAGATTTTCTTACAAAAAATAAAAGTTTCCATGCACTTTTACTTTATCAAATTAGACAAACTTTACCTTTACTTCTGATAATGGGACTTTGAAGAAAAAAACAAAGCAACAGCAACAAAACTCAGTTTCATACATGCGTTTTAGTCAAACAACAGAGCTCTCATCATTTAAACTCTCAACATAAACATCTGACGCACACACATCTCAATCCCTCTTTCTCTCATTCACTCATTTCATTCCTGTCCTCTTACTATCTTCACTTATTCCTGGGTTTTTACTGTGCACACATACAATTTAACTCATATTTTATTAGACCCATAACAAAAAAAGTAAACGTCTATACTGCACGTGCTTAAGAACAAGGCCTACTGTTTCAAATTTGACCGGAGGCTCTTTCACCTCGTTTCCTAAACCAGAGTACTCAACAAAACCAGACTGCAGTTAACTCTTTAAGGCCACATATTTCATTGGATTCCCACACGGATGATCCAAGAAAAGGCTTATTTCTCGTCTTCAAGCGCTTACATTTACAGGGCCTCGCCCTACAAGACTCCGACCAGCCATGACTTTTCTAAAATAAACCTCTCACTATGATTTTTTGATTCTAAAAAGTTATAAATGTTGACCACAAAGGTCAGATCACTTCAATATCCACCGCCACACATGCGTTCAAACGGGGCAAGAAATTCAAGCAGCTGGGAGGAAACAAATAATTTCCTTTTTAGATTGTCGCGTGTCTTCAGTTGTGTTGGAATTCCATATCCATTCCGCATCTTTTTCTATTTTAAGATAATCCTTTCCACACGTGGGAAATATGACTGAAGGCAAGCAGTCATATTTCCACTGTTCAAACAAACAAACAAAACACTCTTCCCAAATCAAACCTCACGGGTGGCAGTTTTATCATTAACAAGCAGAGAAAGAGAGAGAGAGAAATACAAAACATACTCACCCTCTGTCTTTCTCCGTGTCTCTGTGCCCCGGCGCAAGTGGCCAGCTCATGCCGCGGGCTTTACGCCGCCTCGGGAAGAGAATCTCCCACTTCTTCAAAACCAGGTCGGGGTCACCAATTGTGTGGGAGATTATTTAACTATTGAACCTTAAAAAAGAAAGAAGACTCGGGGGACAAAGATTACAGATCCTCTGCTTGCCAACAGAGAACTTTATTCAAAAGTTACAATTACATCAAAGGGTTTAACTGAAAGGTTCTGATTACATTGCAGTGATTACCCCTTTTTATAGGCCAATATTGTGTGTGTGTGTGTGTGTGTGTGCGCTTCGGATGGACATTTGCGTGTACACCATTAATGTGTATGTGGAGAACATTCTTGGAACACTACTGTGTGTGTGATGTAATTTGGCAGATATGGTCTTCATTTCTGGGAACAGTTACACAAACTGTTGAAAAACAGAGAGCTTTTTGGGAATAACAGGAAAAGAAGTGTAATGTCATGTTCCGGCCTTGTTCTCCCATTACCTCGCTGCCAAGGACAGCACAAACAGTCTTAAAACAATCATCAGGCCTCAGATGTTTTCCAAACTACTGCAGCATCCAGGAGGCATCCTGACCAGATGCCCGAGCCACCTCAACTGGCTCCTCTGGACGTGGAGGAGCAGCGGCTCTACTCTGAGTCCTCCCCGGATGACTGAGCTCCTCACCCTATCTCTAAGGGAGAGCCCAGACACACTACGGAGAAAACTCATTTCAGCCGCTTGTATCCGGGATCTCGTTCTTTCGGTCATGACCCAAAGCTTGTGACCATAGATGAGGGTAGGAACGTAGATCGACCGGTAAATGGAGAGCTTCGCCTTTTGGCTCAGCTCTCTCTTCACCACAACGGATCGGTACAGCGCCCGCTTCACAGCAGACGCTGACTTTTTGAATATGCATTTTTCGTGTTATTCCTTCATGAAACCAGATGCCTAGAAACTTGAATTGGTTTACTCTTTCAAGTTCTTGTCCATATAATTTGAATGCAATATTATTATTTACCCTTTTTCTAGTAAAAAAAATATTTTGTTTTATCAACTGAAAATTTTACCCCCCATTTATTTGGGCCCTTTTTAAAAGTTATAATTGATGTTTGTAACTTTGTACGTTTTTCCCTTTTCCACAAAGCTCCATCAGCAAAACCTGAGTGTCCCACCCCCATAAAGATGGCAGTGCAGAGGTGGTCACTTAAGACTGTATCTGCTCTTCTCTTCCTACTGATCATTATTATTACTTCTGTCCTGTTTTCTCATAATTTCTTTGCAAAGAAGACTGGTCAATATAGTTAGAACATGCTAACAGGGGATCTAGTTTCTAACATCTTTCAAACATTTTTTTTGGATTAATCGAAACTCCACAACAGATGAGAAAGATGGACAATGTTTAAATTGGACAATTTGACATCAAAATGACTTGATTGTGGCAACAATAGGCTGCTTCTCTACCTCTACAGAGAATGCGTTAGCAAAGGAGCCTTTTTCTACAGAGACGAAGGAGCAGAGACTTGTTTTCAGGACAACTGCCCTTCACTAGATGGACACTGAAATGGACAGAAACAGCCAAGGCTAAGACAGGGTGATAAATGACCTTCAACTGACCTTGGAAACTGACTGGTCTGCTACAGAAGATGAGTTCTGAACACACTTCAGTGTTCACTCCAGATTTCTTGAACACAATGAATAAAACCCATTGATAAACGTAAAACCTTTAACAGGAGCAACAAATATATAATACGCTGTATTGCCTGGGGTCTAGAGCCCGAATTCAACCGCACACAGAGCCGTAGTTTTAGGAGCCTTTATTGCAACAAAAGAGGTTGGATGGATCGGAGACAGGACCGAGCTGAAGCTCACTGGAGATGGTGGGGATGACGGAGGCAGACAGACTGCAGGAGCACAGACAGACCGGGCGTGACGAGCTCCGGAGCTGGGTCTGAGGCACGCTGACGAAGTGGGGCAGGTGGTGCGTCAGAGTGAAAGCCAGGACGTGCTGACGGATCGAGACAGGAGGGGAAACTGGAACATAAAGTGGAGAGTGTAAAAGGTTGATAAACATCATTAAGGTCATTCTGACCTGGCTCTCAGCAATGGGAGTAAAGAAAGGAAACATCTGGATGTGGAGCGATAACTTTGTTTAACTGTAGTGTTCCAAGATATGTCAAGTAGTGGAATTAATCGGTCTGTTTTTGTACTCTTAGCTAAACATTTACCAGAAGTCTAGTTCGGCTGCCAAGAAGCTGGACGTCATTAGGTTGCAATACACACCAATGGAGACACACAGACTCTTGTTATAACGCACACACATCTGTGACTTATAAAGGTCTGTTCAAGGTATTGTTTTTAGAACTCTCTGCTTGTACCCGTTAGTACGTGCAAGGTGTAATAAAAGGAAGTTCTCGTTGACAATGGCTAAAAAACGATGTCTTCTTTCTCAAAGGAGAAGTCCGGTCAAAATCAGAATTCAAACTGCTGAAAGTACTTTAAATATAAAACTACTACATACTGTGCAAAAAATTATACGTTTTTTTAATTAAGAATAATTCTCATTTAATCATGTTTATGTGGAGGAATCCATCTTGGTCAAGAATAGTACTGTCACCTCCCATTTTTTGACGTCACTCGGCGGACCCGCTGTTGAGCAAGTTTCAACGCTCTGTTTGTCACGGCGCACTATTTTCCAAGATGGCGACGACTGGTGCTCTGTACGAAGCAGAGAGTGATGAAGTATTTAGTGACAGTGATGAGAGTTCCGTGGAGTCATCATCATCTGATAGCGATATGGATGTTTTAGAAGAGTTTCTTGATAGAAACCGGACTTTTGACGGAATCCAGCGTACCTATTTCCATTGCAAACTCAGTCGGGTCCTACAATATATATATATATATATATATATATATATATATATATATATATATATATATATATATATATATATATATATATATATATATATATATATATATATATATATATATATATATATATATATATATATACACACGCGCGTGCGTGCATGCGTGCGCGCTCCGCGCAGCACGGCTTTGCCGGCGCTGCAGCGGAGCGCGCGCACACACACACACAGCGGAGGAGAGATCGCGCTGAAGTGACTTAAGTTATATATTTGCCCCCTAGCAAATAGGGCAGGTGGTCATTATTGTATAAGTATTAAAATATAAAAGCATTCCAGCACATGCTGGGGCTGAGGGATACCATGTGGTATCCCTCCGCCCCTCTGGTCGGTAACCATCCCCGTAACTTCTAAATTTAAAAATAACTTACTGAAAATCCTCGCCCTCATGTCATGTTCAAAACATTCTTCTTCGAGATGGTCACTGCATATGACGTGTTTTCTCTCTGGCCAGAAGTTAGATGGCAAATCCGCTCTTCAAGTTGGCAATCCAGCGCCGAGCCCGGTGGCTCATGAATCAGGAAGTTGAAATAAGCAATGTTTTTTCCACTTTTACCAGTTGTGCTGGAACATCCGATGGCCATGCACGTGGGCATTGTTGCTGTAACAATAGCTCTCGCGAATATCAATGGTGAAGTCCTCTGGAAATCTGAAATAATCATTGATGATCGCAGCTGTGTAGAACGGCTCCTATTGACTTTGCATGGAAAGCGGAGAGAAATGCTGTCGCCGCTTCCGCTTTTCCACGTCGCAGGATGCGATGTCAGACGCCCCTTACTGCCCAAATATGGGCAGTAATGTCAGCCCCCATACACAGTGATTCAGACGACAATTTATGTTTTTATTTTCTTATTGATTAAAGATAAGTTCATTAAAGGTATACTATGCAACCGGGGTTGATTTTCCAGCGAGGCGCCCCCCAGAGGGCGAAAGTAAAAGTGCACTGTCGTAAATATGCTCAGCTGTTCTCCTGGTTTCTCAGTCAAGCCAGGCGTGGTTGTTTTGAGCTTAGCAGACAGGCGAACGCAACGAATCACCATCCTGCTGTTCAAGCAGAGCTACGAGGGAGCGCCCTCCCCTCCTCTCCGTCCCCGCCAGTGGAGTGAGGGGAGTGGGCTCCCGAAACGACCTCCGCCTGGCTTGGGTCCGCGCGACGCGCTGGCCGTCTGTTTCCGTATGCCGCGCGGCCGCCGGGGTGTCTCGTCTTTCCTCTCTCCCCTCCGTTCCCCCCCGACGCCCGGTGCCTCCCGAGCCGCGTCCGAGCGTCGCGTGGTACAGTTTGAGAACACAGATCAGCGGAGAACTTTTAAACCCCGCGGTTCCGTCGCACAGTTTGAAAACACAGATCAGCACACAGATGAGCGGTGAACGTTTAAACCCCGCGGTTCCGTCGCAGTTTGACATGTATATAAGTACCACGACTGAAAAACTCGTACAGTGTATGCCCGGCTTTAACACAGTGAAAGTATGAACATGCACACACAGAGAGAGAGTAACCATTCCAATGTTACTTACAATCGCATCAGCAGAAACGCGAGGTCCGCGTCAGCCTTGCAGCCTTCTTTCTCTTTTAGCTCTCGCCATTCGGAAAAAGCTTTCCCGATGTTCACCCGTGTACGACTCTTCTCTCTTTCCACAGCCCTTTTCCTCTTTCTTGTCTGCTCCGACATGGGCTTTCGCTGTTTTATCGCCGGTTCCGCCATGATAACTGCACAGATATCGCCACTGCGCTAGCAACGAGCATGCCTTTCACTGGGGGCGTGTAGCAGTTCTCGCCGTAAAGCAAGACCGACTCTCGCGATCTTGCACGAGATTCTGAGCCTGTGGGCGCGGGCCGAGGGCTCCTGCAGTTGCAAGTGCGGTATTTCCCCCACAGACCACCAGGGCGGCCAAGAAAACCTTTGTTCAACCTGAAATGACTCATTTAATCATCCAAAACGGTATGGAACACATTAATTAACTGAAAAATGTTGCATAGTGTGCCTTTAAATAACCACGAACGTATTAGTTTTAGTTATAGCTAATGATACCCTGATTTTTCCTTGTTGACCGGACTTCCCCTTTAAGGTTTAATAGTTAAATAATCTCCCACAAGAGGTGAGTGGGTGGAAAGATCCACTAACCTGGGATGACGTGAGGCATGGGATAGCAGGCTGGCTGGCGAGGTGTGCAAAGGCTGGAGAACATGAGGAAAGCTGGGCATCTGGTGATTGAGGGAGTGCAGAGTCTTGGTGATCAGACGAACTGGCAAAGACAGACTGACAGAGGAGTGCTTATGTAGGGACGGGCTGACAGGAGTAATTAGAGCAGGGAATTAGTGGCAGGTGACAGCAATCAATGGGGAGGAGGTGATCAGACGAGCGACAGAGCTAGAATCGTTACATACGCATCACAAAAGAAAACACTTGCATGAAAACAATGCAGATTAACAAATATGGCTCACATATATGAAAGTGTTGCATAACGAGTATTAATTATTAAGTCAGCTAAATTTATTTGTATAGCACCCTTCACATACACTAAAATCACAAATGCTTCCAAATAAAAATAACAAACATTATTTTATTATCTACTGTTATATTCATTTAGGTGAAAGAAAAATAGACCAACCTAAGAAAGAATATAATGTTGATAATGTTTAAATATCAGTAATTATAGCACCAAGACAGATGTGAATATATCAAAACAATTTGAGCACAGACCATTACATGTTAAAACATTGTGACACCATATCCACAAGGGGGCAGTATAGACCAATAATTTAAGGCTAGAAACAATTCCGTTAATTAAATTTAGATGATCCCTCACAACACCAAACAGGATAAGCGTGTTAGAAAATATATTGATGGATGGATGAATTGAGATGATTGATTTATAAGATGAAATCCAGTCAGATTGTGTTAGCATAAATACAACTATGACGAGACAATTAGGTCTGTATGGTTGCTAGAAATACTGTGCAGAAAGCCCAACTGTCTAGAACCTAAAGTGCAGAAAAGTACAAGTATTAGAAGCTGTAAAAACAAGTTTTTGTACATTGGAACTTTTTATTTCATAAAAGTCAGGATTTTTGTTCAAGCTGTTTTGCCAAGTCTAAGAATAGACATACTGTACACATTCAGGGCAGTTTACCATAATCTAAATGACAATCAGGATTGTTTAGATAAACGCTGTTTAGATTATGGCATAAACCACCCGTTTGATTAGGAATAAAATTGTTTTCCAACTGAGCAATAATCCGATCACAATAATCTGATTGCTGTGTTTATCAGATACATTTTCATTCTGATCCCTTATGCCCATGTAAACATACACAGTAAAGAATAAAGTGTCACTTTAACACCTATAGAGTTGAATATATTTCTTTTTAGGATAACATTTGGTCCCACTCCAGATTAGTGTTAAATTTACTCTATAGCCAGTGTTAACTGTTAATTTCACTAATTGTAGTGTCAAAATCAACAATGTAATTAGCTAAATCTTTTACCACTGTTAAGAGTTATTATTAGTTCATTTTACATCACATATACTTAAAAAAGTACACTATATTGTGTACAATTCTTTAACTTGTTTTTCTCTACAGTGTAACTACTGCAAGCCTTCAGTAGAAGACGGAGGATCTGACAAACTGCTATGGCTGGACTGACACAACATGTAGGAGGGGAGACGGGAGAAACAACAAGCGGAGTGGATTATACAGCTTGGATGAGTTAGACCCAATTAACAGAGTGAAAGCAGCAGAGAAGTGGCAGGTACAAGTGGAGAACTGATTCAAACAGGGAATAAGATAATGGTCAGATAAGGGGAAATATCTAGCTAAGGAAACCAACAAGACTCTAAGGAACAGGTTTGAACAGGAAATGAAACTAATAATCTGAATGCATAATAACATAAATTATGAACTAACTAAAGAAAGGCAAGCATAAAATAAAAATCTAGCATCCATCCATCCATTTTCTGACCCGCTTAATCCCTCATGGGGTCGCGGGGGTTGCTGGTGCCTATCTCCAGCGATCACTGGGCAAGAGGCGGGGTTCACAACACAGAGACAAACAGGACAAACAACCATTCACACACACACCTAAGGACAATTTAGAAAAGCCAATTAACCTAACAGTCATGTTTTTAGACTGTGGGAGGAAGCCGGAGCATGCACAGGGAGAACATAAAAAACTCCATGCAGAAAGACCCAGGGTTGGATTTGAACCTAGATGCTGGCAACAGCACTATCTACTGTGCCACTGCAGACCAAGATAACTAAGATATCTACTAAAATATTAACGAACACAGCAAACCAAACAGAAACTGAATCTAACAACCAGTTAATAATAATATTTAACATAAATACAAATACGAGGATCTAAAGATGAGCATAAACAGAGTTTAACAAAGAGACCGCAGTATCCCCAGGGAGCTAAACATAAGTAATCACACTCCTGGGGATTCTGATCCTACCTTCTCTTCGTGGTTTCTAGAAGCTCTAGAGCTGAGCAGGGAGATGGTAATCTCATCTATATGTGGTGGAATAAGTTACCATTATTTTGGTGGAGGGGTTGAAATTATTGAATTGCAGTTGCAGAGTGAAAATTTATTTAACATGCCGTAGTTTATGCTAAAATAAGATAATCTAAGTTAAGATAAGATAAGATAAGTTAAGATAAAATAAGATAAGATAAGATAAGATAAAATAAGATAAGATAAGATAAGATAAGATAGTCTTTATTGATGTCAATAGTCAGGAGAAGGTGCCAAGAGTAGGAAAAGGTGCATCAGTTATATACAGTGGATCTTCCTATATACAGTGGGTCAAAAAGAAAATGAGAAAAAATAAGAATAAAAAAACAAAAGAAATCGGAGTAGTATATATATATACCTACATATGTATTGACATATATTCACTTGGTGATAGCAGCAGAAGTCACTTCTTTCAGGATTATTGCACGGGTTATTACAGTTATGGTTACAGTTACAGTGCAGCATTGTATAATCTGATAGCAGCAGGAATTCAATTCAATTCAATTTTATTTATATAGCGCCAATTCATGAAACATGTCATCTCAAGGCACTTTACAAAGTTAAATTCAATCATATTACACAGATTGGGTCAGATTATACAGATTGGTCAAAATGTCCTATATAAGGAAACCAGTTGATTGCATCAAAGTCCCGACAAGCAGCATTCACTCCTGGAGAAGCGTAGAGCCACAGGGAGAGTCGTCTGCATTGTCCATGGCTTTGCAGCAATCCCTCATACTGAGCAAGCATGAAGCGACAGTGGGAAGAAAAACCACCCGTTAGCGGGAAGGAAAAACCTCCAGCAGAACCAGAACCAGGCTCAGTATGAACGGTCATCTGCCTCGACCCACTGGGGTTACAGAAGACAGAGCAGAGACACAACAAGACAGACAAAAAGCACAGAAGCACACATTGATCTAGTAATCTGTTCTACATTAGATGGTAATAGTCGGTGATCTGTCCTCCCTGGATGATTTCACAGTCAACAGAACGTCAGACCAGGTGTACCTACTATGAAGAAAAAAGAGAGAGAACAAAAAGTTAAAAGCTGAAATGACAACAGTCATTTCAATGTAATGCAATGCAAAACTGGAGAACCGTAGAAATCAGTAGAGTGAGAAAAATAGACCCTGATGTCCTCCAGCAGCCTAAGCCTATAGCAGCATAACTATAGAGGTAGCTCAGGGTAACATGAGCCACTCTTATTAACATGAACAAACTGGAATCTGTCCAACAGATAAGATTTAAACCAGCCTAATGCTTTCCCCTAAATCCCTACAGTATGTTCAAGTCTTTGTAGGAGAATATTGTGATCAACTGTGTTAAATGCAGCACTAAGATCTTTTGACCAAAATGTGTAGCAGATACTTTATCACAACCTCACTGGATGATGTTATTTATTCTGGACTCTGTGAGGATTTTCTTGCACAACTATGCAGTTTGTTGAACTCAGCTGCATGTGTTTCCACATTGAAACACAGATAAAGTTTAAATTCAAGAGTCCAGATTGAAACTGGGTCTAAAATCCAACCTTCATGTTTTTCTGCTCCCTTTACTGTTTAATTTGGAAGTCATTCAATCAGATTAGAGAGCAAATAAAGCAGCGACAGGACTTCTAGGGGAGAGCATTGACCAGAAACCTTCAGTCCAGCAGAAATGATGAAGCACCTGCTGCTGCTGCTCTTGGTGGCTGTGGCCAACGCAAAAATCTTCCAGCGCTGTGATTGGGCGAGAACACTGAAGGCCAAAAACATGGATGGTTACCGTGGCGTCAGCCTGGCCGACTGTAAGTACTAATCCATCACCTGCATGAAAATAAGATGTTTCTTTTTTATTTACATTATGAAATATAACTAATTACCTAAATGTTTAGGTCATTCTGTATACATCTGGCTTCTCCTCTTTAGCCCATTGATATTTGTTCTTTTCAAGCTTTTCAGAGACTAACACCTAGAGTCACAACAGCAGCAGACTTGATCCTAAGATCCTTCCTCATTACCCTCAATGTCGTCTTTCCTGGTTGTCCTCAGGGGTCTGTCTGACTCAGCACGAGTCAAACTTCAATACCGCAGCAATCAACCGTAACACAGACGGCTCGACTGACTACGGCATCTTCCAGATCAACAGCAAATGGTGGTGCAGCGATGGCGGCGTTTCGAGAGCCAACGGGTGTGGGATTAACTGCAGCGGTAAGAGAAGAAGCAACTAAATCATTTCCAATATGACGGGAAAGCTCTCTACCCTTAAATGGAGAGAGATTTATGATAGTTGGGATTTAACCCTAAAGACTTTTTTTTAATCTTCTCACAGAACTGCAGACAGACAACGTGGAAAAGGCGATCAAATGCGCCAAACGCGTCGTCGATGATCCTCTACGTGTCAGAGCATGGTATTATACGACATATCAGTGATGTTGGGACAACTTTGACTTTCATATTTGGACTTTTGGTGGTAAAATGCTTGTATGATTCCAGGGTGGCCTGGAAGGCTCACTGCCAGAACCGAGACCTGAGCAGCTATCTGAGAGGCTGCAACCTTTGACCCGGAGACCAGAGGCAGAACGGCTGATGAAACGTTAATCCAGCAGCTGAAATGATTGTCTGTTCAGTCTGTAACTTTTAGAAGATGCAGCCATGGTAAAATAAAAAAAACACACCCTGATCCAGAGTTTGTAGAACCTTGTCAATTGGTTAAGTCTAAACAACCTTTAAATAATTTCCCTCTGGGATGATTAAAGTATTTCTGATTCTGATATCTGGTTCCATCAGTCATTGTGGAGGAACTTTTGTTCACTCTTCTTTCTATCTTTATAACAGTTCACTGAGATTTGCAGACATTAGCTACTGAAGGTCCCACCAGAGCATTTCCACCATGGGGGAGGTCTGGACTTTGACTAGGCCATTGCAGAACCTTGGTTCTTTTACAGCCAATCTCATTTATATCAGTTGCTGTGTTAAGTATCTTTGTTCTGACCCAGTTTGAACCAAGCTTCCCTGGTTTGACAAAGAGACTGACATTTGACTCCAGAACATTATGGTACACAGAGCAGATCAGGGTCCAGTCAATGACTGCATGGTGCCGTCTGTCCAGAGGACGTTGTCCCAGAAGTCCCAGACGCAGCTCTGCTGACCTCAGTCCTGCCGCCATCTTGGTTCTGGAGAGAAGAACCCTTCCAAGCAGCCAGACTGGGTCAGGGTTGTGACCTTTGTAGCTGGAAACAAAAAGAAGCATCTCTCCAAATTTAATTTAACAATCCACCCCTAAATATTTTTCTAAACAGAATATGCATGTAAAATAACCCCACACCAAATAAACCGGACTGCTCTAAACTAATCATTCAAATGCCAGACTTTCTCCAACAATCAGAATTAAATGTGGAGGTGAAAACCCCGTCAGACCGCTCTTATCTTTTAAAGCTTTTTAATGAATGACCCAATAAAAAAATTCCAATAAGAATAAAACAAGCGAAACAAAACAGAAATGTATACAAAATAACTGTGATTTGTATTAAATAAAGTCAAATAAAGCAACACCATTCTGAAATAATTTTGTCTTGCTTTGTATTTTGACTTTTCATACAAACATCCTGGAGAGAAGAGCAAACAAATGTTAAAACAATAAAATTCAACGTCATCAGAGCTGTTGGAAGTATCTGTTTAAATTGACTTCTGATACGGTGGTGGGGAATCTTCCTTTGACAAGGTTACAATAAGGTTTCTATTAAATAAAACTTTTAATCCTAAAGGAACATTAAATCAGAATAAGGCATGTGGCCTAGGAAGATATGCTTATTCTTATGTTGCTTTATCTACAGGAGCGATGGTTGCCATCTGTGTGCAAACACATCTGGAAACAGCAAAATATAAAGAATTGATCAATGTGTCTCTTTTTATTACCAAAATACCTTCTCAATTTTAATAATCTGGAAACAGTTGCAATACGTGAGAATCTTGGTAAGACCCTAAGATTATTTTGCATCAACAACACAGTTATGTTAGCTAATGTTATAATAAAATTTTAGTTTTGAAAGTTAATTTTATTCCTGAATTTCCCTCAGGCTTGAGCTCCATTAACAGATTTTAATAGGGATTGTCAGGGTTCAGTTTTTGGCCTGCCTGATTTTGGACATTTTGTTGCACCTTCCTCCTTCCATATGCTCAAGTCTCCACTCCAGATCTCTGCCACCTGCCACCTCTAATTAAGGGAAGCTCAGTCCACCTGTCCACTAGCTACTTAAACCCTCCTCAGCCAGCTCTTCCCAGCTTGATCGTTGTCATTCGTACTTCGTACTTGCCTCGCCTCACACCTGCTTGCCATTGCTCCTTCATGTCCGCCTGCCTGTGCTCCCTCATGTCTGCCAGCTCCGTCTCGTCCGACAGCTCTGCCCTTCATCACACATCTGCTCCAGTCCGGTACTGTCTCTGCTCTCCCCTTCCACAACTCATCTCCTTTCAATAAAAACTCTTAAACGTGGCTCTTTGTGTGGCTGAATTTGGGAGCACACAAAGTCAAATTAAATCATATTATACAGTAGCTTAGGCTACTGGAGGACATCAGGGTCTATTTCTCTCTCTCTGCTGAGTTCTCCTACTGCTCTCCAATCTGCATTGTTTGTTGTCATTTCAGCTTTTAACTTTTTGTTCTCTCTCAAAGCGGCAGGCGGCTCAGCTGGTCACTGAGGCAAAAACTTGGGCGTGGGAAGAGTTCGGAAAGACCATGGAGAAAGACTTCCGTACGGCTTTGAAGCGATTCTGGTCCACTATCCGGCGTCTCAGGAGGGGGAAGCAGTGAGTACCAACACTGTTTACAGTGGGGGTGGTGTGCTGCTGACCTCGACTCAGGACATCGTGCGTCGGTGGGCGGAATACTTCGAAGACCTCCTTAATCCCACCAACACGTCTTCCATTGCGGAAGCAGAGCCTGAGGACTCTGGGTCGGGTTCTGCCATCTCTGGTGCTGAGGTTGTCGAGGTTGTTAAAAAGCTCCTCGGTGGCAAGGCTCGGTGGCATCCTCGGTGGATGAGATTCGCCCCCAGTACCTTAAGGCTCTGGATGTTGTGGGGCTGTGTTGGTTAACGCGGCTCTGCAGCATTGCGTGGACATCGGGGGCAGTTCCCCTGGATTGGCAGACTGGGGTGGTGGTCCCCCTATTTAAAAAGGGGGACCGGAGGGTGTGTTCCAACTACAGAGGAATCACACTCTTAAGCCTCCCTGGTAAGGTCTATTCAGGGGTTCTGCAGGATCCTGGAGGGGGCATGGGAGTTTGCCCAACCAGTCTACATGTGCTTTGTGGATCTGGAGAAGGCATTCGACCGTGTCCCCCGAGGGATCCTGTGGGGGGTATTCGCGGATGACGTGGTCCTATTGGCTTCATCAGGGCGTGATCTACAGCTCTCACTGGAGCGGTTCACAGCCGAGTGCGAAGCGGCCGGGATGAGAATCAGTGCCTCCAAATCTGAGGCCATGGTCTTGAACCGGAAAAGGGTAGAGTGCCTCCTCCGGGTTGGGGAGGATGTGCTGCCCGTAGTGGAGGAGTTCAAGTATCTTGGGGTCTTGTTCACGAATGAGGGGAAGATGGAGCGGGAGATCGACAGGCGGATTGGTGCAGCGTCTGCTGTGAAGCGGGCGCTGTACCGATCCGTTGTGGTGAAGAGAGAGCTCAGCCAAAAGGCGAAGCTCTCGATTTACCGGTCAATCGACGTTCCTACCCTCATCTATGGTCACGAGCTTTGGGTCGTGACCGAAAGAACGAGATCCCGGATACAAGCGGCTGAAATGAGTTTTCTCCGTAGTGTGTCTGGGCTCTCCCTTAGAGATAGGGTGAGGAGCTCAGTCATCCGGGGAGGACTCAGAGTAGAGCGGCTGCTCCTCCACGTCCAGAGGAGCCAGTTGAGGTGGCTCGGCCATCTGGTTAGGATGCCTCCTGGACGCCTCCCTGGTGAGGTGTTCTGGGCACGTCCCACCGGGAGGAGGCCCAGAGGGAGACCCAGGACACGCTGGAGGGACTATGTCTCTCTGCTGGGAACGCCTTGGGATTCCCCCGGAGGAGCTGGACCAAGTGGCTGGAGAGAGGGACGTCTGGGCCTCCCTGCTGAAGCTGCTACCCCCACGACCCGACCCCGGATAAGCGGAAGAAGACGGATGGATGGATGGAAGGATGGATGGATGGATGGATGGATGGATAAATCAATCTTGTTAAATCAAGAATAGAATTTTAAATTCTCCTTCTAACGCATAAAGCCCTTAATAATCAAGCTCCATCATATATCAGAGCTCTGATTACCCCGTATGTTCCTAACAGAGCACTTCGCTCTCAGACTGCAGGTCTGCTGGTGGTTCCTAGAGTCTCTAAAAGTAGAATGGGAGGCAGATCCTTTAGCTATCAGGCTCCTCTCCTGTGGAACCAACTCCCAGTTTTGGTCCGTGAGGCAGACACCCCGTCTACTTTTAAGACTAATCTTAAAACTTTCCTTTGTGACAAAGCTTCTAGTCAGAGTGGCTCATGTTACCCTGAGCTACCTCTATAGTGATGCTGCTATAGGCTTAGGCTACTGAAGGACATCAGGGTCTATGTCTTTCCCTCTGCTGAGTTCTCCTACTGCTCTCCAATTTGCATTGCTTGTTGTTATTTCAGCTTTTAACTTTTTGTTCTCTGTCATTTTTCTCTTCATAGAAGGTACACCTGGTCTGGTGTTCTGTTAGCTGTGACATCATCAGGGGAGGCAGATCATCCTCTATTACCATCTAACATAGAAAGTACTCCTGGATCAATGTGAGCTTCTGAGCTTTCTGTGTCTCTGCTCTGTCTTCTCTAAGCCCCAGTGGGTCGAGGCAGATGAGCGTTCACACTGAGCCTGGTTCTGGTTCTGCTGGAGGTTCTCCTCCCTGTTAAAGGGGAGTTTTCCTCTCCACCAGGCCAGCTGACAGCTTTGCTAGGGCCCGGGACAACGCAGTCTTTTTGGGCCCCCCCTCTACACCTCCCGCCACACACACACACACATTCTCACATTTGTGGCCTATTTAGCTCCTCCAAAAAAATCTTACCTTCTTAGGACCATGCTTTCTAGACACTCTAGGAACATTGAAATGACATACATAAATTAGAAAAAAATTAGAAAAAATTATCATCACTTCAAATATTGAAAAAAATTAATAAAAAAAATCTTTATATTATTACTGCACTTGTTAGGTCCAATAAGACTAGAAAACTGTGTTTTGTGCCACCGTTTGGCATAGGAGCAATGTAGGCTGACAAACTTGGTACCAAACGAAAGGGTGGATCGAGACGATCGAAACAAGGCCACTTGAGAAAACGTAGCCCCCTCCTTTGTCTTACAGTAGCTGTTTTTTGACCTTACAGAGTGCTGGTATGGGTGTAAATGAGGCTTACTAGTAAAACAGTGTGTTTTGTGCCACCGTTTGGCATAGGAGCAATATAGGCTGACAAACTTGGTATCAAATGAAAGGGTGGATCGAGACGATCGAAACAAGCCCACTTGAGAACATGTAGCCCCCTCCTGTGTCTTGCAGTAGCTGTTTTTTTACCTTACTGAGTGCCGGTATGGGTGAAAATGAGGCCTACTAGTAAAACAGTGTTTTGTGCCACCGTTTGGCATAGGAGCAATGTAGGCTGACAAACTTGGTACCAAACGAAAGGTTGGATCGAGACGATCGAAACAAGCCCACTTGAGAAAACGTAGCCCCCTCCTGTGTCTTGCAGTAGCTGTTTTTTGACCTTACTGAGTGCCGGTATGGGTGAAAATGAGGCCTACTAGTAAAACAGTGTTTTGTGCCACCATTTGGCATAGGAGCAATATAGGCTGACAAACTTGGTATCAAATGAAAGGGTGGATCGAGAAAATCGAAACAAGCCCACTTGAGAACATGTAGCCCCCTCCTGTGTCTTGCAGGGTTAGGGTTAGGGTTAATCTTTGTCTTGCAGCAGCTGTTTTTTGACCTTACTGGAACAAACAGACTATACTTTAATCTACTTCAGTCAAAACTGTGTCACAAATTTGAGATGATTCGGTTTTTTCCTATCTTCCTGGACCAAACCATTGCTCTTAGACTTCAGAAACATATATTTAAAAGGTAACAAAGGTATGGTGATGGAAAGTAAAAAAAAAATCTGTTATCAGGACCTAGGTGATAGTTGTTATAGGGACTATTTGTATATCATACACGTACACACACCATTTTCCTGATGTTGATAGAACATTGGATGTGTGTGATATCTTATGGTCTCAATAAGAACCATCCTTGGTCCTAATTAGGACCTTTTAATTTATTTACATCTTATGGGGAAACTGCGGGAGGTATATGCTTGGGGGGTTTGGTTGAGATTGGACCTGATAGAGCCATATGGAGCCATATGGAGAATAGGTATAGTCAAATTCTACATATTTTACCAATTTTTCACAGCAATTCAAGAATTTTTGTGTCCTATTACTAAAGCTAAAAAGCTATCCAAACATGCTAGGAACTTCCAACTTCACATCCTCTGAGTCTCAGGCAGAAAATTCTTTTTCATTTAGGGCCAATTTGGAATGTATTTGTCTAATTGGCAGGATCTCAAATATTGTACAGCACTAATGCTAGAGCTGGAGGCCTGAGCAAGGTTGACCCCTGCTCTACATACAGCACATGTAACCTTAGCAGTTCTTCAGGGTGGGGGATGGGTAGGTGCACTTAGGCTATTTTTCCACCGCTTTTTTTCCTTCTAGCTAACTGCTAGTTTCCAGTCATCAGCTTCACCTATTGGCTTCTAGCTAACTGCTAGTTTCCAGCCATCAGCTTCACCTATTGGCTTCTAGCTAACTGCTAGCTTCCAGCCACCGGCTTCATCTATTGGCTTCTAGCTAACTGCTAGTTTCCAGCCATCAGGTAGTGGCTTCTAGCTAACTGCTAGCTTCCAGCCACCGGCTTCATCTATTGGCTGACAGCTAACTGCTAGTTTCCAGCCATCAGGTAGTGGCTTCTAGCTAACTGCTAGTTTCCAGCCATCAGGTAGTGGCTTCTAGCTAACTGCTAGTTTCCAGCCATCAGGTAGTGGCTTCTAGCTAACTGCTAGTTTCCAGCCATCAGGTAGTGGCTTCTAGCTAACTGCTAGTTTCCAGCCATCAGGTAGTGGTTTCTAGCTAACTGCTAGCTTCCAGCCACCGGCTTCATCTATTGGCTTCTAGCTAACTGCTAGTTTCCAGCCATCAGGTAGTGGCTTCTAGCTAACTGCTAGTTTCCAGCCATCAGGTAGTGGCTTCTAGCTAACTGCTAGCTTCCAGCTACCAGCTTCATCTATTGGCTTCTAGCTAACTGCTAGTTTCCAGCCATCAGCTTCACCTATTGGCTTCTAGCTAACTGCTAGCTTCCAGCCACCGGCTTCATCTATTGGCTTCTAGCTAACTGCTAGTTTCCAGCCATCAGGTAGTGGCTTCTAGCTAACTGCTAGCTTCCAACCACCGGCTTCATCTATTGGCTTCTAGCTAACTGCTAGTTTCCAGCCATCAGGTAGTGGCTTCTAGCTAACTGCTAGCTTCCAGCCATCAGGTAGTGGCTTCTAGCTAACTGCTAGTTTCCAGCCATCAGGTAGTGGCTTCTAGCTAACTGCTAGCTTCCAGCCACCGGCTTCATCTATTGGCTTCTAGCTAACTGCTAGTTTCCAGCCATAAGGTAGTGGCTTCTAGCTAACTGCTAGCTTCCAGCCACCGGCTTCATCTATTGGCTTCTAGCTAACTGCTAGTTTCCAGCCATCAGGTAGTGGCTTCTAGCTAACTGCTAGTTTCCAGCCATCAGGTAGTGGCTTCTAGCTAACTGCTAGTTTCCAGCCATCAGGTAGTGGCTTCTAGCTAACTGCTAGTTTCCAGCCATCAGGTAGTGGCTTCTAGCTAACTGCTAGTTTCCAGCCATCAGGTAGTGGTTTCTAGCTAACTGCTAGCTTCCAGCCACCGGCTTCATCTATTGGCTTCTAGCTAACTGCTAGTTTCCATCCATCAGGTAGTGGCTTCTAGCTAACTGCTAGTTTCCAGCCATCAGGTAGTGGCTTCTAGCTAACTGCTAGCTTCCAGCTACCAGCTTCATCTATTGGCTTCTAGCTAACTGCTAGTTTCCAGCCATCAGCTTCACCTATTGGCTTCTAGCTAACTGCTAGCTTCCAGCCACCGGCTTCATCTATTGGCTTCTAGCTAACTGCTAGTTTCCAGCCATCAGGTAGTGGCTTCTAGCTAACTGCTAGCTTCCAACCACCGGCTTCATCTATTGGCTTCTAGCTAACTGCTAGTTTCCAGCCATCAGGTAGTGGCTTCTAGCTAACTGCTAGCTTCCAGCCACCGGCTTCATCTATTGGCTGACAGCTAACTGCTAGTTTCCAGCCATCAGTTAGTGGCTTCTAGCTAACTACTAGTTTCCAGCCATCAGCTTCACCTATTGGCTTCTAGCTAACTGCTAGCTTCCAGACACCGGCTTTATCTATTGGCTTCTAGCTAACTGCTAGTTTCCAGCCATCAGGTAGTGGCTTCTAGCTAACTGCTAGCTTCCAACCACCGGCTTCATCTATTGGCTTCTAGCTAACTGCTAGTTTCCAGCCATCAGGTAGAGGCTTCTAGCTAACTGCTAGTTTCCAGCCATCAGGTAGTGGCTTCTAGCTAACTGCTAGTTTCCAGCCATCAGGTAGTGGCTTCTAGCTAACTGCTAGTTTCCAGCCATCAGGTAGTGGTTTCTAGCTAACTGCTAGCTTCCAGCCACCAGCTTCATCTATTGGCTTCTAGCTAACTGCTAGTTTCCAGCCATCAGCTTCACCTATTGGCTTCTAGCTAACTGCTAGCTTCCAGCCACCGGCTTCATCTATTGGCTTCTAGCTAACTGCTAGTTTCCAGCCATCAGGTAGTGGCTTCTAGCTAACTGCTAGCTTCCAACCACCGGCTTCATCTATTGGCTTCTAGCTAACTGCTAGTTTCCAGCCATCAGGTAGTGGCTTCTAGCTAACTGCTAGCTTCCAGCCACCGGCTTCATCTATTGGCTGACAGCTAACTGCTAGTTTCCAGCCATCAGTTAGTGGCTTCTAGCTAACTACTAGTTTCCAGCCATCAGCTTCACCTATTGGCTTCTAGCTAACTGCTAGCTTCCAGACACCGGCTTTATCTATTGGCTTCTAGCTAACTGCTAGTTTCCAGCCATCAGGTAGTGGCTTCTAGCTAACTGCTAGCTTCCAACCACCGGCTTCATCTATTGGCTTCTAGCTAACTGCTAGTTTCCAGCCATCAGGTAGAGGCTTCTAGCTAACTGCTAGTTTCCAGCCATCAGGTAGTGGCTTCTAGCTAACTGCTAGCTTCCAGCCCCCGCTTCATCTATTGGCTGACAGCTAACTGCTAGTTTCCAGCAATCAGGTAGTGGCTTCTAGCTAACTGCTAGCATCCAGCCCCCGCTTCATCTATTGGCTGACAGCTAACTGCTAGTTTCCAGCCATCAGGTAGCGGCTTCTAGCTAACTGCTAGCTTCCAGCCACTGGCTTCATCTATTGGCTGACAGCTAACTGCTAGCTTCCAGCCACCGGCTTCATGTATTGGCTGACAGCTAACTGCTAGTTTCCAGCCATCAGCTAGTGGCTTCTAGCTAACTGCTAATTTCCAGCCATCAGCTTAATAAAGTGAAAGCTTGGGATTGTTTAAGAATAAATATAGCATAAATCAAAAATATGCTGTCTTTAAACAAAGTATAATTTGCTACACTTGTGGCAAATGCTAAAAATAAATAAAATTCTGTCTGAAAGGATTGCTAATCATGAGCAGAGTGTAGCCGTCTATCTGGTTATTATAACTTATCAGGTTTGGACTGGCATGTACGTTTCCAGCACGTGGTTGATTTATCCTATGGGGAACAGCTGGTGAGGGACTACATGATGCCATGCTGAGCTATCTTACGTTTCACTGATTGAGTAGTGTTAGCTGCTGCAAGTCCCTCCTGAACATCTGGTAAATATTTGGGTGATGATACTTGAGATGGTGAAATAGTTTAGACAGATTTCCACCTTTTGAACCACTTTTCGTTACGTATCTGCTCATTTTTAATCAAAAACTAATTCCACACCACTTGGAAATTGATTCTTAAGCTGTAAAGCGACGTTTGCCTTCACCTGTACAACTTGAGTATCACTGTATGACTCACAAGAGCGTAATCCTCTGCGTGGTGGAATGGCATATTTATGACAGAAATTAGCATATCATGACATCATTTTTTCCCGTGCAATTTGTTTTACCGGTATATTCATAAACAATATAATATGGCCCAGCCCCAATTAATGCTCCCCAATTTTATTTCTAGCAGCAACATAGGATAGCTATTGGAAATGCTATCCAGCATCCACAGATGTGGGCCAGTCAGATTAACTAACCTATAGATCCCCTTTTCTGAAAGAGGGTGGAGAGTCTTAAGGTCTTATGATGTTTATGTTATAGCAGAAAACAAAATCCACAATGTTTATGAGCATAAATAAGATTTTAGTTAGCACATGAGTATAAAAAGTTAATAAAGATGCCATATAATGTTTAAGTTTATAAATTACTTCATTTTTGAAAGAGGTAAAAAAAATTGTGGTGCACTTACAATTACACCATTTAAACAAATGTGGTATAAGAAGCAAAATAATGTAAAACATGATACTGAGCAATTACACAAGTTGGCCAGATTTCATACAGTGGGCAAAAACTTTAAGATGCAATATACACTTGTAATTACACATGTTGGCCATAGGTGGGACAGTGAGCAAAAAATGTTAGTTGCCAAACACACTTGCAATTACACGAGTTGGCCAGTGGCGGCACGTGAGAAAACCCCTCATTCATCTAAAATACCTCCTCATTAGGTCCAGGAAGATTTTCCTAGATTTTAACACTAGGGCTACTAATAAGCCATCCTCTATCTGTTTCTGGGTTCCTCCTTATTGGGACCATGATTTTGGTCCTAACTTTTCCACCTGTCCTAATATGGAAGGTGATTTGCTTTCGAATGGTCTCGAGAAGGGTGGTAATACAGGAACACTCGCACACACACACACACACACACACACACACACACCAAAAAAAGTCAACTTAACTGTATACTTCATGCCCTGGGAATCTCTGTATTTTATACTGGATATTTTTCAACTCATCTATTGAATTTAGTGCACTAGTTGATCTTTTCCTCATAAGAGAACAGCAGCACTGCAGCCAAAATATGGCCTTTTTTGACCTGCTGTATATCAGCCAGTCCCTAAGCTTGATGTATCATGAAACTGTTGACCTTTTGGGTTTTGTGATTTTTTTTTTAATATTACAATTAAATAATAATAATGTTATGTTCATGGTGTTTTTATTCCTAATCCACCTCTTATATCTTTCAATCCTTATGTAACTTTGTCTGTGTTTAATCCTATAAATTTCCCCGTCGTTGGATAAAGAAAGGATTAGCTAATGTTATCTTATCTTAAATAACACTTTTTAATAGGATATATGTACTGGGTTCTTTCAAGGTCTTAATTACATTTTATGTATGGGCTCCAGTAACATATGATAGATAATATCTACTTTGAAAGTTAACATGAACTGCTGCGGAAGATGAACACTGATCTACCTGGATGTTCTCTGGAGGACTGAAACGCCTCAGTCAGTGACGTCAGTCTGTGGGTCTGTCGGGGCAATGACAGAAGTTTAATCTCCTCTCCGTTTCTGTCGCTCGATGTTTTCTTGCTCATGGTTTTTCACGTGCTTAGATACATTTGTTGTGTTTCCACTGAATTTAACCGGATTTTTACAAAACATACAGCTTGATTTCATTTAAGGTATTAAAATATAGCCAAACGTTGCTTCTGTTTTTCTGCTCCTGCAGTCTCTCTCTCTCTCCGAGTCTGATCAGCAGCAACCGCGCAGGTGGCTCGGTTGTTTGTGAGAAACAGTTGAGTGGGCGGGCCAGGCTGAGCCTGCGTGCTGATTGGCTGGTGCCGCTGAACCCTGTACGAGAGGGGAGGGGGAGCAGCAGAGTGCCGTGACACAGACTGCAGCTGCAGACCGCGCGCTGGCTGACTGACACTCTGACCATTAAAATGGTCAGAGTGTCAGTTTTGGGCCCCCCCTCTGTCCTGGGCCCAGGACAACTGACCCGTTTGTCCCCCCCCCCCCTGTCGGCGGGCGTGCTCTCCACTGGGCATGCATGCTCAGTATGAGGGATTGCTGCAAAGCCATCAACAATGCAGACGACTGTCCCCTGTGGCTCTACGCTCTTTCAGGAGGAGTGAATGCTGCTTGGAGAGACTTGATTTAACCTGCTGGGTTTCCTTAGAGAGGAAACTTTCTCACCAACCTGGAGGATTTGATGGAGTCTGACTTTGGAAAGAGCCTTGAGATGACATGTTGTTAATTGGAGCTATAGAAATAAAACTGAATTAAAAAGATTGGAAGAGTGCTAGAGGTGGCAGACCACTGCTGTAGAGAACATGAGGGAATAAAAAATAGTTTTATTAACAAGTAGACAGAATAATAGCAGTGGGAGGAAAAAGTAACAATCAGGAAATTCATAGTAGATGTTTGTTACCATTGAAGTCTTTAGAGAACAAAATTACCATTTTTTATAGATAATTTTATCTATAAAATACCAATAACATTTAATTACTGATTATTGGGGGGGGGGCTGATGCCTATCTCAAGCAGGGTACACCCTGGACGGGTCGCTAGGCTACACTGAGACAGGCAGAACAAACAATGACTCACTCACACCTAGAGAGATTTAGAGAGACCAGTTAACCTAACAGTTTTTGGACTGAGGGAGGCCGGAGTTAACCTGACAACAGCCAGCTGTATGTCGCTCCGCCTAGCTCCACTCACATACATCTGGGACACCGCCGGTAGCAAGTGATTTCTCCAACCAAATTTATGGTCTGGCCAATCAGGACGCAGGGCTGGAGTTTCATAGATGTGACGTAGTGGAGACGCGACCATGACGTGAGACTGTTTTGATAGCAATGGCGGCTAGTCGATGCTGCTATTTCTTCCGTGTTGTCCAATCTACCTAATATTGTTTCATTAAAAGAACATCAGAGAACGCCTCTGAAGGCTTTTGTTGGTGGACACGATGTTTTCGCCCTTCTCTCGACCGGATTTGGCAAGTTTTGTTTTCCGGGACCAGCGGACGTGCCGACGCGGAAGCGCCCCGGAGCGGTTAGCGGTTAGCGCTAACTATGTTAGGAGGCCTTTAGTCCTCAACGTGGTCGGCCCGGAATCGACTCCGACCCGCGGCGCTTTGCCGCCTGTCTTCCCCCCTCTTCCTGTCAGCTCACTGTCAATAAAACGCGTGCCACTAGAGCCGCAAACACATTATTATTTTTTTATTTTTTTTCCTGCGTCGCTATCATCAGCGTCACGGGTTAGCTTCAATGTGAGTGGTTGAAATAGCACGTCAATAAAGATGACAGACAAGTGGCTTATCCAATCATATGCAAGAATTTTTGATAAGGCCCAGCCTTCTGTAAAGGCAATTCCTATGGCGGTGTCCCAGATGTATGTGAGTGGAGCTAGGCGGAGCGACATGCAGCTGGCTGTTGTCAGGTTAGGCCGGAGTACCCAGAAAGAACCCACTTTTGCATAAAGACCCCAGGTCACACCTGGGGGTTGAACTCAGGACCTTCTTACAGCAAGGCATCAGCCCTGAAAGTTAACATTATTTATCCTAAAGGCATCAAAAACACCTTTCTGATGACTTTAAATACTCTTTACTTCCAAATTGATTATACTAAAAAATAACTTTCAATTTATTTCATGGAAATTGAACCTATATTCTATATTTCTGCTTTATGATAACTTCGCCCCAAAATTTAGTTTTTTCTTTTCTTCTGTCAGCCAGCACCTTCTTACCTTCTCCTCAACCCAATAATCATTTATTCAACATCACATTTGAAATTCTTGAGACCAAACTATCAACTCCATGATTGACATTTTCATTTAAAAAAAATCTTAAAAATCCCAACACAACTCATCTGCAACTTAATTTGATGTTCACCAACTAGTCCTTCAACTCCAAACTCTGCTTCACACTGATTATGGAAAAATAAAATGTTTCCATTGGATAATATCAAGGAAATTTTAACTTAAAGACAGAAGAAAATACAAAACTACTTTTTGGAATTTCCCTTTCCTCCCTGTCATATCCTCCTGTAAACAGTTTATTATAATGTATTTAAACATCACACAACATAATGAAGGTATGACCATTAAAACAAAAAATGATCCAAGCATTTCCAGCTCCTAAATATTTTATATTCTAATCTCATGTCTGAACAAACATACAGAATCCACATTCACTTGATAAGTTCAGTTTGTGTTTTGGGCAAATCTGGGACGTTTTCAAAGACACTCAAATACAATAAGAAAAACAAGTATTTGCCTGTATGTATGTTATTATAGCAACATAAAGTTAAAACTTAATAAAAGTTTATATTAAAAAATGACAGGTTTAAAAAAATAAACATTATATAGTTTTCGAAAGTTGATCTAAAATGACAAGCTTCCAGAAAAAATTAACAGAAATAATAAAAATATACAAAATGAATATTTATCACCATGTATTGCATAATTAGGCAGAAAACTTCTCCAGGTTTTGTCATGATCTCGGCACTGATGCCTGGTCTGATTACTCATGTCACACACCTGCTTAGCTCCGCCCATTCCTCATCACCTGAGATCTGTTCCACCTGCTCCCACTAGTATATAACCAGCTTTCAGACCAGACATCAGTGCCAGGGAAAAAGTGTTAAAGACAAAGGAACCGGACAGGCTTCAGGAAGGGAGTTTGGACGAAAGGGACAACTGAGCGCGGTGGTTTTGAGTTGTGTTGGAGTTGCGGTTGGAGCTGGGAGTTGTGAACGCAAAAGGTGGTCAGCGCTACGTGAAACCAGGAGACGCCGCAGAGCTACGGGCAGGGAGGAGGACAGATCATCGGCGGTTGGCATAAGCTGGTTTGTGAATGGGTCAGAATGGCTACTCAGGAAGTAGAGGAAGATGGGGAAATGGATTATGGCGACTGGACTCCAGTGGCTAATAGGAGAGGAGGAATTGGGGTGAGTAGAGCAGAAGGAGGGTGGATGACAAGTCAAGGAAATAAAAGGAGTTTGGAAGAGAGCAGTTCTGATGAAGCTAGTGGGTTTGTGCGGAAAAAGGCTGGGAAAAAGGAAGTTAAAATCATCCTGAAATTTAGGAAAGAAGATGAGCATATCAGTTTAAGCCCTATAGCAGTATCCAGGGAGTTAAAAAAGAAGCTGGGAGATGTGGAAATGGCGAGGATTTTGAGAGATGGAAGCCTGTTTATAGTGTGCAAAACGGAGGAACAGAAAAACAAAGCGTGGGAAGTTGAAAGTGTGTAAGAAAATAATTAGTGAGAGAAAGATTGTGGGTGACAGTAAAGTAACAAGGGGGGTGATAACAGGGATACCAGTGGAGGAAGACTTGGACAAACTTAAACGCAGTATAAGTGGAGGCAAGGTGAGCAGAATTAAAAGACTTATGAGAACAGTAAATGATGAAAGAGTTGAGAGCTTGTCGCTTCTTCTGGAGTTTCAGGAGTCAGTGCTGCCAGAAAAAGTGAAAATAGGATGCATGATTTTTCCAGTTAGGCCATACATCCCCCCACCACTACGATGCTACAAATGTCAGAGATATGGACATATAGCAGTGGCTTGCAAAGGGAAACAGAGATGTCCTAAATGTGGAGATGAGCATAGGATGGAGGATTGTAAGGAAAATGTGCAGGATAAATGTTGCAATTGTGGTGGCCAACACAGGGTAACGTATGGAGGATGTGAAGTTAGGAAAAGGGCTGTGAAAATACAACAGCTTAAAACAGTTAACAACATAAGTTATGCAGAAGCAGTGAAGACAGTACAAGGACAAAAAGGAAGAGTGGAAACTGACAAGGTTATACAGATGTCGAGAAAAGAACCAGGTCAAACAGAGAAAGCAAATCCAGGACTGTCAGTGGATAAGATTATTTTGTTTATGGCATACGTGATCAACTGTACGGATCAAGTTAAACATAAAACTGAGAAAATTAAAATAATAGTTAAGGGAGCTGAGAAGTTTTTGGGCATAAAAGATATATCTTGGGAGCAAATTAAAACAAGACTTGAATCAGATGGGAAAGCAGGAGGAGCAAGTGATAAGGCAAACTGATTATTTTACAATGGAATGCAAGAAGCTTAATAGCAAATGGGCAGGAGTTTAAAGGATTTATTAGAGATTTAAAAAATAAACCAGATATCATATGTGTTCAAGAAACTTGGCTTAAATCAGAATTAGAATTTGTTATTAAAGGGTACGATAGTATCCGTAGAGATAGGGGGGAGGGTAGTGGAGGAGGATGTATAATATTTATTAAACAAGGAATGCAATATAGAGTTATAGGAAAAGGGAAAGAGTTAGAATATTTAATAACTGAAGTATGGACTAAAGAAGGAAATATCAAAGTTGTTAACTTTTATAATCCATGTAAAAAATTGTCTTTAGAGTTGCTAGAGGAACTGGTGGTACAGTTAGTAGGGAAGGTGATTTGGTGTGGGGATTTTAATGCACATAGCTCATTATGGGGTAACAGTAATGATGCTAATGGGATGGTGATTGAGGAGGTGATGGATATGACAAATTTAGTGTGTTTAAATGATGGAAGAGGAACAAGATTAAATATCAGAACGGGTACAGAAACAGCACTAGATCTCACATTAGTTTCAGATTCATTAGCAGGAATTTGTACATGGGAAGTAGTCAGAGGAACAATAGTAGGAAGTGACCATTATCCAATCATAACAGTAGTAGGATTGAATGTAGAAGAATATGAAACAGTAGGATTGCAGAAATGGTCATTTAGTAGTGCTGACTGGGATAAATTTAGAAATATTAGCGAACAAGAAATTGAAAAAATTGATAGAAATGAAGATGTTGAAAATTTAAATATTTAAATTTGTAAAGTTATTCTACAGGCTGCAGAAAAGTCAATAAAAAAGAAGGAAGGAAAGCGTAAAAATAAGATTGTTCCATGGTGGACAAAGGAATGTGAAAAAGCGATAAAATCTCGAAATAAAGCTTTTAAATTGGTAAAAAGAAATCATTGTTTTGAGAATTTTATTAATTATAAAAAATCTCAAGCAAATGTAAGGAGAATTATAAAAAGTGCAAAGAAAGAATACTGGAGGAAGTTTTGTTGTTCAGTAGGAAGAGAGACAGAGATTGGTAAAGTTTGGGGTATGATAAAAAGAATGAATGGTATAAAACGAGAGTATGGATACCCAGTTTTAAAAGATGGACAAATAATAGCAGTGAGAGATGAGGAGAAGGCAGAGATGCTGGCTAAAACTTTTGTTAAAATTCACAGCTCAGATAATATTAGTGAAGAAGGAAAAAGAGGGAGAGAAAAACCGTAAGGGAGAATGAAGATTTACAACAAGAAGAAAATTATAATGATTTACTAAACAAACCTTTTACAATGACAGAACTAAAACGTGCTATCCAGAAATCTAAGACGTCAGCACCAGGAAAGGATCAGATTTGTTATGTAATGATAAATCAACTCAATGAAAAATCAAAGGAAGTATTATTAGAATTATATAATAAAGTATGGGAGGATGGGAAACTGCCACAGAGCTGGAAGGAGGCTGTGGTGGTGCCAATACGCAAACCAGGAAAAGATTGTACTAATCCAGGAAATTATAGACCAATTGCTTTAACATCTAACATATGTAAGATAATGGAGAAAATGATAAATGAAAGGCTAACATATTATATGGAAAAGAAAGGATATATAGCTAAATACCAAAGTGGTTTTAGGAAAGGGAGAAATACAATGGATCCAGCTGTATGTTTAGAACATGAAATTAGAAAAGCACAGGTTAACAAAGAAAGTGTGGTGGCTGTCTTCTTTGATATAGAGAAGGCGTATGATATGATGTGGAGAGAAGGATTGTTAATTAGACTGTGTCAATTAGGTATCAAAGGGCGAATATTTAGATGGATTAAGGATTTTTTACAAGGGAGATTAATACAAGTTAGAATAGGGAAGAATTACTCAAGAAAATATACTGTAGAGAACGGAACACCTCAAGGGAGCATAGTGAGTCCTTTATTATTCTCTATATTAATTAATGATGTTTTCAAGGAAATAGGGAATGGGATGGGGTTTTCTCTTTTTGCGGATGATGGGGCAATTTGGAAGAGGGGAAAAAATTTGAAATTTATTGTTAAAAAGCTACAGGATGCAATAACAGAAATAGAACAGTGGTCATATAAATGGGGTTTCAAATTCTCAGTAGATAAGACAAAGACAATGTTTTTTACAAAGAAAAGAATTAGTACAGAGATAAAACTAAAAATGTATAATCAAGAATTAGAAAGAGTAAAGCACTTTAAGTTTTTGGGGTTATGGTTTGACGAGGGGATAACATGGAGTGTACATATACAGAAAATACAGGACAAATGTAGGAAGGTGTTAAATGTTATGAGATGTTTGGTGGGAAGTGATTGGGGGGCTGATAGAAAAGCATTGAAGGCCATTTACTGTGGATTAATTAGGTCAGTATTGGATTATGGTTGTGTGGTGTATGGATCTGCATCGAGTTCATCTTTAAAAAAGTTAGACAACATCCAGTTTCAGGCTTTCAGATTATGTACAGGGGCTTTTAAAACAACTCCAACAGCAGCACTCCAGGTGGAAATGGGAGAAATGCCATTAGAGCTGAGAAGAACTCAGTTGTCTTTAAATTATTGGGCTAATTTAAAAGGTCATAGTGATAATCATCCAGCACAAAGCACTTTAAAGTCTTGTTGGGAAATGGAGAAAAGGGAGAGAAATAGCTTTGGATGGACAGTTAAACAAAAAGCAACAGAGTTAGAATTAGTTGATTTAATTTTCAGTCCGACAGTACCAATGCCAGCAGTTCCACCTTGGATAGTACCTGAAGCAAAAGTAGATTTGAAATTATTAAAAAAGAAAAACAAAGATAGGGAGTTTATTTTGAATTCAGATACAATACAGAAATATATTAACAGTTATTATAGTTTCATTCAGATATACACAGATGCATCAAAAAGTTTAGTTAATAAGATAGGAGTATCAGTTATTGTTCCAGAGTTTAAAATTACAATAGGAAAGAGGATCAGTGATAACTTATCAGTATACACAGGAGAAATGGTAGCAATTCTGTTGGCAGTACAATGGGTAGAGGAAATAAGACCTCTCAGAGTAATAATTTGTTCAGATTCATCTTCATCATTAATCAGTTTACAGAGAAGTCACTCAGATAGTAGACCAGATATTTTAATAGAAATCCAGCAAACATTGTTCAGAATTCAAATGATGAGAATTACAGTTATATTTTTGTGGGTACCAGCACATATGGGAATAAAAGGAAATGAAAAGGCAGATAAGGTTGCAAAGGAGGCTACAATTAGAGAAAACATTGATATCTCAATTAAAGTTAGTAAGATGGAAGTAAAGAGCATTATTAAACAGAAGATGAAGGAAAGGTGGCAAAAGCAATGGGAGGAAGAGAGGAAAGGACGGTGGCTGTACATGATTCAGAGGAGAGTGGGAGAAATGAGTTGTGCAGGGAGGAGCAGAAGGGAAGAAACAATCATATCAAGACTTAGATTTGGGCACACAGGATTAAATGGAACATTATTCAAAATAGGGAAGCATAACACTGGAAGATGTGAGTATTGTGGGGAACAAGAAACAGTTGAGCATATTATGATATACTGTAAGAAATATGAAGAAGAAAGAAGGGAAATGGTTAAAAATTTAAAAAGGAAAATAATAAAATTTGATTTAATAAAAATGCTTAGAAGTAATTCAAGAGATGAGTGTTATGGGATTATGTTTCATTATCTTAGATTAAGTAATTTAATTGATAGGATTTAATTTTTTATTTATTTTTATTTATTTATTTTTTTGGGGTGTTTGTTTTGTTTTGGTAGTTTGGTTTAATTTATAAGTCATTCTGATCCACACTCCAAACCAGTTGGTGGCGGTAATGCACCGTTTCGTTGCGTGCCAACCGCCAGAAAAAACATAAAGAAGAAGAAGAAGAAGAAGAAGACATCAGTGCCAGATTATTACGAGCCAGTTGGTGAGTTTTGTCCAGCGTTCTCTTTCTGATAGACTTGTTGATGTTACCCGATTGCTCCTGAATACTGAATCCACCTGTTCAGTTCATTACAGGTTTTGCATAAAAACTCATTAAAACATGAAAACAAGAACAAAGATGTTTAAAAAACTTTCACTTCTGTCTTTTCATTTTCAATAAATTGATTAATAATTAAAAGTGATAAAATGCATTTCTTAAAAGTATTCTAAACAATATCATCTCACACCTGGTAATGTGTGGCTTATGGTTATAAATATTAATTTTAATTTCTAATATATTCTCTGAGTGCTAACTGGGTATGAAAGGATTTAAACACGGATGAAGGGGTCTAAGTAAAAGGCCTTTTTCCTTTTTTGTCAGAACTTAAACCATCTTCCCAGATCTCTGCCCTTGGGCTCGGCTCTCATTAACCTCATCCATCCTGACCTTCAGCTCCTCCAGGACTTGGACCTTTCTTTGGTCGCTTTTTTCCTTCATCTTCTCAATCAGGAAGCCCAGGTGGTCAAAGGTGGACCCTGAGTCAACATTCAGGGCGATCTGCTCCAGTCTGACGACATGATTGTAGGCCTCATCCAGCAGCAACGAGCGCTCCATTATCAGTTTGATGGTTTCCTTTTCCAGGTTTTCCAGAAGGCCTGACTTGGTCTCACATTCAGCTTTGCTGTCATCGTATTTCGCCTTCACATCCTCCAGGGTCTTCTTAACCTTTCTGGTCTTTATCACATATCTCCACTTTTCTTTGACGTGATCTGATGCGAGGCACTTGTTGGTGCAGACGGTGCAGCGGCCCTGCTTGATGACCTTGCAGTGTCTGGGTTTCCTGGCCATCGTGCATCCAGGATGGTGGCAGTTCTCCTGGCAGACAGAACAGGTGACGGCGCCGTTATAAAGCATCAGCCTCCACTTTCCACACCTGATTGGTTCTTTGTCTTTGTAGACCTCGTCAACCTCTATGGTGAAGTTCTCGTTCTTCTTCATCTCTTCTTCGTGTTTCTTATAAACCTCTTCGGTTTGTCTGAGTTCGTTCTGTTTCAGCTCAGTCAGCTCGATTCTCTCCTGCAGGTTCTGGATGCAGGCGGTCAGTCGGATCCGTTCGTTCAGAACCTCCACGGTGGTTTTCAGTGACTGTGTCTCGGTCTTTTCCAGGAAGTCTCTCAAACGACCCATGTTTTCATTTGTAAAGTCCCAGAAGTGCTTCAAACTGAGCCGATCTCTCTCTGACGTGTTTCTCTGCTGGTTCTGTTGGTTATTAAACATGAAGTGAACAGGCTGATTATTCTCATCTTTGGAACATTTAATGTTTGCTGCTTTCAGAGCCTGAAGAACGTTTTCAGGTGTTCCTCCATCAGAGTGTGTGACCAGAGCTACGATGTTTCTCTCCAGGTCTTTTCCAAACAGAGACATCACTGAATCAAAGACGTACATCAAATGGTCACTCAGTCGGTTCTCACTCGCCTTCATCACCAGACCTACGGCGTGGATCTCATGAACTCCATCCTCCGATCGGAACAAGTCAAACAATCTCCTGCTGACGGAGTCATCTTCTTCTTTGCCTCTGGTGCTTCCAAATCCAGGAGTGTCGATGATGGTCAGAGAGAACGGCAGAGCTTGACCTTCAAAACCAAAGATCTCGTACACGATCACGTCTGATGTCTGACTTTCTGTCTGACAACATCCCTCCTCCTTTTCTACCATCTGAAACCAGACTTCATCCTCAAACTTCACTCCCAGAGCGTAGCTGAACAGAGCGTTGATCAGAGTGGACTTTCCCGCCCCTGTTTCACCAACTAGTAAGATGGTTTTATTTAGCTTCGTTTCATCTTTTTCACCAACCGTCACTCTGGTCAGCGTTCCTATCATCTCTTTTTTTGGCATCAGCTGGTAGACAGCAGGAGGTCCTCCACGGATCTGAACACTCTCTGAGATCAAGGTCTCCAAATGAGAGGAGTTAATTCCCATCCTGTGGAAAAAAGGAAAATTCTTTATGTATTTAAAAGTCAAACAATATCCATTTGATCTAATGATAATGATCTCCAAGTCAAAGTTTACAAAAAATAAACTTTATTCAGTACATTTGTTTGACTTAAGAATGACGGTATTATGTTGCGCTCTATGAATAAAATTTGGACGAGATTAAAGGAGATTTACACAGAGTTTGCCTCTGCCGGAGAAATACCCTAAAATAAATGTGGTTCTCCAAGTGCCAGCTGTTTGTGATCTAGGTGATAAGAGCTATTGCCCAGGGCAGCATCCAGAGGATGTGCACAAGATAAAACAAAAGTTTATTAAATATATTTATCTTTCAGTTGTCCCTGAAGTCATAGTTTTGATTGTTTGGTTCTATATGAATCCAAAAAAAGGTTAAAAAAATAAAACTGGACTTCTATTCTGAAGTTGAAAACTTTATTTTATAACCTTTTTTTGGATTGATCATGACTTGGATGACTGAGAATCTTCACCAACATTTGTTTCATATGTGTTCAATGGGAAGTGTGCACCTTCTATGTTAACAGGGGGCTACAGGCGAACTTAAAAAAAGGCATTGAGAAGGCCAAGGAAAGGTAAAGTATATATCTGAAATAAACTACTCTATACAGCTCCCATATAAAATCATAAACCTGTACTGTAAATTTTTTTATCTACTAGTATATTTTATAGATGATGAAACCTTGACACCTGCACACATGGTGCTGGTTATAGATGCATGTGGTGGTTTAGTCAGCAGTACACGGCATACCCAAGCTGTCATGATTTGCTATTGAACCCAAACACACCACAACAGAGTAAATTTAACAGTTTATTGAAATTTGTGAATTGTGGAGGATGGAACCAAGAGTCTGTACTGAGCTGAAGCAGGAGGATGGTGAAGGCAGGAATTGGCAAGCAGGTTGGAACCAGAGCACGGAGGCAGCAGAACCAGAAGCACAGCAGAATGGAGACTTGGAATCAGACTTGATCAGCAGCACGGCAGAATGGAGACTACTTGCAGAAACCGGAGTGGAACAGAACCAGATCCACAGCAGGCAGGCGGAGATGACGGGCCTTCAGGCTGGACGAGACTGCATGAGGTGAGCAACGGTGACAGGAGTTGGCAGAGGTAGCAGGAATAACAGAAGTTAACAGAAACCAACAGAACGAACCGACAGGGGAGGACTGAATGCAGGGAGCTTAAATAGGGAGGCTGACAGGTGTGCTGAGTGCTGGCTGATAGTGACTGACAGGTGTAGATTATTACTGAACTGGAGACTGGAGCTGTATGGAAGGTGGAAAGTGTCTTGAGTCTGTCCATGGTGCAGCAGACAGGCTGCATCATGACACAAGCCACTTTCCTCCAAATAGTTTTTCTTTGCATATATTTTAAAAGTTCCTCTCAGATTGTAAGGATCTCTGACTTTAAATAAATTCTAGATATTATCTGACAGGGAGGTTTTGATGCCATATACATTATTTGGGTCAGCTCAAAATTTACCAATTCTTGCAATTTTAAATTGAATGAGTTGAGAAAAAGTGAACGGAAAGTTTCTGATGGATCATTTTTGCTGAGTGATTAAACGAAACAAGTAACAACACGTAACATGTAACAAGTTCCCCAAACTTCTAAACAATAATTTAAACAGCTGTTAGAAAGTATGAAATTACAGAGACTGGACTGAAATATCGGTTACCATGGGGATTACAGATAAACGGACTCTGGGGGCCAGATTTGGCGTTAAACACTGACAAGAATATTATAGTGGGTGATTTTAACATCCATGTTGACACAGAATGTGATAACCTTAGTGTAGCCTTTAAAACTATCCTAGATTCAATTGTTTTTTCTCAAAATGTGCATAAACCGACACACTCTTGGCTTCATACTTTAGACCTTGTCCTGACATATGGCATTGATTGTGAAGAATTAACAATATTTCCTCACAACCCTGTCCTATCTGATCATTTTTTAAATAACCTTTGAGTTTAATTTAACTGAGTTCTCCACCCCCAAAAGAGGGTTCCATTATAGTAGATCTTTATCGGATAATGCTGTATCAAAACTTAAAGAGTCTGTCCCCCTCTTAATATCCTCAGTATTGCAGAAATGCCCTGTAGATGGCAGCAATGCTGTTTCTTCCCATTCACAAATAGATGTCTTTGTTAACGGTATGACTTCCTCATTGCGTTCTGCATTAGACAATGTAGCTCCCTTGAAAAAGAAGGTGATTATTCACAGGAAGCTGGCTCCCTGGTTTAATTCAGAGCTGCGTTCCTTGAAGCACAATGTTAGGAAATTGGAGAGAAAATGGCGCTCTACACACCAAGAGGAATCCTACTTAATCTGGAGGGACAGTCTATTGTTGTATAAAAAGACCCTTCGCAGAGTTAGAGCAGCATATTTTTCATCATTAATTGAGGAGAATATATGAATCCTAGATTTCTATTCAAAAATTAAACCCTGTAGCCAGAGAACGCATCGGATGCAATGAGAAATCCCTACAAGGTGAGAAGGAAAAACAGGTGAACCTGTATTAGTGTTGCTATGGCAACACGTCTTTAATCCAGAAACTTTCTGTTTTTATCTTGCTGCCTTTTTGGTTCGGACTCAAGGGTGAGGTGTTAAGATCTAAAATCCACATTTCCATCCAAATGCAGTGACTAAAGAGTGAAACAGAAACGATTCAGAACATGAAACTAAATGACAGAAACGCTGTTCTGTAAACTATTATGTTGTCCAGTTTGACATAAATGACTGATTTCAGAGTCCAAAGACACGTTTGGAAAGTAACTGTACCTGTACTGTTGTGCTGTCCTGGTTCTCTCATCCATTCGGCCGTAGATTTCCTCCAGTTTCTGCAGCCGTTCTTCATCCTCCTGTCCCTTCATCTTCTTGATGAGGAGGTCCAACATGACATAAGTGGACGCCGAGGCATCGCTCGATTCCTCATTCTTAACAAACTTATACAGTTTCATAAAAAACATACATGCTTCATTTATTAAGTGGCTCTTCTCTACTTTTAGTTTAATTTTCTCTGTTTCAAGTATTTCTGAGAACTTCAGCTTCTTCTTTCCTCCCTGTTTCTGTCCATATTTCTGTAATAAACCTTCTTTGTTTTTCTCAGCTTTCCTGGTCCTGATCACAAATCTCCAGTTTTGTTTCACATGGTCTGATGTGGGACACTTGTTGGTACATGAAGAGCAGTCCCCCCCCCTCATCACCTCACACTGCTGAGCATCTGAAGCCTCTGTGCATCCAGGGTAGTGGCAGTTCTCCTGACAGACAGAGCAGCAGACGGCCGTCTCAAAACCACACCTTGCATCTGTGAGAGGTTCTGTTCCTTTGTAGGTCTCAGGAATGCTGACAGTAAACCTCTGATCACTTTTCATCTTGTCTTTGCTGTTACAAAGAGCCCATTGAGTCGTTTCTACATCTCTGAGCTTTAACTCAGTGAACCTGATTCTCTCCAGCAGGTTCTGGATGCAGGCCGTCAGTCTGAGCCGTTCTTTCTGCTCTGCTGTCAGGACCTTCAGCTGCTGAGGGGAAGATCTACCCAGAAAGGCTGTGAACTGTCTCATTCCTCTCTCTGTTACTCTCCAAGCATATTCTATAGATAATTCTGAGTCTTCTGTTCGCTCCTCATCCTGGCAGTTATCAAACTGGAAGCAGGCAGCTTGATTCTTCTCATGTTTAGCACATTTAATGTTTGAAGCTTCTAGAGCTTGAAGAACTTTTTTAGGTGGTTTTCCTGTTGCATTTGTCATCAGAGCTATGATGTTTTTCTCCACATCTTTTCCAAACTGAGACAAAATGACGTCATAGATGTACTTCAGCCGGTCGTTAACTGAACTCTCCTCCTCCTTCATGACCAGACCGACTGCATGAACTTCCTGGACTCCACCATCTGACTGGAATAACTCCACTAATTGTTGGTTGATCCTGATATTATGACCGGGCGATTGTGGGTCTCCATATCCAGGAGTATCGATGACGGTCAGAGAGAACGGCAGAGTCTGGTCCTGAAAACCAAAGATCTGATACACGATCACGTCTGACGTCTGACTTCTGTCCTCCTCCACGACCTGAAACCAGATTTTATCCTCAAACTTCACTCCCACGGTGTAGTTGAACAGAGCGTTGACTAGAGTGGATTTTCCAGCTCCTGTTTCTCCAACAAGCAGGATGGTTTTATGTGCTTTGGTTTTGTTTCTTTCACCAACAGCTACTGTGGTCAGACGACCAATCTTCTCTTTCTTTGTTCTCAGCTGGAAGACCTCAGGAGGTCCTGAACGAACCAGATCACTTTTGGAGATGATGTTTCCAAACCCAGATGAATCGTTTCTGTTCCTGTGAAAGCAGAGAAGATGTTTAGAGCAGGTCTTATATCCTGGAAATGTTTTAGTTCTTAAATATGTGCCGTATTTAACTTGCCTAACCAATTTAACCATTTAAAACGTCTTTTTTTCAGGGTGACACGTTCAGGGTTAGGGCTAACCGTGAACGTGTCACCCTGAAGTTTTGGAAACTTCAGGGTGACTAGTTAAATCTTCTGTAGAACGTAGGAAGGAGATGGATATGAAAGGGAAGGAAGGTTTTGTAGAATCAGCAGACAGTCAGAGAGGAAGGAGGAGGACGGAGCTGATCTTTAGCCAAAAAGAATCTGCCTCAGAAAAGTGAGACTCTGTGAGAGAGAGAGACAGACAGACAGACAGAGAGACAGACAGAGAGAGAGACCCTGTTTGACGCAGCGGTGCAGGAGCAAATATGTGATGGAGGGAACGGGGGACTTAACTCTGGATTAGCTTCTTTTCCATTACTGGTTTAATGTGTAACTCTCTGTCATGCCTGAATTTCCCCATTGTGGGACAATAAAGAGATTTCTTATCTCTAAGCAGGTGGGAACATTCTACCATCACCTCTGTCTCCAAGAAACAGACCAACAGAGGTTTAAATGGCCAAACCTGGGAGCAGATCTGCAGTTTAATAGTAGTAATATCATCTTTATTGTCATTGAAACATACATTTTAATGAAATGTGTTCTCTGCTTTTAACCCATCACCCTTGGGGAGCAGTGGGCTGCCATGTGCGGCGCCCGGGGGGCAATCTGGGGTTAAGGGTCTTGCTCAGGGACCCAGAGTGCAGGCAGTGGGGATTGAACCGGGTACTTGCATCCTTCTCTGTGTGCAAGCTGCTCTAACCAGTAGGCCACCACTCCTCCTGAGGAGGTGCACCGCTCCTGGATGTACTGCAATACCAGGCCGATGCATGGAGTGGACGGAGCAAGCCCCTATTCCATCTCCCAGTTCCAAAAATCAATTTAATATATGGTCCCCGGGTAGGGGACGTATCAGATATTAAACTGATAAGAACAGATACTACACTTGATCTTGAGAAGCGATGTTTGAATATATGTTTAAAACTCTCTCCTACGCATGTTAGAGAAACTTGAGTGGTTTGGTCCTCTATCAGGATACAAATTAATTACTCTAAGTCAGGACTGATGTTAATTAACATTGATAACTACGGAGTATCTTTACCACCCTGCTAAATAATTATAATGATATAGACCAGTTCACGCGTGACGTGACGTCAGCGCTACATCCGGGTCCCGCTGGTAGGCAGAAACAGTACTGTTCTCGTCTACTATCATTACAAAACGGGTGATTTAGAGCGTACTTTTAGTTTATTTTTGGAATCTAAACAATGCCTACCACTTGTTGTGCTGCCGGTTGCACACAGAGGCATTCCAAATCGTCGGATGTACGTTTCTGTCGTTTACCGAAGGAGGAAGAAAGACGAACGAAATGGATAATTTCAATGAAAAGAGCGCAGGCAGATAATCTCAATGGACTGTGGGAGCCATCATACCATGACAGAATATGCAGTCTACACTTCATCTCCGGTAAATACAACTTAATTCTGCACTAGTCATTGTTCAGTGGTTTCATGCTCTCTCGTCTGTACTGGCCTGCGTGTTTATAAGGTAGCTGTATATGTCGCGGTACTGAACGCTTGGCAGCATTTCACAGACTCGCTCCGTCCCTTCAGGCTTTTGCTGTGTGGATCTGGCAATCTGATACCATCAACCATCAACTTAGTCTTAAAACGATCTTGTGATACGTTATCTAAAGAAGAAAAATACGTGGAGAACTCGTCAGTTTCTCTGTTTGCGTCCGCCATTGTGTTCGTCTTTTGCCAACCAGTCCGGCGCGCATGCGCGAAAAACCCGGATCAAAACAATAACAATAAACTGGTCTATTAGCGACTTACTTGGCCATTAGAATTGGACTTAGAGGAGTAAAGAGTAATAATGACACCTAGTGTTTCAAATCGGTACAACAGCCTGCCAGTCCAATATGCGGTTTATTTATTTATTTTCACATCAGCATCTATACCAGGGGTGTCAAACTCATTTTGGTTTAGGGGCCGCATTCAGCTTAATCTGATCTCAAGAGGGCCGCACGAGTAAACTCAATGCAAGATTAAATAGAACTAATAAATGTGGACTTGTTGTTGATTTTTATATTAAATTAATTTCACTTTTACACAATATATTATGAATAACCTCAGCGTTTATAAGAACAGTATGTGCAATTTCAACAATACTTTTACTCAGTTAAACATTTACTTGTGCATTATGCATAAGAACTGATCACAGTGATTGTACAATGTTGAAAAACATTTATTCACATTTTTTGGAACTTAAAAACACTGTCCTGCATGACAAAATACATCAAACAGATAAAAATTAAGAAATTATTTAAAATCAATTTTCCACATCTGAAGCTCAGTGCTACCATCTGCTGATTAAAACACAGCGCCCCTCGTGGGCAATATAGGAACTGCAGATTTTCAATTAAATGAAGTACATGTTTTTTTCAATAATTGTTTTATCATTCTCTTCCTTTTATCTCCTCTTTCTTTCACCTTTTGTTTTTTTCTTCTTGTTCTTCCTTTCCTCTCCTACTTTCCCATTGTATCATTTGAGATATTCCCCGCATGAATCATAATAAAACTATTCACATTCATAAATCAAGCGGAGCACTATGTCAAAAGCTGACTGCTCCACTTATGAAAGTCAAATCTGTCGAGCTCTATTTGGCATTAAGACAACAATTCTTATTGCCACATTGCTAGACAGGACACTGGGGATAAAAATAAATAAAACAATAATATGCCGTTTCTAAACGTTCCGTTGCTGCTGTGAAACTCCACGGACTTTCTACCTCCACAGGACGGGTCTATGATGATGTTCTGTTCTGGTTCTGGTCCACTTCTCTCTCTGACCTCCATGTCTGCAGGCTGCTGCTCTTTAGCCAACATAAAATACCAAATGCTGCTCTGTACTGGGAACCCTGGGAACTCTCATGTGATTGGTTCAGGAACCAGGAAGTAAACACGGGCTACACTCTAGTAACATCTAGTAGTAACATCCTAACATCTTTAGCATTTACCTGTTTTACTATGTAGCACTTTGGGATTTGTATAAATATAAAGTGCATTACAAATTCAATGTATTATTATTATTACATCCTGGTGGAGAAATGAGAACGATTTAGGTTTATTCTGCAGTATTTGCAATACATGATTATATGCCAATAGTGAAATTGACTGAAGAGGGCATTAATGGATTGAAACACCAGATTCTGTCCCACACAGAATTTCAGTTATTAAAATGAATGTATTACCCAGAGTACATTTTGAATATATTTTAGGTGCAATAATCCTGCTTCCTTCCCCAGTAGGCTACTGACTTAAGCCCCTTTTCCACCGGCTCAGTTTGGCCAGGCTCTACTCTGATCCACCCACTTGCGAGCATTTCAGCAACAGTTCCTTTCAGGACCGAGTGGATTTAAGTGGAGTTCTGACCTCGTTGTTTATTGATTGGCCATGAGGTGAGGAGAAACAGGAAGGTCGGACCACTATGAACGGAGTGGGTCATACTGAAATACCATTTTACTATTTAGAAACAAAAGAAAAGAAAAAGGACACTTTAGCTTTCTAGACACAGATGAGCGTGTTGTATTTAATAACCTAAATCAGTTCTCTGTTTCAGTGATGCATTTTCTCATTTTCCACAGAAAACTGTTAAGTTTTGTCACTAAAGAGTGTTTGGTTCAACAATTTGTTCACGACTGCTGATAAATCTACCGTTTGCGAGAGATCTCTGTCTTAATGCTCTCCGCCTTTTCCAGAGGAAAGCAGTCCAGGGTGAACCCCGCCTCTCGCCCATTGATAGCTGGAGATGGGCACCAGCACCCCTCACCACCCCATGAGGGATAAACATGGATGGATGGATGGATGGATGGATGGATGGATGGATGGATGGATGGATGGATGGATGGATGGAGTATTTATCCTCTCTACTGTCAGTAGAAGGGAACCCATTTTATAACAGGGATCTGTAAAATACCGGTATGAAAATGTTACGTGACCTTAGAGGGGAAACATCTGAGCTTCCAGGATTTGATGTCAAAATTTGATTTTAATAATTATTCTTTGTTTTTACTATTTCAGGATAAGGTCTTCTTTTAAGTCATACGGAGTCCCCTGGGGACTTAGAGTTGACTGATCACCCGGTTATTATCTGGTCCCACGATGCATCCAGTAAGACTAAAATATCAGGACCTCCTTGGAAATGAAAGCTTGGGATGAAGATCTGGCTGCAGAACGCTGCTAACTGGACTGGCATCATGTCAGTAAGGCCTCTAAGAACCTTAATCGTTGCTATTTACATATGAAGTTTTGTCACAGAACATATTTGACAGCAGCTGTTTGGTACAATATCGGCACAACACCAGAACCAAAGTTTTCCGCTGTCTTCCTGATCTACCTGGGCCATCTCTTATGGATAAAACTCCTAAAATCTGGCTGGCAAAGAAGAAAACTACAGCCCAGAGGTGGAGGTCCCCTGATGACATCTTTGGCTCACTGGCTCTGATTTTATATGGACACTGCATTGCTGGATCTGTCATCAGAAAGGGTTAATAATTCCCTTTACACTTGGACAAATTTAACATCTAAACTTAAGAGACTACTTTCTAATTATGACCTGAAACTTTGGACATTGGCGGAAGAGGAAGAGGAGGATAAAACAGGATGAAGGATTACAGGGTTACGTTAAAATGTTAAGCAAGCAGATTGTTTCTAAGTATGTAAAAAAAAGCTTTTATGAGAAATGAATGTGCTCAAACTAGTTTATTTTTATATAGAGCAGATTCCCTACAGATTATATCACTATGCTCTTTAGAAAAAGGACAATTTAAAAATCCAGTTTATATACAGAAATTCAGTCAATTCAGTCCAGTCATGCTAACAGATTTAAAGTCTAGTTCATACATTCAGATTTTATACAAGTTTTTAAACAATGCAGTCAAGATGAGTTTATTATTCAAACTGGTTGAAAAGTTTCTATCTAAGGAAACCCAGCAGATTTCATCTAATCACTTAGATTTAGACAACTGATCACTAATCACTGATGTATTTGATAATCCAGGGAGCAGGGGTGGAAGAAGTCCTCAAAGTTAGTGCAGTTAACATTAACTTTCTTAATAATTGCCTTTCTGACTCAGAATTACAGAAGTACCAGGAGGATCATTTGGTTTAATGATTGTTTTTTTGTCCAGCTGTACTCACTGTGCCATCGTGCTCCCCGAATCAGAAACCTGTGAGGGTCAGACAAATATAACTTGTGAAACAAACTAGAAAACCTTTATAACTTTTAACAGAAGACATGATTAGTGCTTCCAAAGAATGACAGCTGAAATAAAAATTATAGAAATGTCCATAAAGTTTAGGAACATCTCTTCAAAGAAAGTGAAACCACAGTATTATAAACGAGGCACAAAATCCAAATTTGGTTTAGAAAAGGTGGAAAACATGAGGCAGCATCATACGCTCCGCATGCTTTTAATCTTCTGTGCTCATTTTCTTAAATTAACTCTGAAAGCAACAGCCATGCAACCTTATTTTACTGTTATATTAAATGTAATGTTATATAACACAGTAAAGAAAACACTTCCTCTGACGCCTCCTGATGCAGTTTTAAAATCAGACTCATCAGAAAATAACTATAAGCAGGTCAAAAGTCCAGAAACCTTCAACCACACCGTTCAGTGACACAGTCTAATATTATGGTCTGCTTCAATCAGCAGCTGCCAAAACTGCTCCAAAGGTCCAGCATTTTGTAAAATTCAAGATTAAAAAAGGCCATAGTTATAAAAAACTGTAAATATTTACTAACATATGCAGTCAGATTTCAGATTTTCTGTCAATTTATACCAATTAATTCACACATAACTGATAAAAGTTCACGCCTTTAGTTTGGTTTTCATAAGGTTATCATAGCTGATGAGCTGGAGATGTTTTAGGACACATATTAGTTTGATTATATTTTCACTTATCTTTAATATAGTTTAAAATATTTTTCATCGGTTTCCATCTTATGCAGAAGACAATAAAACCAATTCTACCTTCTCTCCTTGGTTGCTGGATGTTCTGTAGAGCTGAGCAGGAAGGCGGCGGTGCCACCTGGCCTCAGTATGTCCTGCTGAAGTTCTGAAAAAACACCAAACTTAATAAGATCATTTCAAACTTTCAACATTTCAGGCTACTCAGGCAGCAGGAAATAGAAACAGTTACACAAAGGTGAGCTACAATAGGGGAAAATCCTAATTCTACGGTTTTTAGGCTTACATGTTTAAATAAACAGGTTTTTTCTTTCATGGCTGCAAAGCATTTGCGGTGGTGAGAAAGAATTTTGTTTGAGGCGTGTGCTGAAAGAGACAGGAAGGAACAGGAAGTGGTTCGCAGCACCAGCTAGAAGTGTGGCTGCCATGCAGCAAAGCTCTGCACGACACTGATGAGCCACTTTCAGAGTTAACTCCAGGAAGAAGCAGGAAGGTCAGGAGAAACTCTGAAGTCTGGAGTCCAGACAGTGATGGTTGTCATAGACGTATACAGATCGATAGAAAAAAGGGTCAATAATAAACTCTATAGAATAACAGTTTCCTTTACTTTAGCATTCTAGCCATGTAGGTTAATATTACATCATTACATCCTCCCAGCCAATCACAACGCAGACCCAGATAAGCTCCGCCTCCTTCAAAGAGGTCAGAGAGCACGTGTTCTTTTTTCTTTTTTAAAAACTCGTAGTTTTGGTAAAAAGTTGGTTAAATAAAGGGTTGAGTTTGAAATCAGTGTTTGTGTCTAAAAATAGGCATAAAATGTCCAGGGCTGCATTTAAAATATATGTTTTGAATTTGTTGATAATTATCGATATCGATCAATATGATTTCTATTTTATGCTTTTTATGCTTCTTTCTGTATCATCCAGCCTTAGTTTGTCAGCAGTAGAAAGTAGGGATGCCAGGTTGGTTGTGATGACTCTCCTGCATTGTTACATTCTTTTCACGGCTGCACTTTATATTGTAAGGTCATCTTATTCCAACTGCAATCTCATTAATGGCAGCGCCCTGTGGGCACAGTAGTGTCCTTGGCAGCATGGCCTCAGTACATCGTCCCCCCCCCCCCCCCCCCCCCCCCCCCCCCCCCCCCGATGGTGGTTGTACTGAAACAGTAATTTCCCTCTGGGATTATTAAAGTATTTCTGATTGTGATTCTGATTACACTGTCGTAAGCTGTATGCCATGAAATGTCGTTTTGTATGCACTCTGCGTACAAAATGACAATAAAGTTTGTCTAAGTCTAAGTGTTGGGAGATGAACCCACTGATCTCTATTATACACTGGATTGCCGATTGGCCGAAAAACTGAAGTCACTGGCCGCCATCTTGCTCCTCCCTACTCTCACAGAATCCCACAGGATTTGGCTGCAACAACCAGCAGTTTTCTGGCTGTGGGAAAACGTTTCACAGGTTTCCACTACAGTCAGTGGATGTACTAACACTATCAAGTACCAAGAGAATCCATATATACACCGATTTATCCTATATTATAGTCTGTAGCCTAGCATTAGTCTCGCTATCTCGGACCGACTCGATTACATTGACCAAGTTAGTTATTGACATTGTGTCTAACGTTAGAAAATAGAAATTAGAGTAAATAGAAAGTAATTCACTGTGAAATGTCAATGTAGTAGTTAATGATTAAATGAATGATGCTGTCATTGTTGTAGTGTTTGGTACATTTCTCATTTGAGAAAGTCATGTGCTGAAATATTTTGCATGTTTTTTTTATATATATATATATACATGTTTATTGATTTGGTTGATTGCAGATTTCCACACAGTAATGCTGCACTACAACCATGATTACGCTGAAGCACCTACCTTACCAGTTCTATCAGCATACAAGGAGGCTGCAGTTGGGTACATATGGCTTCGTCGTACGAATGGTTTGCAAGAAAATCCAGTGTCCAGATTGGCATGCCACCATCAGTGCTGATGCAGTACTCGCTGATCCAGCGTAAAAACTGGGGTGGGCTGGTGTTACCATCAGCAGATGTTATCACTGGATAGCATTGGAAAAATGCTTCCAACAAACATTACAAACCACTGGGAAAAAGCCACCAAGAGCAACAGCCTTCGTATCAGCAATTCACATGGTTGTGCTGCAAGAGGTGGTACACAAGGGAGTGTTTGCAGAACTGGACACACCACCTGATTGCAACCATGTTTTTGTTTTGATCAACTGCATATGTGCTAGTTACATAAAGATCAGAATGGATCACATAATTACAGGTGGCAAGATACGCAAGCAATTTTCAAAACTTATCCTCTTCAAGCACCAGTAAACTGAACTACACGTGCAACTTCTGTCATTAAAGTCATTCAATCACTGGATAGTGTATGTGTGTGTCTGTGTACGTGTGTGTGTATACATACTTGTATGTATAGTATATGCAAATTCTCAACTAGAACCGCAACTCTGTATATCATTACATCATTGAAGATATTTTTGGTAATTAGTTTACTGTTACTTGCATTATTATTATTATTATTATTATTATTATTATTATTATTATTATTATTATTATTATGCAGAAATGTGTGTGTGCATACACACGCTGTGTATATAATGTATAGATATACATGTACACTTGAGTGTGTATTTTGCAAATGTATGTGATTTTTCTAGTGTAGAAACTGAAGCTCTGTGGATCTTAAATTGGTTCATTAATTTAGCTCTATTGTAAATCTATGTCAGATTTAAAGGCTAATGCACAGACACAGCACAAAAGTATATGGCATCTGACATTTTAACAGTCGTAAGCCCCCTTGAACATGAGAAAATCATTGTAGTTCGATGCTGTAGCGCACGTATTCCCTAGTTACTGGAGGAAAATAGGGAGTACCAATATGGCGGCTGTTGGCTTCACAGTGACGTGTTCTACCAACGGCCAATCAGCATCCAGTCAATAAATAGAGATCAGTGGATGAACCCAGCATAACATCCCTGGTACCCTGATCAGTGAACAAAGACAACAGCACTACTGCTAGCTATAGTTACAGAAGACAGAGTCAGGCTCAAATGGTATATTAGAGGAAAAAATGACAATGGGATGAAATGAGTGTATGAATTTTAAACCTTTAAAGGCATCACAACAACGTCCACCTGAGATAAAATAACTGCTGAATCTTCTCCAAGTTTATTCGCTGTTTGTAAAAGATTTTAATGTAAGCTGGCCTTGGTGTATGTATTTCCAATTATTATTATGTTTTTATGTTGTTGTGTTAGACTTGTGGTGACCTCTTTTCCTTTTGGATTGTTTAGAAAATTTCTGGATTATTTGCTTTTTCATGGATTTTAACTCTTAACTATCTTGGCCCAGTTCATAACCGACACGCAGGAGAGAACCATGGTCACATTCACACCTAAAGGCAATTTAGAGATTAAAGATATTTTAAAGGCACACTATGCAACATTTTTCAGTTAATTAATGTGTTCCATACCGTTTTGGATGATTAAATGAGTCATTTCAGGTTGAACAAAGGTTTTCTTGGCCGCCCTGGTGGTCTGTAGGGGAAATGCCGCACTTGCACGGGCCTCGGCCCGCGCCCACAGACTCAGAATCTCGTGTGCATCGCGAGATTCGGTCTTGCTTTACGGCGAGAACTGCTACACGCCCCCAGTGAAAGGCATGCTCGGTGCTAGCGCAGTGGAGATATTTGTGCAGTTATCATGGCGGAACCAGCGAGAAAACAGCAAAAGCCCATGTCGGAGCAGGCAAGAAAGAGGAAAAGGGCTCTAGACAGAAAGAGGAGTCGTACACGGGTGAACATCGGGAAAGCTTTTTCCGAATGGCGAGAGCTAAAAGAAAGAGAAGGCTGCAAGGCTGACGCGGACCTCGCGTTTCTGCTGATGCGATTGTAAGTAACATTGTAGGGTTTCCCTCACGCTACCGCCTCCCAACATTACAAAAAAAACTAACTCCATATGCGCGCAAAGCTTGTCTCCCCCCCACCCCCCGCTCCGCCGGTCGTCCGGTAAGCAAATTCCTAGGGGAAACACTGCATTGGAATGGTTTCTCTCTCTCTGTGTGCATGTTCATACTTTCACTGTTAGTCATTGTTTGTACTGCCGTTTTTTCGACTTTTCGTTGCGTTCGCCTGTCTGCTAAGCTCAAAACAACCGCGCCTGGCTTGACGGAGAAACCAGGAGAACAGCTGAGCATCTTTACGACAGTGCACTTCATGGCCGCGGGAAGTGGGGGTGCTGGGGGTGCTGCAGCACCCCCTAGTGGCGAGAGGGAGATTTTTTATAAAATGTATTAAAAATACTTTGCACAATTTATAAATTTCTTATAAATATTTTGGGGAATGTTTTTGACTTTTTTTAAAAAAAAACTTTAGTATTACGTGTATTTGGATTATAATTTAATTATTTTGAGGCCTAATCAACACAACTTCACGGAAGTTACGTTGTCATGGCAACTTCAAGCAAGATAGTGGTCGCCGAGTAAAGATCCGGTTGCGGGAGCAGACTAGTAAATTTACATAGTCTAAAGACAGAAACGAGGAGGAAATATGGCACAGAAACGCATTTCGGATTTTTTTTGGAAACTACCACCACCAGTGAAGAACACTAGTACCGCAACCACGACAGCGGAGAGCAGCATGAGTGAGGAGACTGTCCTCCCGCCTCTGATAGCAGTTGCCCCCGCATTGACTTTCGCAGCGCAGAAATTACGGCCGCCATCTTGGGGCGGTCGACCTGCTTACCCTAACCTGCTGGTTTAAGCTGAACAGACGGATGCCACAGCACTGTGCGGCGTATTTTTGTTTGAATCGACAGACTATTGTCATCAGGGATCGAGAGATAACTTTCACAATTAAGATGAACAGATATTTTTAATTAGACTGTTCTTTTTCTGTGTTGTTGTCCACCAACAAAATTCAAGCTTGCTCTGGTATTTCTCTATTTTTGTTACATTTTAGAATTTAGTTTATTTAGTTCATTTTGATTTATTTGCTTATTTGTTGTATTAATATTTTTGTTTAAATTTAGTTGCTTAGAAAACAATTATTTGTCAGTAATTTGTTTAATTAGTTAACTGATTTGTTTGGGTCACTTTTAGTTTTGTTCACCTTTAACTCTTGAGTTTTTTAACTTTCATGGACAAGTAGTCACTACACTTGTTAATGTTTGGTGCTAGTGTTTTGCCAAAAGAGTTATTCCCGACAAAATAGGCTAATTTTCAGTAATAATAGTTATGTAATAAAATAATAATAATTATATATATATATATATATATATATATATATATACACACACACACACACACACACACATGTATATATATGTGTGTGTGTCTGTGTGTCCTTGTTTATGTTTGGCATATGTATATAATAATTATTGAACTTTATTGATCTCACAATGGAGAAATTCATTTCTGCATCTTAACCCATCGCCTTGGGGAGCAGTGGGCTGCCACTGTGTGGCGCCTGGGGAGCAATCGGGGGATAAGGGTCTTGCTCAGGGACCCAGAGTGGCAGTCAGTGGGAGTTGAACCCAAAACCTCTGGGCCACCACATTTGTGTATAAATGTGTTTGTGTATATAGTAATAAAAAAATGTATGAGTGGCTGTGTTTTGCAACATACATACATTTATCAGAATATTATTTTACCTTTAACCCCACTAAGAATATTTACATGCACTGAACCCTTTGTTATAATAACTATAGTTTTAAAGTTTTCATCAAAAAAATGTGAAAATTAGTTTAATATTCAGCAAGTTATAGTTGATTCAAATTGATTCTGCACCTCCTCTATTACACTGAGCAGAGCTGTTGACCTCCCGAAGATGGCGCCCCCAAATCTCGTCAGCGCCCATAAGCGAAAGCGGTCGATGCGAGGTCTACTCTTTATATTATGTTTATGGTTGCACCTGCAGGCCCAGCCCCTGCACTCGAAACACAACCCAGCATGATTGGACTAGACACGCCCTTCCAGCCAACATCCAGCTTCAAATGCCAGCTTTTCAAATTGGCGTAAAGCCACTGAAAAATGTAACGAGCATGAAAGATCAGAGTTGCACAATACAAGTCAATACAAGTTGGCTGCTTTGGATGACGTCTACATTAGACCCTTGGTTGTGTGCACTCAAGTGTATATGACAAAAAAGTAGTGAATCTCAATCTATTTATTTATTGTATTTTAATTAGGCCTATAGGCTCATAGGTCTTTTGTACAAAAAAAAAAAAAATTCACAGCACCCCCTGTTCAAAACTACTTCCAGCGGCCCTGGTGCACTTTTACTTTCGCCCTCTGGGGGGCGCCTCGCTGGAAAATCAACCCCGGTTGCATAGTATACCTTTAAAGGAGCAATAAGTTATATTTCACCACTAGGTGGAGCCTGAGCTGTGTCTGTAGACCAAAACAAGATGTGTATCAAGCCACGCCCCTTTCTCCCTCCACTCCAGCTGCAGCCCGCCCCCCCCCTTCCCTTCCCTTTTCACGCCTCTATATAAATGAAGATGTAGCCATGAAAAGATAAACATGTGTAGCTTTTCTCTTTCTCTCAGCTGATGTTAAGGCATCTTCCATTGCTTTACTTTAATGAGCTTCTGTATTTTCACTGTTGTTGTTCAGTATTTTGTGTTTTGTTTCATCAATCACAAGATTTGTTTGTCAGAACCCACGAGGTTAACACATTAGACTAATAAACATTTATCTTAGCGATCCATTATGGCAGGAGTGACCCCGCCTGCAGCCCTCAGTAAACCGCTGTCTTTCTGTTATTTTTATAGGGACACATCCTGCTTTTAAATGGTCTACTTTGACATGAATAAAATAATTTATCGCTGCTTAATTTGTGGATAATACACAGCAGGACAGACGACTTAAGGCCTGTTCTCTGTTGCTTGAACCTGACTGGATGAAGTCTAGAGTCAGATCAAATCGACCAGATGAGATTGAGACGTTTTATCGGCTGAAATGTTGCTGATTCCAACACTACCTTCCAACCCTGAAGGGTTCTCAGCTGAAACTTTGATTGGTCCAACAATGTTTTAACGACGGGGGTTGGGGGCCATGTTGAAGGATGCAAAGCACTACCACAGATTTGGACCTGCGGTACCAAACTTCCAGCCCCGCTCCTTTGAGACCGCTTCCAACTTTAACTTCAGGCAGTTTATAGCTTTCATTTCTCTGCACAAATCCATACAGGAACATGTTAGACGCACACATAGACAACACATGTGCATCTACTGTCCTCTTTGTCCTCTGAACCACATCCAGTCTCTCTGGGCTCTAATTTAAGAAAGCTCCAGTTTGATGCTCTCATGCCCGTGATACAAATATCAAAGCATTGTGAAAAGAAATTGTTACAATTTTATAAATGTATATTTTACTTTAATACAGGACCAATTTAAAGGTTTTAGCCATAATGTGTACCAGCTGATGCTACCAGCTGATGCTCAGATAAGTCCTGCTCAATATAGAGCAGGACTTATCTAAAAGGAAGGTGAAAAAAGATCCAAATATATATATATATATATATATATATATATATATATATATATATATATATATATATATATATATACACCTTTATATATATATACACCTTTAACCTCCCTTTATTTAAAATGTCCACAAGGGGACGCTTTAAAGAGTTGACACTGGTTTAAGGAGCTGGTTTATCTGTTGAAGTTTTATTAGCTTTAACATAAAACACGCATTTCTTCTACTGAATATTAAAACATTTACTGATTTTGTCAAATTATGTTTTATTATTTTTTTCTAATACGACAGCTTGACCTTTTTTTAAAACTGCATTTATTTTCTCAGTTTGCTTCGCTTTCTCGTCATGTGCGGTTGGACTTCCGGTCCCATTTTCAGCCAATAGAAACGCTGGGTGGGCAGGAAGGGTCCGCCCCATTTAGCCGCCAGTGAGGGAAGGAGCTGATCATGAAAATTACTTGTTAATTACTATATATTATTTTGTAATTATATATATAAAATAAAGGTACGCAAATCCTGACCAACAGTTTTTCATGGTGAAGATGTTGCATATTCTCTGCTTTGCCCAGACTTGACAAGATTCACCGACTCGTTAGTGAAATAATCTGCAGCTCGTACACAGAGAGAAGAGGGAGGAAGACGGCCTATCTTTGCTCTGTGGCTAATTTACAGGTAAGCCCACCCTGCTGACCTGATCCTCTGCTGGTTTGCATGAAATATGCCTTTAAAACTGTGTTTTAAATGACTGATAAGTTATTTGAACAATTGTGTGTAACTGCCTGTCTGTTTGCCACTGTCACACCCGAATTTCCCACTGCAGGACAATAAAGAAATTGTCTTATTTCCATTAACACTTAAAAACTTTAATTGACAGATACTTTTCCGTTCAAACCTGACATGTCTACTGATGGATTCGAACTCGCGACCCGGCACAGGTTCTCTTGTAGAGCTCCGCCCTGATTGGCTGATTTTAACCACGTGGCTGAAGGTTAGCTGTCGCTCCTTACAGCGCCATAGAGATTGAAAAGAGTTGCGACACTCTTTGATGTCACCGCCAGGGCAGTCACGTGGTTCGTGTAAACCTCTATAGTTCCAAAACATACGCTGGCTGTCATGTTCTTCTATGAGACAGACAGCAGCGATTGCGTTATTTAACGGTAAATATATATATATAAACATACACCCTACTACTTTTTCAGCTGTTATTGCATGATTACATATTTGTTAATGTCATTTTTCCATTTTGAGAGGCAGGGTGACAACAAAAAGCTGTATATTACTTAGATACGTTTTACATTTTTTGGAGGGAAAAGCTTATGTTCATGTTCGTATGGACAGGAGAACAGGCTAGAACAGCTCTAACTTTTCTTTTCCATATCATTCATGTGATGACAGATGTCTCATGATTTTCATTTTATGGCGACTGGACTGTATTATTGATTACCGTGATTTTGCTTATAAATTCCCATTCAGCCATTAGCTTACCTTGGTGGTAGCGTTAGGTCTGCCGTGGTCCATTCAGCATTCGCCTAGCAGCTAGCTCACTTCTGATAAGTGGTCACCCCCAGACCACAACGTGAAACATGATCATGTTAAGACTAAGAATATAATTTTAAGATTAAGCCATTCACATATTATCAAAAGCATTATGCTTATATGTTTGGGTCTATAGGTAAGTGCAGAGCTATTAAGATTTTTCTCTACGTCTCTGGGTTAATGCACAGAGTAAGAGTAAGGTTAGCTGCAGAGAGAGTGATAGAGAACAGTGACAGGCAACACTCCCATTGGACTCCATTGTTGCTTTTTGCTTTTTTGAGAAAGAACAGTCCATTCAGCATTTACACCCACTTTTTCTGATGAGGCAGGAGTTGGTCACACAACAATGATAATTTTAATACTAAGCCATGCACAAAGAATCAAATATATTAAATAATAACAACTCATTAAGCTTGGATGAATAATTCAAATATTGTTTAATAAAAAATACTGAGTGAGACAACAAGATGTGTGTGTGTGTATCTAACTGGAAAAACAAGAACAAAGTGAAGGAACAGGGAGGAATATTATAAATACATTTTTTAAAAAAAAACCTCCACATACATCAGGCTTCAGAGTGCATCAGGGCTGAAAGGAAGGACAACATTAATAATAAAGGTACCTGGCATAAGATAAAAATTAACAACGTGAAACAAAAAAATGGGAACAAGCATGAATAATATCAACAAACATACGTACAGTATGTGTGAACAAGAACAACAAATGTGTAAACAGGCGTTAAGAACAGGTATCGTAACCATTTTTTTTGGGGGGGGGGGGGGGGGCGCTCCACTGAAACCTGTGATGGCCACAACAACGATACTGCTGGTCCAGCAAGATCTGTTGAGACAGGGGCACAAATATGTTCATTAAAGCCAGTTCATTCAGGACTGCCTAGAAAAATACTTTCTCTTGCATACATCAGACTCACACCTGTGGAGTTCCAGTAAGCACTATGGCTAACTTACTTAATAAAAGATGTCAGAGATTCACTAATGAACTGTGTAATTTCTGGTGTAGCGATACCTTCTTCACAGCTGGCAAAATCGAGATAAAAGTAGCAGGCAATGACTGAAAATCGGTTGTCTACCAAGTTAAGAATATATTTATAAATTGCACTGTGCACGTACAAATAAATATAAGCATATGCACCATAAAGGGCCTATTAATATAATATACAGAGTTGACAATTCAAAAGAGGTAGCTATTTAATCAACTTAGGCCTGGATATAACGTTACCTTCACAGAAGGCAAGTCAAGCTAACAAACTAGCAGGCAATCGGTCGTCTACCAAGATAAAAAAATATATATATAATTACGCTGTGTACATACAACAAAAGATCAGAATATGCATCATAAATGGCCTATGATACAATACAGACAGTTGACAATTCAAAACAGGTAGCTATTTAATCAACTTACCTCAGAAGTTACTCGAGAGTCAGCAATGGAAGTGAATGATGTCCAACGCCATAGAACGGCTTTTTGGAACTATGCGAGGCTGCATACCCCGGAAGTGGGCGGCAAACAGCGTACAACGGAGTCCAATGGGAGTGTCGCGACTCTTTTTAGCTCTATGGCTCTGGCTCCTTATAGACCTTAACTCCTCTCTTGCCGCTTGTCTCTGCTCGTCAGATCCAGAACCGGCAGACTGTGATGGAGCGGACCGCTGACAGACCGAGGTAAGCGAACCGGGTCAGGCTGTTCTGAAACTTCACCAAACAGGTTCTGGTTCTGAGTTCGTGTCAGATGTGCCAGGAGTCATTTATGGAGCTTAATTAGCAGTACCAAGGAGGTTCTGGTTCTGTGTTCTGACCCAGTCTGAACGAACCCAGAGCTCTGCAGGCTTCAGAGGAAAAGTCCTTCTGGGTGTTTCTCTGCAGCCAGAAGTTCTGATTAAATCTGTTCAGAAGGAAGCAAAGAAAATCCTGCAACAAAGCTTTGAGTTGCTGGTTCTAAACCCACCAGGTCAGTTTGCTTTTAGCAGCAGCAGCTGCAGCAGACGTGTTCAGGGTTCAGGTCCGGACCGGAATGATGTCACCATCTGGCAGTAAAAGGTTCGGATCGGCTAGAATCAGACAGATTAACAGGTAATAACTGTGATTTCTTTAACTCCTCGTTCCAGAAGCGTTCTCCTCCTGGGATCCAGATGATCCAGACGTTAGAACTGAATCTCTGTGACTCATTCAGTTCTCTTCATGTTCTGGTTTCTGTCTGAATCACAGATTGACCAAATAATCTGCAGTTTTACTTCGATCGGCTCTGATCTGCAGGTCAGACGCTGAAAATATTTTTTTCTGTCCATTAAAGCTTTAAAATGTTGCAGCAGTTTGATTGTTGCTGCTTTTGTTTTTAATTTTAATAAAAATCTGGTTTCAGTCAGAGAACAATGTCTGGATCCATAAATGTGCACAGATGACCCGGGTGTGACCGGTCCGGTCCGGTTCTGCTGGTCCACTGGTCAGAACCTCCTGGTTAATCATGGAGTTAGATCAGGAAGTTTGTTCCTGTCAGGTTAGTTCTGTCTGGAACGGGTCGAAGTCCAACCTTTTATGGTTCCTGAGGTTCTGCACCGCGTGTCGTTGGGTTTAAGCAGAACAGAACTTTTCAGCTGCAGAACAACAGAATCTGTCTGATCTGCCTGGAAGCAGGTTCTGTTAGCCCAAAGGAGGAGGTTCTGTTTAAATAAAGCCAGGTAAGTCCTGGGCTGCAGGCAGAACTCTCAGATTGTTTAACAGAGTTCTGGACCGTTTGGACCTTCTGGACCTTTATTCCAGCTCTTTCTGTTGCAGCTCAGAACTCCTGTAGCTTCTATAAATGTTATTTATGTGAAGCAGAAGAAAATCAGGCAGGAAGTTTATTTTAAAAGATTCTTCTTTGATTTACTGTCCCGTCTGGTTCCGTCCAATCGGTTCTGCTGTAACAGAGGAGCAGATGTGCTGTGACTAGAATTAGTGTTGAACATGATTTAAATGGATTGTTTCTGCTAAATGTGATAAATAAGGAGTCAGACCAGCAGCTGTTGTGTGTAGAGTCCAGTCCAGTCCTGATGGCTTTGGCCCGGTTCTGGTAGCAGAACCTTCCTGTGATGCGGTGCAGAAGCTGGACAGCAGCAGACGTGTTGATGTTTCCTCTGCCTCCTCCCCTCCTGCAGAGGATGCAGTACTGCAGCACCCGCGGTGGGGTCCGTGGACGGGACTTCAGGGAGGTTCTGTTCTCCGGCTTCGCCCCGGATGGAGGGATGTTCATGCCGGAGACGCTGCCTGTGCTGAGTCCAGAGACGCTGCGGTGCTGGAGGGGGCTGACCTACCCCAGGCTGGTGCTGGAGGTCTCCTCCCTGTTCATCCCTGCTCAGCTGATCCCCAGAGACCACCTGGAGGGTGAGAAGTTCTGGTACCAGAACCCGTCCTGCATGATCGTTACATCCACACCGACTAAAGGAGAGACGCTCAGGAGAGAGAAACTAGAATAAAACTACAGATTTATTGATCTGAGGATACAATAATGCACAATTATGTCACAGGTTCTGTTTTCTGAACATTTTGGACAGAAACCTGTAAAATAATACGAGCAAACGTGATTTAATTAAAGCATCACTAATAAGACAGCATGGAGGAGACGTTACATTAACAGGATGATGCTTTTTTCATATCTGCTGAGTCATAATAAATTAATACATAAATAAATAAATAATCAAAACAGGATGATAGTTTTTTTATGGAGCTGCTGAGTCATAATAAATAAATAAAAACAGGATGATGCTTTTATTCTGGAGCTGCTGAGTCATAATAAATAAATAAAAACAGGATGATGCTTATAGCGCCTTTCTGGCTCAAAGCGCCCCCTGCTGGACGTCCTGGGTGGTCAGGTGTATAAGGTGGATGTTTCAGTTTTCACCAATTTATCTGGAACCTGGACGTTTTTCAGAGTTTCTCTGGATTGTTATGAGTGTTCCTTACAGGAACATGTGATGGAACAAAACCGGGTCGGCTAAAGAACCAGGTAGCTGCAGCGAGCTGAGCTGGACCAACAGAACCACAGAGGCTCATTCTCAGCTGGTTCTCTTCTGTCTTCCAGTCCTGGTGGGTGAAGCTCTCTCAGGTTTCTCGGTTCCTGACGCCGTCCGGATCACCAGGCTGAAAGACGGCCTGTCGGTTCTGGAGCTCTTCCACGGAGAGACCTTAGCCTTCAAAGACCTGGCCATGAGCTGCACCGTGCACTTCCTCAGCTACTTCCTGCAGAAAGACCGCAGCCGAGCCGTCGTCCTCGTTGGTAAGGCTCCTCCTGGTGGAGCTGCTGGTCCTCTCTGAGCTTAAATTCATTGTTTTATAGTTTCTGGGTCTGTAGACGGACAACAGGTGGACCTTCAGGGTTAGTGAAGAAGTTCCTGAGTCTGATGGAGGTCCTTAACTAAAACTCACCCAGACGTCCTTCTGATCTGCTTCTCCTCCAGGAACATCAGGAGACACCGGCGGCTCGGCCGTCCACAGCGCTAAAGGTCTTCCTGGTCTGGATGTCCTGGTGGTCTACCCTCGGGGCCGCATCACGGCGGTCCAGGAGAAGCACATGACCACCTGCCTGGAGGACAACGTCCACGTGTTTGCAGGTAGAAGCTGCCCTCAGATCTGAGGTCAGGCTTTAGAAACCTGAGCTCTGTGTTCTCCTGCAGCCGACGGCAGCTCAGACGACATCGACCGGCCGATCCGGCGCCTCTTTGCCGATCAGGATCTGGTCCGGAGCCACGGCCTCATGAGCCTCAACTCCGTCAACTGGTCCAGAATCATGGTCCAGATCGCCCACTTCTTCTACGCCTACCTGCAGCTCAGCGGCGTGGAGGAGACAGAAGAAGACCTGCCGGAGCTGGAGGTGGTGGTTCCGACCGGAGGAGCCGGAAACATCACAGGTGAGCAGGAAGGTTCTCCCATCGGAACCTGGGAAAGTTCTGATGCTGATTTTCATCAGGGCCGTCATGATGCAAATATCCTAAACATTTTCAGCACCGCTGCTCCACGGTGTGAAGACTGGGCTCCTTCTGGTTATGAGCAGAAATGTGAATAATTACAGTAAAAATTAGCTTTAACGTCCTTAATCATTGCAAACCAATAAGGTGGAGACAATTAACCAACCAGACTGGGAGGAGAAACCGGGGCAGAACCAGAACTCCCTGGAGGGACGATATACCCGTCTGGCCTGGGATGGATGGATGGATGGATGGACGGATGGATGGATGGATGGATGGATGGATGGATGGATGGATGGATGAACGGATGGATGGAAGGATGGATGGACGGATGGATGGATGGATGGATGAATGGATGGATGGATGGATGGATGAATGGATGGATGGATGGATGGATGAACGGATGGATGGATGGATGGATGCATGGAGGGATGGATGAACGGATGGATGGATGGATGGATGGATGGACGGATGGATGGATGGATGGATGGATGGATGGATGGATGGATGGATGGATGAACGGATGGATGGATGGATGGATGCATGGAGGGATGGATGGATGGATGGATGCATGGAGGGATGCTCCTTCAGCGCTGGTTTTCCCTCAGGCTGTAATGTAAAATGGTTCCTGCCTCCACCATCAGAACCGGGTCGGATCAGAACCGGAACACAAACATCCGTCGCTGATGAATTAAAGGTTAAAATGTTTCTGTGGCAGCAGCAGATGCAGAATAGGCTCCATGTTTGTAGTTTTCTCCTGCTTTGTGTCCGCCAGCCGCCTACATCGCCATGGAGATGGGGCTGCCTCTGAAGCTGGTTGCCATGGTGAACTCCAATGACATCATCCACAGGACGGTAACCAGCGGCGATTTCTCCATGGCAACCAACGTCACCCAGACTCTGGCTCCTGCCATAGACATTCAGGTAGGCACCCTGAACGCACCACCGCTTCCTTTAGATTTATGTTATATATTATTAATTTATCTTTATATTCTGGTTTATAAGAAATCAGGTTGATGCTGAAACCTTTCTATTAACCTAAACCAACTGAATAATATACTAGTACTTTATTATGAATAGTTTTATTAATGTGCCTTCTTTAGTTTTAATCATTAAATGTTTAATTAGTTCTTTATATTTTGTATTTTATTTATTTATGATTAATTTAATTATTTTCTCTAATTTAAGTTTAAAACAAGGACATAAACAGGATAATTTCAGGATAAAATAAGAGTGAAAACCAGAACAGAAAAACACAGTAAAAAAATTGTGAATTAATGTTTTTTTGTTTTCCATCTTCTTAATATTTATTCTATGTATTTTATGGATTTAATAAAAAAGATTTAAATGGCTTTAATGAGCATTTTGTGTTTGTTTTCTTCAGTAAAAGTTTGTTTGACATTTCAATCAAACCAGATTTTTATTTATGTCTAATTAAACTATTAAATTTCTGTTTATACTGATAGATTTTTCTGAGCGTGCTCAGATGGGTCGGTAGTAAACCGGCTTTATAAATAAAATGTAACAACTGAAGTGAATACAGCTGGACCCATCAGCATCTCTGGACCTTCTGCTCCGGTTCTGTAGGACCCGTACAACATGGAGCGGATCTTCTGGCTGCTGCTGGGCAGAGACGGAGCTTCAGTGAAGACCATGATGGAGGAGTTCCAGCGTTCCCATCGCCACTCGCTGACAGAAAGCTGCCGTAAACAGGTACCGCTCTCTCAGGGCTCGGTGGGAACATCCAGAACGTCGATCATCAGCCTCACCTTTCCTCTGTTGAACCCGTAGCTGTCGGAGGTTCTGGTGACCGGCGCCGTGAGCGATGAGGGGATCCTGGAGACCATGAGGAGGTGCTGGGAGGAGAACCGCTACGTGTTGTGTCCTCACACGGCCGTGGCTGCCTGGCACCACTACCACTGTCCTCACAGGCCCGCCATCAACAGGTGGGTCCGCTTTTCTTAGTTTGAAAAAATAAAACATATATATTTTTGCTTTTTTATTTTGTCTAGTTCTGGGTTATTAAATGTTTTATGGTGAATTTTAAATGGCTGAGCTGGTCAAACTTTTATCTGTAAATTTAAGTTGTGCTGTATTTTGGTATTGGTGCTTTTTTTTTGTTTTTTCTTCTAATATTTAATTTAATTTTGCTTTATTTTTATATTTTAATTCTTTCCATTTAGGACATATCCATGTGTCTTTTATATGTTTTCAATTGTTTTAAAGATTATTTTATTGGCAGTTTTGTTCTCTTTAAATAGATTTTGTTTATTTTGTTTTAGATTTGATTGAATTAAATTAGAATAATTGTTCTCACAATATTTTATTTTGGATGTTGTTTTTTTTTCATATTTCATTTATCTTATTTCTGTCCCACTTTACTCTTTTTGTCTAACTTTTATCTGATTGCATTTATCAGCAGTTATTTTGCTGTTTAAACATGTTTTTTTTATTGATTTTCTTTGTTTAATTATATTAAAAATAAATACCTAAACACTATTAAAGCTGCCTGATTAGAGCCCAGTTCCCACCGGAGCAGCCGGTCCGTCGGCGCCAGCTGGAGCTGCTGAGTCATGTTTCTGGGTCGGTTCTGTTGCAGATGCTACGTTGCTACAGCATCTCCAGCCAAGTTCCAGGCAGCCGTGGAGAAGGCGGGCCTGACCTATGACCCTCCTGAGGCTGTGCTGGCTTTGGACCAGTTACCTGCTCGGTACCAGAACCTGGAGAGGAGCCCGGACTGGTGCACGGACTGGGAGGAACGACTGAGGCGGTGGATCCAGTTAGTGAGCAGAACCAGGAAGGACGGAGGAGCTTGTTACGCCCAGACTCCATAAAGGCGTTTTTATGGACGTCTTCTTGTCTCTGGTGGACTCTGTCCTGAGTGGACATGTGACCCGTCTTGGTGTTTGAACAGTGATGTCATAAACCTTCTCCTGATCAGCAGACATCACAGCATCAAACAAATCTTAACGAGGGAAGTCAATTAAACACAGGCTGTTAAAGCGTTGCAATGTTAAACGTTTTTTAAACATCTCAATAAAACTAATTCACATGTTTATGAGCAAAGGAATAATAGCACGACTGTAATAATTATTACAATAATAATAATATTGCAATGATTAAAAAGCATATTTCATATATTCAACATTGTATAAATATTGATCCTTTTGCTGTCCTGATCTCATTATGACAATAAATCAGTTTTATTCGGTTCCCTAAAAGTGTTTCCTCTTTCTGTTCCACAGTGTGATCTGTCAGGAAGTTAAATACATCTTCAGGTTCTTATTTAACCTGAAATGAGCAAGTTTACGCACATCACACCATCTTATTACTTTGCAAAGACTCCAGAAACAGTGAAGAAAATTGTCCGTAGGGAAGCACTTAAAACTGCATCAATTACCAGCAGCTTTCATAATTATCCGTTTTAATCATCTCTATGAAAGCATCCAGGCAACAGCTGCAAGTTTTTCATCTGTGTTTCTCTATTCTCTGTGTTCTGGCATGTTGGACACGTCCTTCAGACCAGAACACGGTGCCAGGATGGAGGGACAACAATGATCTTTGAGATAATTTTGCTGCAAAGCACTCTGGGAAGGGTCTGACAGCTGCTTTGTGGCTGATTTTATGCTCAATCTGTTGTATCTGACTGAAAATCTTTTTATCTAACAACATGGCACCTCCCAGCATGATGGACATTGTCCCTGACAATCTGAGGAAACTGTGAGGTGAAAACAAGACGTCTCATGATTAAATCTCCAGTAGATGAACATTAACTAAAAGTTAAAAGGTCCAAAGAGCTCACCAATCATTGTGAGATGTGCTGTTTGCAAAGCTGTTACAAAACTGTGAAAAAGTATTTCCTCTCCTACAGATTTCTCATGCTTTGGATTTTTTTGTCACACTTTGAATGTTTCTGCTGATAAAGCAAATTGTATGCAGACTATTTTAAATACAAAAGGAAGTTTTATCATTTATTGTGGTGGAAAAGCTATATAAACCAACCTGAATTTTTTTTTTTAATATTCATTGCACAAAAAACATTTAAAGCGTGTTCTCAATAAACGTGTATAAATATAATTTATTGTAAATCAAGGTTCACTAGAATCTGCTTTATTGGTCAAATTTGTGTTCATAAATAAGTAATTTCCCTTTGGTTTCACGCGCTGGCAGTTTAAAGACGTGGTAAGTTGTTTATGTAGGGAAAACATTTATTCATGGTTTATTTATTTTTAAATGGTTAGAGGAGTGTCCTTTGAGGCGCTGCCCCTTCGGTGCCGACACTGAAGTGTCCGAGGACACCTGAACACAGCGCAGAGCCAACATGGCGGCGGGTAGCTCCTCCGTCTCTTGTTGTCTCTGAGATCCGTCAGGTGGAGCTCCGGCAGCGGCCAGGACCCGAAGGAACGACCCGGAGAACAGATGCCCGCTTCCTCTGCTTCCCTCCCGGTTCTCTTGCAGCGGCTCTTCGGTATGCTGGCAGCGGACTGACACGGCGGCGGCAGCGGGCTGAAGGTGGAGCGTCTGCCCGGGTTTCCTCACCTGTCTCCCGGGTATGACTCACCGCAGGTAGGGGAGCTGCGGACTGACAGGCTGGTTGTGCTTACTTCCGGGTTATTCTGTTTGGTTCTGGTTGGTTGTGGGCGGTTCTGGTTGACTGTGTGACAGTCAGCTGATCAGAACTCGTGGTTCTGTTCGTTGGGTCACCTGGACTCTGCAGCCAGCGGCACATCTCGGGTTCTGGGTGTGATGATGTGGCTCCACCCTTTGGCCGCTCAGATCAGATGACCTCTGACCTCCTGAGACACTCCCACGTCACCATGATCAGCATCACGGACTCTCACGCCATCAGGCAAAACATTATGACCAGGTCTTCACCGTGTCTTACACCCACAGACCCGCTCTGGGTCCCATCTGGACCTGCTGAAGGTCAGCGGTGGTGTCAGCCTGTCTGCTGCAGGAAGTCCAGACAGATCAGGAGGGGGACCCACCAGGTGGACCCACCAGGTGGACCAGAACCAAGGCTGGCCTTGGAGAACATCATGAGGTCCCAGGAGGTCTGCTGGGGTCCTTCTGGAACCGTGGCGTCTGACTCTGGGTCGGTCGGTTCCCCAGCAGAACGCCGTCCAAAGTATCAGACCGCTTGCACCAATTTCCCATGATGCATCATGGGGTCCAAAGGCCGCGTGACGGAACAGGAAGCGATCCAACAGAGCAGACGTTCTTCATCTCCATCATCAAGATGTTCTGCAGGAGCTTTTGGGTCCACATGGACTCTCTGGGACGTTCTGTGCGTTCTCTCCCGGTTCTGTCAGAACAGATGAGTTCTGGTGTTTTTGGGTTATTCGGGTCAGCCTGCTGCTGATTTCCATGGATGTGTTCTCCGTGGTTCTGCAGCAGCTTGTTCCTGACGTTCATTTGCTGCTCAGAACCTTTTACGGTCCGTTTTCAGTTTGTGTTTGATGTTCTCCACCCTCAGGGTTCTGCCGCCTCTCCTCCTACGGCGGCCATCTTTCTGTCAGCTCATGGTTTTGTTGCTTTAATGAACCGGGTCTGCGTCTCATGACGGACCTACCAGCTCCGAGCCCAGAGTTCTCCCAACGATAATCTGACCCGGTGGATCCCCTCAAACAGAACCTGGCTCGTGTTCTGGTGAAACTAGTGATGCTGTGGAACCCCCCCCCCCCCCCCCCCCAGACAAACTTAATTTTATTTATTTATTTTTATTTTAACTAAACTTTCTTTTTATTAGTTCAAAGGACATGGATGAAAAGTTGTCAGGTCCTTGTTCCTTTAGAGCCGTTTCAGAACCGCTTCAGCCGTCTGGATGAAGGACCCGCTCAGGGTTTTCCCAGAAGCCCCTGCGGCGCGGCGCTCCTGCTCCGTCAGTCATTCCTGTCTTCTGCTTCTCAGCAGGTCGACTCCGTCCTCTGAACTGATCCCTCCACATTTCTGACGATGTCCTCGCCTCCAGCCAAGCCTTCCTCCTCCTCCTCCTCCCAGCCGCAGCCCTCCCCAGCGCTGGACTCCCTCTCCGTCTCCTCCCTCCTGTCTGGGGACCTGGACGATGATGATGGAGGACCAGGAGGCGAGGAGGAAGGCCTGGGAGATCTGGAGGTCAACCCCTACGACGGTCTCCCCTTTTCCTCGCGCTACTACGCCCTCCTGGAGGAGAGGCGGCAGCTTCCTGTGTGGCGGCTCCGCCAGAGTCTGCTGGAGAACCTGGAGAACCACAACATGGTTCTGCTGAGCGCGCCCAGCGGCACCGGGAAGAGCACCCAGGTGAGCAGGAAGTGGAGGGTCAGAGACACCTGTGTGTTACAGAAACCTGTAGTTCATAATAAAGGCAGAACCTTTCTATGAGCTCCTCTGCTGGAGCTGAGAGGAGAAACCAGGCTGGAGGATTTGACCTGAAATAAACCAGAGATGGTTTATTTCTGATTATTTTTCAGTAACTAGACGATTCAAAGTGCTGAACATGAACAGAAAACCTCATTACAGAGGGAAATGTTAGAGAGGACGTTAACAGAGGAGTAAACTTCTTTAGTTTCACTGGAAGGAGCTTCAGCTCCAACATTCACAGCTTCATTGTTTCTGTTTTTATATTAACAAACACACAGAATAAAATAACAGTAAATTGTTTCTATTCATAATAAGAAATAAACTAGGTAAATGCTTGGGGGTTCTGATCTAAAGTAGTTTACCTTTCTAAAGCTAACTAGACTAATTAGACTAACTAGACTAACTAGTCTTGTGTCGTCTTGTGCTGGGATGACCTGACTAACATGGAGGCTCCTCTCCTTCAGGCTCATGGATGCCAAGATTTAATTTACTGCCGACGCTCCTTCAGTCACAGACTCTGCTTTCATTAAGTGCTGCTTCCTTCCTGCTTCCTTCCTGCTTCCTTCCTGCTTCCTCCCTGCTTCCTTCCTGTTTCCTTCCTGCTTCCTTCCTGTTTCCTTCCTGCTTCCTTCCTGTTTCCTCCCTGCTTCCTTCCTGCTTCCTTCCTGCTTCCTTCCTGTTTCCTTCCTGCTTCCTTCCTGTTTCCTTTCTGCTTCCTTCCTGTTTTCTTTCTGCTTCCTCCCTGCTCCCTCCCTGCTTCCTTCCTGCTTCCTTCCTGTTTCCTTCCTGCTTCCTTTCTGCTTCCTCCCTGCTCCCTCCCTGCTTCCTTCCTGTTTCCTTCCTGCTTCCTTCCTGTTTCCTTCCTGCTTCCTTCCTGCTTCCTCCCTGCTTCCTTCCTGCTTCCTTCCTGTTTCCTTCCTGCTTCCTTCCTGCTTCCTTTCTGCTTCCTCCCTGCTCCCTCCCTGCTTCCTTCCTGTTTCCTTCCTGCTTCCTTCCTGTTTGCTTCCTGCTTCCTCCCTGCTTCCTTTCTGCTTCCTTTCTGCTTCCTCCCTGCTCCCTCCCTGCTTCCTTCACACCAGGAGGACCACAGCGTCACCTTTGACCCCCAGGCGGCTCGCTCTGGCCTCGTTTCCTGTCTGATCTCCTCACGTTGAGCTGAGGGCAGATCTTCTGTCTGTCGTCTCTGAGGGAAACGCCTTGTGGTTGATCTCTGATTAAATATTGACTCTGGAGCGGCTCGGCTTTCATGCTCGTTAAACTCAGACCTGCTGAATGTTTGGCTGTAAAATCTTTATTCTGTGATGATCAGCTCTTTGAGCTTAAAGCTCTGATCCAGACGTGTTTGAAGCATTTCAGATTCCCTAGAAAACCCGTTTAAAGCCTCCAGAGCAGCTCGTTCATCACTTCTAAGTGCGGTTAACGAGGATCTGAAGGGCTCTGTGCTCAGCGGCGCCCCCTCTCTCCTGTGGTCTCCCTTGCAGGTGGCGCAGTGGTGCGTGGAGTTCGCTCTGTCCTTTGAGTTTTCCCACGGCCTGGTCTGCTGCTCCCAGCCGTACCCTGAGGCGGCGCTCAGTCTGGCTCTGCGTGTGGCCGACGAGATGGACCTCAGTCTGGGCCTGGAGGTGGGCTACAGGGTGCCGCACGACGACAGCTGCACACCTGACACCTTACTCAGGTAAGGGGTCTGCAGGTGGGGGGTGTTCAGCCCTGAGGAGGCGGCTGATTGGTGGTAAGAGCCGGCATGTTAAAACAGGAGGAGACATTTAATTATGTTTTAGACCAGGGGTGTCAAACTCATTTTGGTTTAGGGGCCGCATTCTATGGGAGAATTACTCTGCCATAATCCAAGAGCACAACATTTCTATTTGAGAAAAGAATTTCATCTTCTTGCACTCAAAACTTGTACCGCTCACACTCAAAACATATGCTCTCTCTCAAATATATTCTCTTCTCCCTCAAAACTTTTTTCTGCTCTCAGATTTAATGCTTCTTCACAGATATTTTCTCCTCTCTCTCGCCTCCTTCTCTTCGCACTCAAACCGATACGCGCTTGCGGATTTTTTTTGCTCTCTCTCAGATTGCAGTCGATCGTCGCCTAGCAACCTTTTCAGCCAATAGAACGGCAGCCTCAGAAAGGGTGCGCTTGTTTTACTCTACTGAGTGTGCCTGTAGTACTACGCCGCTCATAAGAGCGTCAGCATGAAACTGCTGTTCACAGTAGTTTTGTGGCCATAGCTCGATTCAGCAAAGTTTATCATTTTTACCGTTTGTCACATTTATTTAATCAGAATCTAGGGCTGGATGATAATTCAATAACAATATATATCGATCGATAGACGTGTGGCGCGATAGGAAAAAAACGGGTCGATAGAGACAGTTTTCCTTCCTTCCTTTCAGCCTATCATATTAGTTGATGCTACAGTCACTACTTCCTCTCGACCAATCGTAATCGCGGACATGCCGTCACAAAGCGCCGCCCTCTCAAACCACAACACACAGCATGTGAATATGTCGCAGCAAGGAGCGGTGGAGGAAATTGTTTATGGCAGAGAATTTCCCCCATAGCATTCAGCTTAATCTGATGTCAAGAGGGCCACACGAGTAAACTCATTGCAAGATTAAATAGAACTAATAAAAGTGGACTTGTTGTTGATTTTTATATTAAATGAATTTCACTTTTACACAATATATTATGAATAACCTCAGCGTTTTTAAGAAAAGTATGTGCAATTTCAACAATACTTTTACTCAGTTAAACATTTACTTAAGTGCATTATGCATAAGAACTGATCACAGTGATCGTACAATGTTGAAAAACATTTATTCACATTTTTTGGAACTTAAAAACACTGTCCTGCATGACAAAATACATCAAACAAGATAAAAATTAAGAAATTATTTAAAATCAATTTTCCACATCTGAAGCTCAGTGCTACCATCTGCTGATTAAAACACAGCGCCCCTCGTGGACAATATCTGAACTGCTGATTTTCAATTAAATGAAGTACATGTTTTTTTCAATAATTGTTTTATCATTCTCTTCCTTTTATCTCCTCTTTCTTTCACCTTTTCTTTTCTTCTTCTTGTTCTTCCTTTCCTCTCCTACTTTCCCATTGTAGTGTCCATATCATTTGAGATATTCCCCGCATGAATCATAATAAAACTATTCACATTCATAAATCAAGCGGAGCACTATGGCAAAAGCAATACTGCTCCACTTGTGAAAGTCAAATCTGATGAGCTCTTTTTGGCATTGAGACAACAATTCTTATTGCCACATTGCCAGACAGGACACTGGGGGGGAAAAAAAAAAATCATTGTTGAATAATGATAATGCATTTAGCCACCGGGCCGGACTAAATTGTTCCGCGGGCTGGTTCCGGCCCGCGGGCCGTATGTTTGACACCCCTGATTTAGAGGCTTTTATCTGTTTGCTTTTGAATCAGTGTAGCGTCCAGCTCAGCAGGGCTCAACAGCAACCAGAGAAAATTAATCCATATTACTGTTAAAGAGGAGAAAATGCTGCAGATTAAACAGATTTAAGTGTAACAGCCTGATTACGCTGGGAACAGATGACCATATAAGCTCCTCTAGGGGAAATATTCACATTTCAGAAGCTCAAGTTTATCCTAAAATCTTTCCATTAAAGCTAGAGTCGCCGATTTTTCCGGAAGTTTTCCCCAAGTCCATTTTTGAATAACTGCGCATGGGCAAGAAAGTCTTACCTGATCTTCTGCTCCTCAGGGGGATCGCGTCTTAAAAGTCTCCCAAATCCTCTTTGGTCTTATTTCTTTCTACTGAGGTCTTCCTCTGATTCTCATAAACACGAACGCAGTTCATTTCTTGTAACTCTCAGCCATGTTCAAAGTCTACGGTGAGAGCAGCAGAGCTACAATGAACGGCTAACACTGAAGCTAATCGCTAAGCTAACCGCTAAGCTAACTGATAAGATGAGCACGCAGACTGGCGTAGATGAGCACGTCAGAATGATTGACATGTGGGAGAACCAGTAGATGAGGAGATAAACCCGGTGGGACAGAGGGGGATGAAAATAGGAACAAAACTCTGACCAATCACTGCAATTCGGACCGAACGGCAGTGATTGGTCAGAGTCTGTAGAGGCCTGCAGCTCCCACAGAGATCTTCTTTAACCTCCTTTTTCTCAGTACATAATATATTGACTACTTTCAGGACAGAAGTAGTTTGTGGACCCCTCAGTGAGCCGCGCTCAGGTGAGGATCCTCAGGTAAAGACGACTGGGCTGGATCCAATCAGCCTTCAGATGTGACCCAGAGATGGAGTCGTTTAGTTAGAACTGCTTGTCTGACGGTTTCTCTCCATCCTGGAGTCGTGGATGAACTGAGCAGAGAGTCTGATCCAGATGTTCATCCCTCCTGAATCCCGCCGGTTGATTCTGGATCGTTTGCAGGTTTGTGAGCGACGCTCTGCTCCTGGAGGAGATGATGTCGGACCCCCTGCTGCGGCAGTACGGCGTGGTCATCCTGGACGAGCTGCAGGAGCGCACCGTTCCCACCGACGTGCTGCTGGGCCTGCTCTGCGACGTCTGCCGCCAGCGGCCCGACGGCTTCCGGGTGGTCCTCCTCGCTCACCCCACGCTCGCCCCCCGCCTCGCCGCCTTCCTGGGGCCCTCCGTCCCCCACCTCTCCCTGGACGGCCTGCCCGGCGAGCCCCCGGACCAGGAGGACGGGAGGGGGGCGGACGTGACGGCGTCGGGCGGAGTGGAGATCATGTACCGGGAGCTGTCGTCAGGGAAGGAGCCGGCGTCTGCTGCCTGCCACATGGTGCTGGATCTGCACCGCCGCGGGGAGGAAGGAGACGTGATGGTGTTCCTGGCCAGCTCCCAGGTAATACTTTTATTCCTTCAATATTCTGATTGTAGTTTTAACTTTACATAAAACATGAAACAAATGTGTCAAAAGACACCAAACAAGCAAACAAAATAAGGCTTCAGCTCTAAAAGACACGAGTCATTAAACAGGAAGCGGTGGGCTGGACCGACGCTCTAAGTGACATTCATGAACATTTATCTGAACTAAAGGCCTTTTAAACGATGGCCGCCACTCTCTGTAGAGCTGGTACTGATGATGCTGGGAAGATATTCAAAGTGAATCACTTCAGAAATAATTTATTTATAGTTGGGACTTTGTTTCTGATCCACTGGAGGAGAATGTTTTTCCCAGGATCCGGGTCACTATGGAGCTAAAACAGTGACAGCTGCAGCGAGGCTGAAAAGATATCTGGCATCGTAAAATTAAACATTGTAAAATTAAACATTGTAAAATTAGACATTGTAAAATCAAACATTGTTAGAAAGTAAAAACTTATGATGATTTTCTCATTTTATGCTGCAGCTTTTATTCAATCAGATGTTTTCAGCTTCACTGCAGAGCTGCTTCTGCTATGACGTCACTACAAGCTGCACTGTCGGCCGTCGGGGGCGGGGCTAAACTGATGACCCCTTCATGGACCCTCCGTTTTTCTAGTACTGTCACTGGTTTAGCTCCATGTCTCTACAGTCATTAGCTGTATAACTGATGATGATATTAATTAAAATAATTCCCTTTCCTGTGGCCGAGCAGCGGTACTTGACCGGAGCTTTCCATAAGTTCACTGCAGGTAAATAATGATGAGTACTGGAAAAACGGAGAGACCATGAAGGGGTCGTCAGTTTAGCCCCGCCCCCTAAAACCGCTTGTAGTGACATCATAGCTGAAGGAGCTCTGCAGAGACTCTGAAAACATCTGATTGAATAAAAGCTGCAGAATAAAATTATAATAGAAGTTTTTACTTTCTAACAATGTTTGACTTTTCAATGTCTAATTTTTCAATGTTTAATTTTTCAATGTTTAATTTTTCATTGTTTGATTTTACAAAGTTCAATTTTAAAAAGCCAAATCTCTTTTCAATGTCGCTGCAGCTGTCACTGTTTCAGCTCCATAGTAACCGGGTCCCACTCAATATTAACATGAATTATTTTCTTTATTTCACAGAGAATCTCAGACCAGAATGTCTGAATTTTATAACATGAGTTGGATTTCCCACATTAGTTTAGCATTTAAGACAAAAGGAGGAGAGACATGCGTAACCTGAGCTCTAATTGATGTTTTACTGCTCTTCCAGGTTTTTTTTGCATTAGACCAGATTGAATCCCATGTTTCCTCGTCTATATTAACCACCAGTTACATTTAGACAGATCATTAAATATACGATAAAAGAGCTTAGAGACTATTTCAGTTTTTGTTGAAACTGCAGATATTTCATGTTGTACCATCAGCTATCTGATGTTTTATTTTTAAAAAGCAATAGAAGTCCCGTTTTATTCAAGTTGTTGCTAAGGTCTTCAAATGACTTAAGTCTATCATTTGAAAAAAGATCCAGGTTTGTTTTAATATTTTTATCTGTTCACGTTTGTAATCCAGGTTCTGATGAGCCCAAAGGAAAAGCAGGATTATTTATAACCGGAGTGAACATGGATGCTAACAGAGCTGCTATGTTAGTAACGTATTGATGTAAAAGGATTTATACAATAAGTTTCCGTTTCTTTAAGGCTGTGAAAATGCAGCAGCAAGTTAAAGATCTGATGATTAACTTTGTAAAGTGCCTTGAGATGACATGTTTCATGAATTGGCGCTATATAAATAAAATTGAATTGAATTGATGATACAGAAATAAGAGTTTCATTAGAAATGTTCCTCTGAGCATAAATCAGGTTCTGTGACCCATTAAAGGTGAAACCTGAAGATCTTTGCTCTGAATGCAGCGGATCCTCCTGCTGAGGCGTGGTGGTTACCTGACCTCCTCCTGGTCACCTGACCTCCTCCTGGTCACCTGACCTCCTCCTCCTGCTGTTTTGTGTCTGAAACAAAAGGAACCGGTCCGACGGACCCGGGTTCTGCTGCCTGCTGTAGAGTTTCAGGCCGGGTCCTGATGGGACTCCTTGCTGTCTGAGTCCTTTAATAACGTCAGCAGGAACACCTGGTTCCTCAGGATGTTCTGCTGGGTTCCTCAGGATGTTCTGCTGGGTTCCGAGCAGAACATTCCTGTCCAATAGGTGGCAGTAACGGGCCGTAGGTATGTAGGTAGGTAAACCATGGACGCTTGGTGCTGATCCGGTTTCTGATCCTCCTTCTCATGCAGGAGGTGGAGGAGTGTCTGGTTCTGCTGGAGAAGGAGTGCGTGGCTCTGAGTCCTCAGCTCGGCGCCGTCAGGTTCCTCCCGCTCCACTCGGGCCTGGGCAGCCTGACCCAGCGGGTCTACGAGTCCGACCCCGGCACGCCGCCCAAGGAGGGCGCCCGCCCCGACGGCACGGAGGCCGGCGGCGTCCGCAGGAAGGTGATCCTCAGCGACGCGCTGGGGGAGGCCTCCTTCTCCCTGCCAGGAGTCCGATACGTGGTGGACACCGGCTGGCAGCTGAAGACGGTGCGTGGTTCCCCCGGTTCCCCGGTTCTGATCCCGAAGCTAATGGTGCTGCTGGTAGAAACGTTCTCCTCTCTGATGTTCCAGGTGTACAACCCTCAGATCCGGGCCAACTCACAGGTCCTGAGGAACATCAGCAGACAGCAGGCGGACATGAGGACCCAGAGGATCAACAGCCAGCGTCCCGGTAGGTTCCTGGACGTGAACTTCTGACTCCTGCTGGCTGGATGGAGGTCCTCCAGCAGATGGTGGTGGTCATAATGTTTTGTCTGGTCGTCATACCTGGACGGTGTCCCTCACGTCTCCCGTCTCCGGGTCAGGTCTGTGTCTGCGGCTGTACTCCCAGGCCCGGTACCAGGCGGCCATGACGGAGGCCCACTGCCCCGGTGTGGTGGAGGAGAACCTCAGCCACCTGGTTCTGCTGCTGAAGAGGCTGGACATCGCTGACATGGGTCAGTGCAACTTCCTGGACCGACCAGGTACCGTAAGCGCCGCAGCAGGTTCTGGAGGTCCGCCGTGGGTCGGGTCTTCATCCTCCTCTGCTCTCCAGCGCCTGAAGCTCTCATGCAGGCCCTGGAGGACCTGGACTACCTGGCGGCGCTGGATGACGACGGGAACCTGTCGGAGGTGGGCATCATCATGTCGGAGCTGCCGCTGGAGCCGCCGCTGGCCAAGGCGCTGATCGCCGCCTGCGAGTACGACTGCGTGGAAGAGCTGCTGACGATCGCCGCCATGCTCACAGGTGAGCAGAACCTCACCTGGACCCGCCGTCTGCATCAGAACCGTAGACGGCAGCAGAGCTTCCTGCCCGTTTAGTTCCATGTTCTAACGTCACGTGATGCTCCTTGTGGGTCGGGGTCCCACTGAGGGTCACAGCTCAGCAAGAACCGGGTCTTAAGGTTCTGTTCAGAAATCAGCAGATGCTCCGTCATTCTGACCCAACGAAAAAAGTTTGACTAAAATATTACATAATTCTGTAAATCAACTGATGTTTTTTCTACAATTTTTAACCTAAACACTTAATTTTTATCTGAATATGCCTTATTATCTATTAATAATTGCACAGTATTTTTCTTTCTCTTCTGCTTAACTTTAAATGTAGCTTTTTAAAAGTCTGGTGTCTGTTTTTGTCACTATGTGACAGTAAAGGTTTTTCTATTCTATTCTATTCTAATAAAAAAGGTAAGAAAGGTTTGAAAAAAGACAGTATTTATTATGCCTGAATTTAAATTAGCTGTTTCCTGAATTAGCTGGGATTCCTTTTACACTTTTGATGAAAGTGAAATTATTTTGTCTGTTTGTGGATTAAAAAAACTAAAAGAGTTTAACTTGAAGTACACTAGAAGGGTTCTGTTTTGTATGAATAGAATTAAGATTTTTAATCTAAAAAAATCCAGAATGCAATATGCAAGTGAAACTTTATGCATTTTGTCTTTGTGACCATTTTCACTAGAGGCAGCTGATGTATGGATGGTAAGTCCATCAGAAAGGGCTGAACTTTTAATATTTTGATCCTAGAACTTTTTAGCTGCAGATTTATCCTTGTTATTCATAAAATAAGCTTAAATAATTATGTGAAAAATCTGCAGATTGTCAGATTTTTCATTGATTACTCAATCAGAATCAGAATAATCGATTACTAAAATAATCGTTTATGACGGCTCTGCTGCAGTTTCTGGTAAAACTCACAGCTCTCCTCCACAAGGTGTTGTGGCACAATATGTCCTTCACCTGTCCAGTAGGTGGCAGCACTGAGCCTTTCAGGCAGTTAAAGGTTAGAAGAACAACGAAGGGAATGAAAAAGTTAGAGACACTAACAAAGAGTAAAGGAAGAAGGAAATTAAGGGAGGAAAGGAAGAGGTAGAGGAAAGGAGTCATGAAGGTAAGAAAAAAGGGAGTAGAGGGTAGAGCTGTGATGAAGAATAAAATATGGAGGAAAACTGAAGGACCAGAGAGGAACATGCATACGTCAGCTGCTGGTTCCCTGCAGTAACTTTGTCTCTGTTTCAGCTCCTTCCTGCTTCCTGGCTCCAGAGCCCAGCAGGGAGGAAGCTGCCGTCTCGGTCTGGAGGCCCCTGATGCACCCGGAGGGCGACCACATGAGCCTCATCAACGTCTACAACGCCTTCCTCCAGCGTACGTCCCCGGCCTCCGCCTCCAGGACCGGCGCTGCGGCCTCTCCTGATGTCTTCTGTGTCGTCCCTCCTACAGATAACGAGGACGAGGCGTGGTGCGCCGCCAACTTCCTCAGCCACGCCGCCTTGCGGCTCGCCGCGGTCATCCGGGCGGAGCTTCTGGAGGTGATGCAGAGGATCGAGCTTCCTGTTTCCCCGCCCGCTTTTGGTTGCCAAGACAACTGCACCAACATCAAACGGGCGCTCATCTCAGGCTTCTTCCTCAAAGTAAGACCCCCCCCCCCCAGCGTCAAACCGAAGCCCCGCCCTCTGATTTACCTCTAACCTGACCATCTCCTGCTCAGGTGGCTCATGACGTGGACGGCTCCGGGAACTACCTGCTGCTGACCCATCGCCACGTCGCTCACCTCCATCCCGCCTCCTCTTACCGCTGTCGGCAGCCGTGTCCCAGTCCTCCCAGCTGGGTCCTCTACCACGAGTTCACCATCTCCAGGGACAACTGCATCCGCATCGCCTCCGAGGTCCACCCTCAGATGTGAGTCCAGCTTTCTGCTCGCTGTACTCTGCACAGTCTGTGTGTGAAGGGAGCTTTCTGGGTCCCATTAGACTCCAAGCAGAGTTGGACCTGCAGGAGGACGGCCTTAAAGAGACAGACACTGATGCTGAAACTGTGAGGTCTCCTCTGGTCCAACAAACACCAGTTTGGTTGCCAACAGCACCACCAGGTGGCCACTCCAGGAATTGGGTTTTGCCTAAACTCTTAAGTTTAGTCCAAAAAGTCTGGTACCATCCTGTTGCACTGACTCTCCGACTCATAATACCGACTTCAGGGACTGTTCCAGTTAAATTTTCCGTCCCGGAGGTCGAGAATCCCGACTTCTGAGGACAAATGGAAAGCACTAATAGAGACACTCAGCCCGTCTCCTCCCTGCTGACGCTCAGCTGACCCAAAAACTGAGCTGCTGCTGGAAGTACGATGGTCTGCGAACATGTGGAGGAAACATGAGAGTCTTTATAGATGAGATAAACATGAAAGTGTCGTTCAGAGAAACTTCCCCAGACAGAGAAGAAATCTGAATGCTGAATGTTGCTACATGCTAAGCTAGCATTAGGACACGGATGTTATAGAGCGACATTAAACAGTCAGTGAAGCTCCTGGATCTGCTGCAGTGAAGCTAAACCTCCCAGACAACATAAGCTAACGCTAGCCGTTATTAGCCGTTATTAGGCTGCACCACACAACGCTCCGCTCTGCGTCGGTACGGATCAACGCAGGAAAATGTTTTTCAGCTGACGGCTTGGTGGATAAATAAATGATGAAGCAACAAAGCAGAGCGACAATCCGCCCATTACTGCAGCTACAGCCAGGCTTAGGCAGCTTTTTGGGGGAAACCCTGAAATTAATAAAAATGATTCATTGATTTATCATCTGATTGTATTAGCTAAATATAATCAGAACCGAATGATTACAGATCACTCACGTTTTGTATTTTAACATTCATTGTTGTAATGCTTGTATTTACAGTGAAGTCTTGCATAATTAAACCCCTGCAGGATTCATTAAAAACCTGCTAGTCTGGGGTGTTGAATGATTTTTATTGGTGAGCCGAAGTAGTTGTGTAACAGAACAGTAGTGAACAGAAGCAGCTGAAAGTCCCATTTTTCTGCACATATTGAGTCCCGAAGCCATAGTTTGTTGTGAAGAATCAGCTTTTTGACAGACAATTTCTGCCTGAAATTATTGTTTAGAGGTTGGATGGATCAGTTAAAGCTATGTCCATTGCATTACTGCCACCTGTAGGTGATGTTGAGTACATCTATTACCTTCTTGCCAGGGTAAAGGTAAATAGCCATGTGATATGCTTATAAAAAAGACCAAAAGCCATTGAACATGGTAAAATAAGATTATATACACCAAGCCTCCATCTTGATAGCGTTTTGATGGTCCTTTTTGAGCCGAAAAATAACTCTTGGGCGGGATGAGCAGATATAAACTGACGTGGCGCCATCTAGTGGCAGTATCACAGAACTATCATAATTTGCTTAATTAATAACTTGTAAATAATGCAGGACTGAGCCTGACCCTCTGCAACGCCTCACAGTAAAGCAGCAGCTCGCCGTGATTGAAGACCAACTGTTACTAATTAAATAAACCGATCTACAGCAACTTTAAGAGCCTCAGATCAGAACATTTACTCAGTCAGTCAACTCTGCGTCACATCTGAGCCTCGGCAGGTTTAGCGTCTGCTTCAGTGAACACCAACGTTCAGACTGGATTCCCAGAGACATCCCAGGCTTTTCTCTCTGGGAATCATATTTTTTGGTGTTTTTGTCACTGGATCTTGGACCTTTCTGCATTGTTTTGCTGTGAGATGCTAATAGCTGTTAGCCGCTTCCTTATTTTAACCCCAGCTGCACATGAGCAGAACGTAATTCCGTTAAAATCGTAAATAAACACTAAGGTTTTAATTACTAACAAATTGAGCAAAAACAAAGCATAAAACACCAAAATAACAACTAATTCACCAGCAGGACGTGATAATCTTTTATAAAATCTTTGTATGCAACCAGAGTTATAAATAAACGTATAAAGAGACAAATAACGTAGCTATGCACCTTTAAGCTTGAAAAGAGCTGACCCTATAATTCACTGGGACTAATTTGCATGTTTGAAAGACGCTAACTCTTGTTCGACCCAGGAATGTGATCCCAGTAAATTACTGGGAGTTATGTGTTAAAGGGGCTTTTGTCAAGGCTTCTAGCTAGCTGGACGGGTGTTTAAAAGTCTGATCTTTCAAATTATAAGATGAACATTGAATATTTTTGTACTATGGAAAACTGATTTCCATTTCAAAGTTGTATGTAATGTCTTTTTTAGTCGATTGAAATTTCTTTGGATAGCATTAGCTTGTCTTATTCAAGTTGTGCATTACTTTTGAGTCTCCCGTTTCTAACAGTGATGGTATTTTTTCCTCCTGTCAGGCTTGTGGAGCTCATGCCTCTGTACTTCCTGGGAAACCTACCAGCAAGCGACGGCAAGGAGATGCTGATGGAGCTCAGGCAGAGTTTAGCGCCCCCTTCAGGCGAGCTGGACTCTGAGGCAGAAGAGCTCAACAGGACTCAGAAAACAGCAGCAACTCACAATCAGTCCAGCACAGAGCTCTGTGTCGTCCAATGAGACGTAAGGGGCGGGGCTTCTCAGTAGACATCTGGTCACATGACTTGATCTGAGGCGGTACTTTAATTTGTTATCGTGTGAAATCTTATTTCAGGTTTGATCTGGACTTCTGCTGGAATAAAAACACTAATTCAAGAGTTCTGCAGAATTCCGTGTACAGCTGCTGAAGAACACTAATTCTTTTTCTATTTTGTGTTTTAATTTAAGATTCTGTTTTAAACTCCTATTTAATGTGTGGTTTCTGTGTTTCTGTTAGATGTTAAAGTCTATTTTTAAGCTGAAAACGACATGAAATGAAGTTTGTTTAAAGACTTTGGTCTAAAAGCAATATCCAGAACCTCAGTGTGCTGAAACTGCAGTTTGACTTGAACTCTATGCAGATGACATCAAGGTTTACTGTGATTGTCAGAGCTTCTATTTTACACGTCTCCCCACTGTTTGGGTGTTTGGCTTTCCTACTAAGGTGTTCCCTCGCTCGTTGTTTTTATTAGCTAAATAAAAACAACTTTAAATAAAATGTTCATGTTTGAAATATTAACTTTTTTTTTACATTTTACATTTCTTGTTATTCCGTGTTCTTGGACTCAATATTATATTCTTGGATCTTGGCTCCAAGCCTTGGTGGTTATTTCTTGAAGTTGAACAACGTCTGGACTGTTTGGAGAATATTTGGATTAATTGAGGCCTTATTTTGGCAAAACTTTGGGTCCTTGGACACAGTTTGCATACTAGAACCATTTTTGGATCCCTGGATCCATGCTAGTCATTAACCCTGGTGGCTGGTGGCATTTCATTGAGTTTGGAGCCAATTTAAAATATCTGGAGACATTTTTGCTTGTTGGACAGCATTTTGGATCCTTGGAGACAATTTGTGTTTTGACCCCCTATAAGGAGGGGGTCAAAACGCCTGGAGGTGGACTCCAGGCGTTTCCTAAACTTCAACTGTTACCATTTAGGCCAGAGGAGACATTACAGTTTCCCCTGCCTCCAAGCGTTCCTGAGCTCCACTCAGCTGTTCTGACCCAAAGACGAGAAACTCACAGCCAGTCATTTTACACCTTTTGGACCATTTTGAATTATGAAAATATTTGGATACTTGGACAGAGCTGTAAATAATTATTCCATAATATATTAATAATTAATGATTATTATTTTCCAAGGTTCCTACTTTTTGGATGTTCAGATTCACTTTTGCAGCAATCAGTTCTTCCTGCTCAACGTCAATTTAAGATTCATTGTTAATCTCGTTTTTGGTCTTTTTTTGTAGCACAAAACGCGTTTATCCAGCAGGTGGTGACATTTTCACCACCTGCCTAATTTATCAGGCTGGTCCCCAAATCCTCTCTGACCCTCTAAAGGTGTCCTGTGGTATAAGTCATCAGGATCGGGTTCTTAGACAGTGGAGCATTCTTGGATCAGAAAGGTTCATCCTGAACATCTCACAGAAGCTTGACTGGATCTGGAGAATTTAAAGTCTGCGTCTTTAACTGTTGCTTGTGTTCCTCAACCTTTCTGGAAGATATCTGGGAGCGTTGTCCTCCAGGAGTAAATATCACCGTCAGGATTTACCGTTTCCAGGAAGGTTTGGGGTTGTTCAACAATATTTAGGTAGATGTCAACCCAACAATGACAGAACCAGCAGAACCCAAAGGACCATGGAGAAGTGGGGCTGCTGGAACAGGAAACGGACCTGGAGCATCAGGTAAAGCTCGTCCTCTGTTATTCTTATAAACTCTGAATATCAGCAATAAAAACAAGCGTAGAAGAAATCCAACACAAATGGCTCCAGTTTTATTGCAAATATAATTTCATCTTACTGTAGTTTAGTTTAAATACAGTAAACGTCCGTGCGTTTGTTGTCTGAAGCTAGCATCGGTGCTTCACTGCTTGCGGAGGAAGTCCTTGGTGTTTTCTTGGGCAGAGCTGCTGCTGGTCATCGGCTGGTTCTTCATGTCCAAAACCTCCTGCAGGGCCTTCAGCTCCACCTCAGTCTGTGACCGCATGGACTGGAAGAACAACGGAGTCAATTAGACGTGTTATCCTGACAAGCGAGCCATGTTCTCCAGGTGAACGCAGCAGGAAGTACCTCCAGGTCCCTGGTGATGGAGTGGTTCGGTCCATGAGTGACCATCATGATGCGATACGCCTCACAGATCATCTTATGGCCCGTCTCAACCTGCCCGGCGTGCCAGTGAGCGACCCCCGCCCTCATCAGGGCCAACCCCAGCTGGGCGTTGTTGGGGTGGTACAGCTTCCTGTTTGGGGGGCAGAACCAGGTCAGACCACAGTTAGACCTTCAGGAACATCTCCTCACATCCTAGAGACTTTATATGGTTGATGCTCTGATTGCTTTAATGAGGGAAGTTTCTGAAGAGACGGTTGGCTCTAAAAATCATTTTATTCGTAGATTTAACTTTTTATTGAAATAAAAAAAAAAACATTTCTGGAAGTATTGACAAATGGAGAAGCAACCCAGGACCAGAAATCTGGGCTCGTCTTCACAAAGAATCCTCAGACTGAAAGCAGCTCTTAGTGACGTCGTTTTAGGAAAAATCTGAGAATTTCCAGAATTCTCAGATTTTTCTTAGAATTTTACCTCAGTGTCATAAAAGTTATTCACAAAGCATCTCAGCCTTCAGAGAGCTCATAAAGTCAAAAATGTTAGTGGGGGGGGGGGGGGGGGGGGGGCTGTTAGAGAGTCTGAAGCAGGAAGATGGAGGAAACAGAGAGAGCTGATTGGCTGATCCACCTGAACAGTGGAGCACAGAAACTTCTATAACAATCAGACAATTATTATTATGTAGATGAGATAAACTTTATCGTCCCCATAGAGGGAAATTAATTGGCAGTGGCCAGACGGGTTAAAGGCACCTCAACCTAACGTCATTTTATTTAACATATTAAGGATAAATAACTAATCAGAAATATTTTGGATAATCATGAGCAAATGTTGGAGAAATTTAAGAAGAATATATAAAAGAGGTGAGAAAATATTTTCTGTATTGCATATTGTCAGCAGCCCAAATGGTCATGTGGAAGTTCACGTGTTAGATGCCATCTCCTGGCTTTGATCGCTGCACGAAGCGAAAAAGAGAAAAATATGAACCGATCTGCAGCCATACGCTCCAAAGTCCGCCTGTTTGCACCGTGATCTGGAGACAAATTTAACTTTCAACACTCCTCCTCCTCCCAGAGATGACCAGACAGACGAGCTGCTGTTCTTTTTTTAAATGTATTTATCTTTTTTTCTCCATTTCATGTTGGCGATTTAGCCAAAAACGACCTTTTTATACCAGCGGGCGATCCCAGTAAAGTGCTGACAGGTGAGAGCGCTTTAATATCAAATAGACAAGGTAGTAAACTGACTGGCGACTAAATATAACAATAAGCAAATCAAAATGAGGATCTCAATAACGGCATTCAAAACATTCTGATGCTGCGTGACAGTCAATAAATTTAGCTTTTTATCATCATGACACTAATTTCTCTCATTTGGTCACTAGAAGCTTTATGGCTGATTTTTATTATTATCAACCAATCACAGCTCTTAAAAGACAGCGCCACACCCAGCAATGGCGTCAGCCTCTGAAGCTCTGAGGACTCTGAGAATCCTTGTGAACACGAGCTCTCATCTTCTCCCGTGTCTGAGGACTCACGCGTATCCTGCCACCATCTTCCGCGCGATCTCTGCAGCTTCAGAGAACTTCCTGAGGCAGGACAGAACCTCGGCGAGAGCGGAGAGCACCCGGAGCTTCAGCAGGTGGGTGTCGGCCAGGACCTTCTCCTGCTTCTCCAGACACTCCTGGCACAGCTTCACCACCTGGGAGACGACAGGAGACCCTGAGACAGAGCCGGTTCAGATGGACCACAGCGGAGGACGGAGGGTTACCTGGCCGTGATCTCCGTCTCCACGAGCTTTCTCAACCTTCTCCAGGGTCTCCTTACTGAAGGCGGTGACCTCTTTGACCGCATCGGCAGACGGCTGTGAGGAAACACCGGTGAGGCGAGGAAGACGGCGTCATGAAGAAGAAACCCAGAACGTTTCTCTGACCTTTCCTTCTGCGGCGGCTGCCATCAGGTCGTCTCCGATGTGCCGGCTGCAGTGATCGCAGCTGCAGTCCAGGTGGAAACGCTCCTTCAGCTGCTTCTGGCGCTCAGCCGACAGGTTCAGGAAGTCCACGTAGCTGACGGTCAGCTCCTCGCCCTCGGAGATCTTCCCCAGAGCTCGGAGCTCGATCCTGGGAAAGACGAGGGGAAGAGGAGCTGAGGACGCTTCGGATTCCCTGCCTGGATCTGGTTGCTGCGACCGAGTCGCTGGTGTGATAAAAGATTAAGTTTAGCAGACGGCGGTTTCTGTGGGAAGGGTCAGAGATCCGTACCTCAGCGGGGAGTGAAGAGTGGAGCTCACGGCTGATCGGCTGCAGGAGACAAACAGTCAAATGTTACTTTATTTCTTTCAGAGACCATCAGCTGATTCAGACCTCACTGAACAGTGAATTTAATCGTCTTCCTCCATCTCACAAGCTTCAGCAGATCCTCCTCCACCACGTCCATCTCCTCCATGGTCTCACCCTAACCCATGGTCCTAACGTCTCAGCCTGGTCTCCAACCTCAGCTGTCTCATCCTGTCCATGTTGGTCCTTTTCCAAATGAAATCTAATCATCTTCAGCTCCACAGTTTTCTAAATCAAGCACTGCTGCCTTGCAGCAGGAAGGTCTTGGGTTCAAATCCCTGCCTGGGATCTTTCCGCGTTGGGTTTGCGGGTTCTCCCCATGCACATGTGGGTTCTCCCTGGGTACTCCAGCTTCCTCCCACCGTCCAAACAAACATGACTGTTGGATTAATCGGTTGCCCGCAGGTGTGTCAAAGGTTGTCTGCCCCCCCCCCCTACACACACACACACACACACACACACACCCAGTGACCTCTGACCTCTTTCTAATGTAAACATGACAAAAACACCTTTCTTCTGTGTGCTTTTGAGAGCTGAGGCAGTGAAACGATGAGCGGGGGGGTGGAGGAAGACGAACCTGATGACCGTCTGACCGAGCCTGGACCGACCTGATGCTAGGATGAACAAACGTCCAGAGATTCTGAGATACAATTTACAACTGAAAGGTTAATATTGTGATTCAGAGATTAAAAATGTTTCATCCTATCCCATAGAAAATTTACCGCTTCAGCCAAACAGACTCGATAAAATAGAAACTAATACAAATAATAAGTAAGACGGATATTGTAGTGACTACATACTGATGCCTGCCACGCGTTGTGTTGAGTAGCGAGACGTTTATCCTGCTTCCTGTTCTTAACGCAGATCACAGAGTCGTCTACAAACAGTTTGACTTTTTAACTACAAAGATCAGGCCTCAGCTCCTCCGCCAACCTGTTCGTCTTCATTAGAGACAGGAAGCGGCTCAGCGCTGCGATCTGTCACTCCTACCTCACCACTTCTCACTGTCCAGGACTGTCCTTTGCTTTACCATAAATATGAAAGGTTACATTGAAGATAATGTTTTATTTTTATAAGGGTGGCGTAGGCTTTGTTGCTTTTGACAAATTAGATGTAGTAGGAGTTGGACGAAAATTGCTTTTTACATTATAAAGGTTGTTATTCTCTAGATCCAAAAGTCACAGAGTGACTCCTGAGCTTCTCAAATCAAACTTCACATCTGGAGGGCTTCCTTTGCAAGAAGACAACCTGCTGCTACTCTCTTTAACCTCCAGAGATCAGCGGTCTGGAAAGGTTTTTAACATCCAACAGCTTCCACACCATGAAGAGAAGAGGAATCACCTACTTTCCGTGGTTGAGGGTGACGGTGCAGTTGGGCCAGCAGTCGTGGTTAACGAGGCTCAGATTGGGGAAAAGTCCCAAACCAACAGACTGCAGACCTCTTTGATCGGGCAGCGTCAGTCCGTTGTATTTAATCTGCAGAGACACACAGAGGTCAGAGAACCCAGCAGAACCTGAGCAGAGCTTCGTGTCTGAGGAGGTTTCACTAACCAGGCCAAAGATGTGTCTGATGTATTCAGCAGGATGCTGCTTGGTTCCACAGGACCAGTATCTCAGGAAGTTCTGCACGTCCAGCTCCAGTTTCTTCAGCTCATCTTCAGGCAGAGCTTCCAGGTGGTCCTGCAGCTGATCCACTGGCACCAGCTGGCTGTCTGAGGCCAAACCCTGATCTTTATTCCTGCGCCACAGCAGCCGAGCTGCCAGGCTGGAGGCAAATGTGGCTGGATCAGTTCACCAGAACAATGTTCTGATCAGTGACATCTCTGTGTGCTAAACTCCCAAATAAAGCCGACAAAGTGGAGTAAGTCGCCATTTTCAGCTGCTTCATGTTGCAGAAGCAACAGGAATCTATTAAACGTACCAAGTTGATGAATCAATCAGCATCTAATCGGACTTCCTAAACCAAATCTGCACAACCTTTAAGATGCAGCACAGGGTGTGCATGTTGTTGGGTTTGGGTACTGCTTTTCTGGTTGGACAGGATCAACCATCTTAGATACCAGTCTGACCAATTCTGACATTTTGTTTCCCAATAAACCACAAAACCCAAACATGCTGCAAACCAAAGATCCTTTAAATGTAATCAGGATGCACCCAGCAGCCCTCTGCTTCCTCTCCCTGCTGGTCTTCTTACCGAACGTTGTCGTTGGGGGCCGTGCCCGACCTCCTGATGGCTGCACACTCCTGCTTGTGATCCTCCCAGCCGGCCGTCTGGCAGGTCCGGTCGCAGTAGTGGGCGAACCGGCACTGAGCGCATCGGTGCAGATTGGCCTGACGACGGAAACAGCTGTGGCACACCTGGGAGGCCAAGCTGGGAGAGAAAACAGCCGCATGTATGAACGCTATGTGTGTATGTATATATATATATATATATATATATATATATATATATATATATATATATACATGAAGTGAGCAAGAAGCTGCCAGACAGCTTTTCCAAGTTGTACGAAGGGTATGTAATCCTTTACATTTAATTTTTATTTATTTATTATTTTTGTTTGTAGCATTTTGATATTATCCATTATTGTTTAAATATTATTGCCATTATTACCTTTAACTCCATTGCTTAGAACGTCATCAGTGACTCTCAAACTGCCATTAAATGCATTTTACTCATTTAAATACACAATTTTTGAGGTTCACCTACAGCAGACACTGATTCCACACAAATGTTTTTTTTGTTTGGTTTTTTTTGCCCATCACTTTATGCTCTTTATCTGTAATCTCTGAAGGTCACTGCAGCTGGATCCATTAATATTAGTATTATTTGTGTCAGTAAGACTTTTGGTGAAGGTCTGTTTAGTTCCAAAGATCACGGTGACCTTTGATAAGCCGGCAGTTAATATTAAACCAGCAGAAACTGATTTACACAAAGCAGCAGCTGTAATGCTTCATGGACTTCAGCTGCTTTCTCTGCTCTCTGCACCGTTTTGTTCAGCCTTTGTGTTCAGCTCTTATTTCTGGTACCGTTCCACTTCGTTACACAGAACCTCCGGTCTTTTAGGTTCTACACATGTGGATAACTTGGGTTATTCCCGACATTAAGTGTGAATTTCACGCCAATAGAAATAAATTTGGCGAGAAAATTGTTTGAAGTGTTCGATTCTTCTCGCTCCATTTGAGTTTAAAACACTTGTTTATTGTTTCAGTTATCGCCATTTGTTACATGATTAAAAATGATTTATCAGTTACAGCAGCTCAAATCAATTAGTTAAGGTACTCAGTTTATATATAATAAATCCTAAAGAAAGGCCTCAGAGAAACAGTGAACGGGTTTTAACTCTGATTCCCAAAGAAAACGGCTCCCAGAGTGAAGAACGGCGTTTTTCTCTCCTGAAACTTAAACTCGTTGTTTTTAGATACTTTATTAAACCAGAAACGTCTTTTTCTGCCGTTTATTCAGAGTTTTCTGGCCAAACTGGCCTCCTGTCAGAGATGTGCTGAGGTGGACCCTGCATACCTCCAGACTGCAGAACACCGGGTCAAGTTCATGTTACTGCCGTCATGGGAAGTCCAGAGAACAGGAACCAGAACCGGCCCAGAAAAGGCCAATAACTCCGCAGCACATCTCTAAATGAGAGCTGAATACAGCAGAAAGTCTCCTTCCTGAAGGTGGCATCCATCCAGGTGAAGCTTACCTGTTGAAGACCACGGCAGCGTAACTGGGCTCGGCCAACAGCACCTCGCCGGTGATGATCTCCCTCCTGGCCCTCAGGCCTCGACCTTTCTTCCCAGCATCAAACAGCTCCATGTTCCCAGCGGTCATCGCGTCCAGAACCGGTGAGATGCAGGTGGACCGACCTGACGGAGGCTCAGCGTCTCTCCTTGGACCGACCCTCACTCAGAGCAAAAATATCCCCCTCTGGAGCTCCGGCCTCCTCCCAGAGCGCGACAGGAAGCTGCTTAGGTAAGAGGAAGCCTGGGATGTCACGCAGGGCATCGGACCCTTGTTTGGGTCGGTTCCCCTCGGTGGTATTTTGGTCCCAGGCAGCTGTGGCTGTCCATCAGAGACACATGACAGCAATCGGATCGGCTCAGCTACGCCGTCCGCCCCGTCTTCTTTTTCACCTTCCTCAGAGCAGACGGACTGGTACCAGAACTTCCCCATCAGAAACCAGTAATCTGGGATCTGGACCCGAACCGGACCGTCCCGATTGTTTCAGGTAAAATCAGACCTGAGCAGATGTTTAACCAGAATTAAAGACTTTATGGAAGAAGCTCGGTCCAGATGTCGCAGAGCACGACGTCACTAATCATCTCTCCTTCCTCTCCCTGACCTTTGACCCGCCCTGTGACCCCATAGGACATGACCTCACCACCACCGCCAGCGCTGCAGGTACCAAAGTTACATCACAGCATCAACTTCTCACCAAATTAAAACATTAAAATAACTGATCAGGTGGAAACGTTCCCCTTCCTCTTATCTGAGGTTGTTACTGGAGTTGGCTTGAAACATCCTGGAAACCCTTGAAATTAAAACATCCTAACCACCTGAACCGGGCCACCAGCAGAACCAGGTTCAGAACCGGCTTCCTTTAGCTGCTTGTGACCAGCATGTGATACTTTCAGTCATGATCCAGTGGATTTATTGACTCTAAAACAGGTTTTATGCACAAAAAAAGAAAAACGCAGAATAATTTCCACTTCTTTATTTCTATGATGCTGGAACATAATAAGCTTATAAAACCGATTCTGTAACAGGACCAGCAGGACAATATAAAAACAGATTACTGAGCAACATGCATATAAAAATATCTAAATTAATATAAAGGAATGCTTTTATTGGACACTGAATCCTCTAATTAAAGCTCTCAGACGTCCCAGGAAGGCACATTCAACAGAACCTCATCCAAGTTCAGGACAGAACCTCTGAGGTCTCCAGGATTTATCTCGTTTAAAGGAACGTCTTCACTGAATCCACCATGCCCACCTGACAGGAAGTGACCCGGAGTCACAGGAAGTGGCCCAGAGTCAAGATGCTGACAGACAGAAACTCTGGACCAGCCTTCGATGCTCCAGCCCGTTTGGGCCGAACCAAACAGGACCGCAGTGTCACAGTAAAGGTTCCACCAGGCCCGAAGGCCCGGCCCAACGCAGAGGAGGCAAGTGTGCAGAGAACATTCTGCTGGGTCCGGACCCTGTTGATGATTAACCGGGTTCCTGTTTGACCTGGACGCTGTCCAACACAAAGTTTCCTCATCCCGACTCCAGTGCAGCTTTTAACAGACTCGTAAAGGTCCGGATGTCCCAGAACCAGAGAACAGAACCCGGAGGTCAGTCAGGTTTCACTCCTGGTTCCACCTCAGTCTGGTCCTTTCAGTGATCCAATAAACCCAAAAGCTTTTAAAGACTTTTCTGCAGCTGTAGGGAAGTTCTTCAGCTCCAGATTCTGGATCTCTACTCAACAAACAGAACCTGGTTCCAGGTTTTGTTCTAATTTGATTGTTTGATTTATCATCTGATCATAAGAAACAGATTATCATCAGAACTGAAGGAGAATTTATCAGGTGGACCTTAAAGTACTTGTTTCCACCTCCAGGACCAGTAGAGACTCATTCACAGCCCAGTTTGGACCCGTCCACCAGCAGATCATCCTGACTGCTGCCAGCAGCATCACTGCAGGTGGGACGCCCCCCCGTCTGCAGGTCAGGACTGGTTCCTGGGCGACCAAGGACTAGGTAAGAGCTGGCCTGCTCCTGGCACCACCTCCTGACTTCTAGAACTCAAAGGACCTACTGTTGATGGAGCCACAGAACTTCTGAGGACCAGAGGAGACCAGAGGAGACCAGGAGGGGACGGATCAGCGAGGGTTTGGTGGGTTGAAAGGCCGATCCTTGTAAAATGATTGGAATAAGGATCTCATTCAGGGGCTCAACGGTTCTGGACTTGGAAGAGGAGAACCAGAGAACATCTCTGAGGACAGACGTGATCAACCGAATTCCGACCAGCATTTACTGGTCTGCCAGAAACCAGCTCTGCAGGTCCTACGTGAAGAACTTTTCAGTCATCCAGAGGAGCTGCAGCTAATCTGCAAGCGGCACCATTTCCATAGCGACTAGATTAAAAGAGATAAATCGAGTAAAAGTCAAATACAACATTAATGCTACAATTACAATGACTCAGAGCTGAGGGGCTGAAGTTCTGGTCCCTCTGCGTCTACACGTCGAAGACGTCAACGTGGTCTCCTGACGTGAACTTGTCGTCCAGCAGAACCTTCATCAGCCGGGCCGACGACATCTCACAGGTGAGCAGCTGACCCTGAGCAAACATGCTGGAAAACGTCTTCTTGATGCTCAGGTCGGCCGTTTTGGATCGGGCCTCCAACTGCATCTCCGTGTCCAGAGGTCCTGGTTCGACAGACAAACAGGGACGGATTAAAGCAGTTTCAAAGGTCCAAACGACCTCCACCGGTCCTGCAGTCCAGGCTGCAACACGCTCCAGAACAAGTGGGCCCAGATATTAAAGGACCGAAAGCCGGATCCGTGAAGGACTCTGAGAAGCACCGATGTTCAGAGGAGCTAACCAGTTTTGTGAATCCACCATTTTTATTTCTCTGAGTGATTTTGTAGTTCAAGCTGAAGAACGCTGAAGCTACGAGTGGATCAGTGAAAATGTTTGGTTGTTGGCTCTTTTACTCAATATTCATTTCATCAGCAAACTACAAAAATGGCCGAACAGGGTGGGAGTGGAACACTCTGCAATCTGGAGGGGGGTGCGTTATGAAGTGCCTCCTTTGCATTTGAATCACAGGTGTCCACTAGTTTTACTCTTCTTGGTAAAATAATAGTTTGCAGTTTATGTTTGGAAAGTGAAATAATCCCAAGGGTGTGAATACCGTATTTATCGAACTATAAATCGCATTTATTTAGAAATTTATTTCACACAATCCAAGACTAAAAACTGACATTTAATCTGGTAAAACAATTTATTAAATTGCACAGCTGGATCAACAACCAGCAGAATAAACTGTAACATACCTGGGAGGATGAATGGGGTAAATTAGCATAAAAATACTCCAACTCCAACGGGGAAAGTTCTCGTCGGAGCAGCTAATTACACAGAGTGTAAAGGTGCTACGTGCTCAGCTAACACGGATGTTTCAGCGCAACATAAAGCTCCCTTTCATTAGCAAAATTGTAAACCGCCTGGACGACAGAGCTATAAGCTAGCGCTAACTGCTATTAGCTTCATGAACAGCCGTCTCGCTCTGTTTCAGACCCAGAGCGCCCTCTAGCGGCTATTAGACGGTAATGTTTACTACTTGCTTCATCTTGGTCAGTATGATTTAACCATTTAAATTTGATATACAAGTCCCACCTGACTATAAGTCGCAGGATTGACCAAACTGAGAAAAAGTGTGACTAATAGTCTGATAAATACGGTACTTTTGTCTGGTTCTGTGGACTGAGGCAGCAGGGTTCCTGCACAGACCTCTCAACTTTTATCAAAAGTTAAGAGTGAGATTATGCTAATTTTGGGGCGGGGCTTGTTTGGGGGTGGGGCTAACTGGACCCTGTAAGAGCCGGTGCAGTCAACTCCATCTCATTTTTATCCCACCAGACATTGAAGTAGACATGTACTACTTTTGTTAAAAAGAGAAAAAGACGTGTTAATACTTAATTGTTCAGTTAGTGGATTAAAACATAAAAAAATTGTTCAAATAATACTGAATAAAATAAAGTAGTTTTAAGTTATTTACCGAATTATTACACAGTTACAGATTCATCTATGGGTTTGTTTCATTGTAGATCTATAACCTGATTGGTGAATCAGGCTAACTTTCATCAACCCTGTACGGCATATGGCATATAAGACAGTTTCCCCTCAGCAGCAACACTGAAGCACACAGAGGTTCCCGCTGCGTCTTTACGCTGATCCAGCTGCTGATGTCTCCCTCTTTTCAGCTCAATGCACTTCTAGACTGTTACAGTTTATAACCATTATCATCACCTTTCACAGCGACAGGTTTCTCATCTCATCGCCGCGCTGCGCTCTGGGCGGTGAGGTGGGCGGATTTTACCCCCGTTGGTGCGCTGCGTGCGAGGGATAAGCAGTGGGGAAAATGCATAAATAAAGACGGTAAAGGGCTCCTTTAGAGGAAACAGGGGGACTGACAGGTCTGAGATGAAGCCCCTGATGTTACAAGTTCTTTAAAATGACCCTTAAAAGTGCGCACCTGAACTAAAGCGCAAGGCAGCAGCCCACCGAAGCGCCACTGATTCTATGTTGTTAAAAACAAAAGAGCATGAAACACAACTACTAACTCTCCTATTGACTTTAACTGGCACACTTTGCTACGGATGTGAGGACATTAAACGTAGTGATTCACGTTTTGAATGGTGAGAAAAGCAACTGGGTCCGAGGAAAAGGAGGGGGGAGAGGAGCAAGCGCTGAGGCACAGAAATACGGTGCATGTAGTTAAAAAATGCAGAATTAATAAAAACGAAACTGATAAACAGACTAAGTGGTGTTTTAAACTGCATCTGGTTAGCAGAACTGTTTTATGATCCAGAGTGCAGCCATCACTGGTTCTGAATGAAGGCAATATCTGGCAGCAGCTCTTCCCCCGCCACCCCCTTTCCTCCTGCGTACGCAGTATAGGACCATACCGGCTTACTTTCACTGGTTAAGACTAAAATTATTCATAACTCTGATCGCTCTGTTAACACGAACTGCAGCAGGAGTTACTGATGGCCACAAGCTGTGAAAGAAGCGAAACTGCTCAGCAGAAGGCGGAGTTTTGTCGTCCGCAGCCCAGATGGGCTTTGTGATTTTTATGCGTGTGAAATGCCATGTGTTGCGTGTGAAGTCAGTGAAATGTGTGTGTCACACGGTCAATGCGTGAGAGTTGAGAGCCCTGTTCCTGCAGGAGTCTGGAGCGTACTGCAGCCTGAGATGCAAAGCTGCAAAAAGGGAACCAAAAGTAAAATGTTCTTTAAATGAATGTTTTTGTCCTTGGTTAGAGCAGATAAATAAGATTATCTGCCAATGGAACGCGTGTTTTTACCCCTAAAGTAAGAAAATTAGATTAACTGCACTTGAAATAAGATGATAGAGACGAGTTGTTCCTATTTTAAGCCAAAAATCTTATTCCACTGGCAGATAATTTAAACTTGCTGCTGGAATCAAGGACAAATACACTCATTTCAAGGAAATGTTACTTAGTTGCTTTTGGCGGTGAGGTGCGGGAGGATGCGGGTCCTACCTGGCGAGTAGCTGAGCACCCTCACGTCCGGCTCCTCCTCAGCCAGAACCTTGAACATCATTTCCCGCGCAGCCTTGCCGGTGCAGTAGAGCCCCCAGGAGCGGAAGGGCTGCAGGGCGCAGAGCGAGGAGACGTTGACGACGGAGCGCCGCAGCCCGGCGTGCTGCGGGAAGGCCTGCAGCACCCTGGCGGTGAGACACAGGGCGGAGCTGACATTCAGGGACAGGTAGGAGTCCACCTGGGCCATGTCGCTCAGGTCCTTCACGTACTTGGAGACGTCGCCCAGAGACGCTGCAGGAGGGAGAGAAGGTCAGACCCTGAAACCAGCTACACGGCGTCACACCAGCACCCTCCGCACCGGGCTAAAGGGCGTTCTGATCCAGAAGGACCCATCAGAGGCTACAAACCCGCCCGGTCCGGTTGAAACAGAACACCTGAGGGTCATGTTCATAGACATTATATCTGTAGACGCCTGGTTGGGCGGGTTCTGCCTGCTGCGGATGTGTCAGAGCGTCCGCCATGTTGAATGTGGCGAAGCTGCTGTTAGACTGAGTCACTAAACAGTATAAGAGGGACTTTAATCTCAGAATATACTTTATATTTGTAATATTTTGATTTTTGTAATATTACGACTTTATTTTCGTATCCCTTTGGCTTTATTCTCCTGACTTTATACTCGTAAAGAATAAAAATAATTATAAAGGATCTAACCTGGCCCTATTACTCCAGGACTAAGATAGTTCTGCAAACTGTGACTATTCCGGAAATGTTCCCCTTAATTCTCATAATATGACGTTTTTCTCATAATATTACCAACTTTGTGTTTTTTAACTTTATTCCCCTATGACTTTTTTTCTCATATTAGTAATTTTATCTCTTTAACACTCCCCCAAAACGTCTGTTCCTAATCTGGATCTATACCAGATCTTAAAAGGTTCACATGTGAGACGGTTTTATGAAATAACGAAGACCACAATGTTTAGATTTAACCAACTGATTTTATATTCATAACACACACACACACACATATTATATATACATATATATATGTGTGTGTGTGTGTGTGTGTGTGTGTGTGTGTGTGTGTGTGTGTGTGTGTGTGTGTGTGTGTGTGTGTGTGTGTACACACACACACCTATAATCTGGACATATAGTTATGTATATAAGCACACACCTATTTATTTATAATATTTCAAAATCTATATTTGCACATCTATATCTAAAAACATTGATCAATAGCTCTCTGTTGTGTCAATTACTACCAATTAATCTCTATATATTTTTTTATATATAAGCTCCATCTTTAAATTTCTACCTAAATAAAACATATATACAGGGAACATAGACGTTCACTACTTTCTGCCACATCCAATATGGCGGTGACGTCGAGGTGCAAACCTGCGCCCAACGACGCGTCTACGTATAAATGTCTGTGGTCATGTTGATGGTCCGTTTGTTTTTCTACTAAACCAAGCAGCAGTTCCGGTCTTCTCGTGGTTCTCCAGCAACAAGAACCTCCCTGTTCTGCTTCACCGGACGGGGCCACACGTTCCGTAGGATCAGAGACGTTTGTGCTTTCACTCAGAGTGGCAGGAACCAGAACCAGAACCACAACCCCTCCTCCTCCGCCAGAACCCACGTTACAGAATAACCCTTTAAAGTCCTGTTTATCCGTGATTTTTAACCAGGACATTTTATTTATTTAATAGATTTTATTTATTAACTTATCTATGAAATTAACCTGGAACCTTCATGTTTCCATTTTAATTAATTTCTATCGATAAATCTTTTTTTTTTATCCCTCACGTTCATGTTTTCCTGTAATCTGTCAACCTTTGGACTTTCATGGTTCTGATCCCTCCGCAGGCTGCAGACCCTACAGAACCGGAACCAGCTTAAAGAACCTCTCACCCGCGTTGTTGATCAGCATGACGTGGTCCATGTCCTCACAGAAGGCTTCTCTGCAGGTTCTCATGATGTTCTCCAGGCTCTCCGCCTTCCCCACGTCCGCCACCACCACCTCCACCTTCAGCCCGGCTCTGCCCGCCTCCGACTCGGTCAGCTCCGCCTGCAGGGTCCGCAGGTCGGCCCCGGAGCGGGCCACCAGAACCAGCGCCGAGCCCGGCTGGACCAACCCGGACACGTTCTGGGCCAAGGCCCGTCCGAAGCCTCTGGAGGCCCCGGTGATGATGCACAGCGCCCGGCCCAGATCTGCAGCAGGAGACATGATGAGGCTGATGGAGCTCCGCGTTCTGCGTGGAGTGGAGTGGAGTGGAGTGGGCCGTGAAATCCTGCAGCAGCAGCAGCTCTTCTTCTTCTGGGAGCTGCTCCTGATGCTCCTGCTGCCTGTCGCCATCTCCTGGTTTTATAGCTCAGCAGCTGAAGATCTGAGTTACATCAGAGGACCATGAGTCTGCAGATGTGGTCCATGTTTTATTTGGTGTTATGGAGCCCTGGAAGTGCTATTATTATATTATGTTATTGATTATAGCATGTCTTGATGACATCAAAAGCTGGATGACTTTAAATTCCCTGCATTTAAATTCTGACAAGACAGAAGTTGTATGGGTTAAAAGCTGAGAACACATTTTGTTGTAATGTATGTTTCAATGACAAAAAAGATGATATTACTATATTACTATTATTTAAATCCCATATTAAACAGGTTTCCAGAGTTTCCTTTTTTCACCTCAGGAATATCGCCAAAATTAGAAACATTCTGTCCAGGAGTGATGCTGAAAAACTAGTCCATGCATTTGTTACTTCAAGGCTGGACTATTGTAATTCTTTACTATCAGGAAGTCCACAAAATGCAGTTCGAAGTCTTCAGCTGATCCAAAATGCTGCAGCAAGAGTTCTGATGAAAATCAACAAGAGGGATCATATTTCTCCAATTTTAGCTTCCCTTCATTGGCTTCCTGTTAAATCAAGAATAGAATTTAAAATTCTTCTTCTAACGTATAAAGCCCTTAATAATCAAGCTCCATCATATATCAGAGCTCTGATTACCCCGTATGTTCCTAACAGAGCACTTCGCTCTCAGACTGCAGGTCTGCTGGTGGTTCCTAGAGTCTCTAAAAGTAGAATGGGAGGCAGATCCTTTAGCTATCAGGCTCCTCTCCTGTGGAACCAACTCCCAGTTTTGGTCCGTGAGGCAGACACCCCGTCTACTTTTAAGACTAATCTTAAAACTTTCCTTTGTGACAAAGCTTATAACTAGAGTGGCTCATGTTACCCTGAGCTACCTCTGTAGTTATGCTGCTATAGGCTTAGGCTGCTGGAGGACATCAGGGTCTATTTCTCTCTCTCTGCTGAGTTCTCCTACTGCTCTCCAATCTACATTGTTTGTTGTTATTTCAGCTTTTAACTTTTTGTTCTCTCTCTTTTTTCTTCATAGTAGGTACACCTGGTCTGACGTTCTGTTATCTGTAACATCATCCAGGGAGGACAGATCACCACTATTACCATCTAATGTAGAACAGATTACTGGATCAATGTGTGCTTCTGTGCTTTTTTGTCTCTCTTGTTGTGTCTCTGCTCTGTCTTCTCTAAGCCCCAGTGGGTCGAGGCAGATGACCGTTCATACTGAGCCTGGTTCTGGTTCTGCTGGAGGTTTTCCTTCCCGTTAATGGGTGTTTTTTCTTTCCACTGTCGCTTCATGTTTGCTCAGTATGAGGGATTGCAGCAAAGCCATCAACAATGCAGACGACTCTCCCTGTAGCTCTACGCTTCTCTAGGAGTGAATGCTGCTTGTCGGGACTTTGAAGCAATCAACTGGTTTTCTTATATAGGAACATGTTTGACCAAACTGTGTAATATGATTGATTTTGACTTTGTAAAGTGCCTCGAGATGACATGTTTCATGAATTGGCGCTATATAAATAAAATTGAATTGAATTGAATTATTATTGTTGTTATTTATTAATTTATTTATAGTTATTATTTACTATAATTATAATTTATGTATTTATCTATTATAATTATGTATTTATTTGCCTGCAAATAAATACATTGCAGACTGGTGACCTGTCCAGGGTGAACCCCGCCTCTCACCCATTGACAGCTGGAGATAGGAACTAGCAACCCTCACGACCCCATGAGGGATAGACGTGTTAGAAGTTATTTTTTATTGTTGTTGTTATTTATGAATTCATTGTTATTGTTATTTATTATTATTGGTGTTATTTATTTACTGTTTATTATTATTTATGTTTATTTTTATTATTGGTGTTGTTTATTTCTTTACTTCTTTATGTATTATTATTATCTAAATATAATGTAAAAGAGATTCCTGGATCAATCTTGTTTGTCTCTTTCTGTGTCTCTGCTCTGTCTTCTCTAAGCCCCAGTGGGTCGAGGCAGATGAGCGTTCACACTGAGCCTGGTTCTGGTTCTGCTGGAGGTTCTCCTCCCTGTTAAAGGGGAGTTTTCCTCTCCACTGTCACTTCATGCATGCTCAGTATGAGGGATTGCTGCAAAGCCATCAACAATGCAGACGACTGTCCACTGTGGCTCTACGCTCTTTCAGGAGGAGTGAATGCTGCTTGGAGAGACTTGATGCAACCTGCTGGGTTTCCTTAGAGAGGAAACTTTTAACATTCTGTCTGTATAATTTGACTGAATTTGCTTTTGTAAAGAATCTGGAAATGAATGAATGTTGTGAATCAGCGCTATAGAAATAAAATTGAATTGAATGGAATTTAATTATTGTTATTTATTATCGGTGTTATTTATTTATTTATAGAATATATTATTATTATTGTTATTATTTTTAACATTATTACTACTATTATTATATAATATTATTACATTGTTATTGTAATTATTGTTGTTATTATTATTATTATGGCTGCACAGGGGAATAGTTGACACTGTTGCCTGCTGTTTGCATGTTCTCCCTGTGCCTGTGTGGATTCTCTCCTTGTACTCCTGCTTTCTGCTGACTTAGTCATGTTTGCAGCAGAAAAAACATCTAAAGATAAAACAGATCCTTGGGCCTCTAGGCGCCTTGGCTGGATCATCTGTTAGAAACCTTGAGATAACCGCTGATTCAGCCTTTACACTTGAAAAGCAACTCAACTCTCTGGTCCGCTGCTCTTTCTACCATCGGGGAGACGTTGCCAAACTTTGCCTTGTTGTCTCTCGTCCTGAGGTGGAAATTTTAATTCATGCTTTTGTTTCATGGCGTTTACACACACCTTACCCAGACCTCCATAAACCAGATGCAGTCTGTACAAAATGCTGCGGCGGGGCTCCAGACTAGACCTTCTAGATGTTGTCATGTGGCTCCACTGGCTGCCGGTTTATTACAGAGGTCTGCATGGACAGACAGCTGCGTCCGTCTCTGAGCTATTACCCCCCATTAGGGCTCTGAGGTCCGCTGATCACGTCCTGCTGATTGTCCCTAATACTGATTTAAACCTAAAGGAGGCAGAACGTTTTCCTCTGTTGCTCCAGGAGTCTGGACTCCCTTCCTCTGACTCAGAGAAACCCGGCAGGTCCGATCACTGCAGCGGAGTCTTTACTGGGCTCTGCAGAACCAGGATGCTGCCAGAGTCCGGCCCAACGCCAGGAAAACGGATTATATCAGAACCGGTTCTGAATTACTGAATGTCTGTGTTAATTAATGGCAATATTAAAGTTCTGCTCCTGGTCCACAAAGCTCTAAATGGGCTGACTCGGTGTTCCCAGAACCAGAACCAGGTGAGGCAGCATTAAGTTTCTCAGACCTGGAACAAACAGCCTGAAATCCCCAGATGTTCAGAACATTTTTAGTCTTTCCTGTCTGCGTTTACATCTGTGTTTCATGCTGGATTTCTGACTGGGTCAGAGTGTGGGTTAGGGGAACTCGGTCAGCTACCAGCGGTACCATGCGGTACCACGGTGGTTCCCCCAGCTGCTGAGTACGTGCAGGCGGAGAAGAAGCCTTGGAGTTGTGCTGTTCTTTGAAGAGTCCTGGGAGTTCGTGGAGCTGCTCGGACTGAGGCCGCTGTGTGCTGATAGCATCAGGGCAGCATTGATTTGTTCTGCTGGTTCTACACGGATAATCGGGTCTTAAGGGTCCTGAAAGAGGCAGAACCACGCTCATTAAGCTGGATGGAGATTAGAAGGCGGTGCAGAGATGATGGTGTTTTTTATCTGTTCAATGGAGCCACTTGTTCTTGATGTGAGCTTCTTAAATCATCACACTTGTAGCCACGAAGCTTTATCTTTCGCCTTTGAACAGAACCTTGTAAAAGTATTTAAACCCCTTCAACTATTTCCAATGTTGTCTGATTCTATTGACACGCTTCCACTGACAGAGCAGAGCAAAGAAGAGGAAATGATTCTGGGTTTATAAATCTGAAAAGTGTGGCTTGCATTTATTTCCCGTCGCTACATGCTAGCCAACATGCTTAGACTTAGACAAACTTTATTGTCGTTTTGTATGCGCAGAGTGTATACAAAACGAAATTTCGTTGCATACAGCTTACGACAGTGTAATGAGATTGCAGTTGGAATAAGATAACATTACAATATAAAGTGCAACAGTGATAAGAATCTGACAATGCAGGAGAAAAACTGTTTAAAAAAAGAAAAAAGTGTGCAGATGAATGTTCCACCATGTTTATGGTGCAAAAATAATGGTGCAAAAAGGCATTAATATGAAAAAGTTCAGGGCAGTGCAAAATAATATGGTGCAAAAATGCAGTAAACTGATAGCCCACATACTAGTGATATGGAAATATAGAATCAGTTTTTCTATTAATCAGGTATTTTTGTTTAAACAGTAAGAGTTACCTAAATTTATTGTAAACTTTGTGGCCTGGAGTGCAAATAGGATGGAGTCTGCAGGGTCACTCAAAGCTGTAAATTCACCCAACCTTCTTGTGGGATACCAGGCAACTAAGAGTCACATGAGGTTTTATGGTGGGGAACCTTCAAGAACGTTTATGGTTTGTGTTTGTTTATCTTGTGCAACTCCCAAAACATCCGGCAAAATGTTTTAAGAACTCGGCGCCTGGAATGCGGATCTGTTTTTTTTGTGAGAACACAAGCACAGACAGAAAATAGTGTGTAGCCCCCCCCCCCCCCTGACTCATTCAGTCACGTACACAGTGAGGCCCCCAGCTATTAGACCCGGGTCCGGTTCTTCAGACACGCTGACAGCCGACACGGGAGGGTGGATTCCCTGCGTTACTACATTTGGGAATAAATTATACTCCTCCATAACGGGACCTAAACCGGACCTGTTTGTCCTGCTCCGTGCCTCCTGCTCACATTGTTGTAAAGTCATATTTGATTAGAATCTGTGTTCTGATGGGGCCCGTTTGTCAGATCAAAAGAACCTGTTGAAAACAACGACCTTTAAGCAGGTATTAAACACACTTTTTATTGCGTCTGCATTACTGAATCTATACGTTTGACTTTGTGATGAAGTGACTGAAATGCATGAAGCCTGGAATGATGTCATTTATGGAATGGGTCCGGGTGGCTGTAGGGTAGCTGGAAGGTCCTAGGTTCAAATCCCAGCCTGGGTTCTTTCTGCATGGGGTCTGCATGTTCTCCCTGTGCATGCCTGGGTTCTCTCTGGGTACTCCAGCTTCCTCCCACAGTCCAGAAACATGGCTGTTGGTTAATTGGTTAATTGGTTAATTGGTTAATCTATAAGTTGCCCTGAGGTGTGTCTCTGTGATGGACTGGACCTGTCCAGAGGGGACCCGCCTCCCGTCCAGTGACCGCTGGAGACATCGGTACTGAATGGGTCGGTATGAATAAACTGAACTGAGTCAACGGGTCAACACCAGCAGCTGTGGCTCCATGCTCATCCAGGAGGAGCAATGCTGCAACCTGCGGGGTTTCATTAGAGAGGAAACTCTGAACAACCTGGAGAACAAAGTGGACCGGTCTGTCTTGGTCTCTGACTGGGTTCATGAGACAACAGGTGAATCAGATCTGTAGAAATAAACTGAATTGATCTGAGAAATTAAGATCTTATTTCATCATGACTGGTCCAACGAGCCGCCAGAATATTGGGGTAACTGTAAAGTTTTCTGTTGCCATGAAACTAGTTCATGAAGTTTGAAATGTTTCTGTTTAACAGGAGGAACCAGGACACATCTGGACGGCCGGCTGCGTTGACGTTAAGATCTTTCAGAACATCATTTTTCCTCCTCGGCCTTTCGAGGATCCATCTGGAGTTGCTCCGCCTGTCAGGGTGCTTCAGCCTTCCTGCCTTCAGATCCCGTGATGAGCCTGAAACCACCACTGATCTAGCGACACAACCGGGCCCTGTCCAGCCAGATGAATGTCCCGCTCGCCCCGGGCGTCAGATGACATTAAAAACCTTCTGAGCAGAAAAAAAGACTCAATGTTTAACAGAACTTCACCCGAGTTTCCCTTTCAGAACCGGAACGGTCATCAGATGTAAACTTCGATGTAAAGTTGCAGGAATGACTCTGAGATAAAATGGTGTCCAGAACGACTTGTCTGGTTTCAGAACCGTGAACAGAACCTTTTATTCTGCATTTTTATCCCTTAACTAAGAGGATTTGAAGCCAGATGCAGATTCCTTAGATGCATGAAAGCTAAACTAACGGGAAGGAAAATATATAGAAGCCATAAAGTTCCTCTAATAAGAGATTTTTCTAGTGGCTGAAATTCAGATTTTCTCCTCAACGGACCTGGTTCTGCTCTGACCACCAGATCCTCGGTACATCTGAGCAGGCAGTGACCTTCTCTGACGCTCATCCTGTCAGCTAGAGACCGTGACACAGAGACACCTGCCCAGAGACTGGGTCAGATGGGTCAGATGGGTCAGACTGGGTCAGATGGGTCAGATGGGTCAGACTGGGTCAAATGGGTCAGATGGGTCAGACTGGGTCAAATGGGTCAGATGGGTCAGACTGGGTCAGATGGGGGCACTGAGCTGATCGTGATCCGATGTGAAGGGGCTCATAATAGACTGAAGTGACACATTTTGGGTTCATTCTGGAAATTCCTGGTAGAACTCAGTTTGGATCAGAACTTCATCGTCCCTCAGGGGAACATTATCGTGGTACGAGATGATGCTTCATTTAAAAGCAGCAACCGAGACGGTTTAACCCTAAACGTATCAAAAACTGAATTAGACGCATGAAAAACGACAATAATGTTCTGCTGAGACAGTCAGGACTGGACTTATTGGTGTACTTCGGGTCATGGTTCTGCTGCAGAACCCAAGAGAGCCTATGGTCACAAACTGATGATCGGACCTTCTCCTTTAGGATCTTCTACAGAAGAGCAGAACGTGTGGTTCCATCAACTATAGCAGGGGTGGCCAACTCCGGTCCTCGAGAGCCGGTGTCCTGCAACCTTTAGATGTGTCCCTGGTCTGACACGCCTGGGTCAAATAATCAGTTAATTAGCAGGACTCTGAAGAACCTGACTGCATACTGAGGAGCTAATTGTGCCATTTGATTCAGGTGTGTGGGGCCAGGGAAACCTCTAAAGGTTTCAGGACACCGGCTCTCGAGGACCGGAGTTGGCCACCCCTGAACTAGAGCAAATGGTCCGGTTCCTGAAGCAGCACCGCAGATCCAGCCCACCTCTTACTGTTTCCTGACTTGATCAACTAAATTAGAATTTAAAGACAAAGAAAAACAACAACAGGAGGTGTCTGGGGGGTGTAAATACTTTTTCACAGGTCTGTATCAGGAGCCACCAGGAATAGAAGGTCTTATTTGTTGGGACTGGTTTGGACCGAGACGTTGGGCTAAACGAGGTCGATTTTTCTGATTTTATAAAAACATAAAGCTAAATATCCGGATTTCTGGGTTATTTAAGAAAAGTTATTGCTGAATAATAACCACATTTATGTAAAATAAAACGGCGACTCCAGCATGTTTCCTGTCTCAGATTTTTGTGGTTTCTTGCTGAGGAAAGCCCTTTGGTTGCTGCTGAGCGGACCCACGTGTCCCGTCACATGCCTCTCACTCAATAGCTGCCTCTGTCTCTCTGCTGGACCACAAACGGCTGATTGATGGAGAGCAGCTGAGGTCGTGGCCATCTCTGCCTAAAAAAGATCCGTTAATTCAACACGCAGCCTTCAGAAAGAGCGCTCATCATCCAGAGAGAATCGATGAGCCAACACCAGATCCATCTCTAAACTTAGAATCTTCTTACATTCAGTAACTTGGACTTGTCTCCAGCCAAAAGGTCACGCAGAATTAAAACTGCGAGCTCATGAGCATCGTTAAGGATGTTGTGGTGTTTATCCCCTGAGATTAAAGCAGAAATAGATCTGCACGTACAATCAGGGCCACAGAGCCTCCAATCAAGGTCCGTCAGAACCACGGATAATCCAGGAAAGACCTGGACGGAACCAGAGGGATGAATTATTTTCAGTTCAATTTCATTTATATAGCGCTTTATATAATTCATGAAATATGTCATCTCGAGGCTCTTTCCAAAGTCAAATTCAATCAGATTATACAGGTTGGTCAAAAAGTTTCCTCTCTAAGGAAACCCAGCGGGGTGCATCATCCATCCCTCTGGTTCCATCCAGGTCCAGAGGGATGGATGATGCAACATCAGGTCCTGTAAGACCATAAACCCAAAGTTTGGTTCCAGTTTATGAACCGTCAGGATGTTGAGACAACGTCCGGTCATGGTCTGGGACGGCTCCATGCTTTCGGACTAAAACAGACCAGACCAATCACAGTGCAGGAGGCGGGACTTTACCAATCATCGCTCTCGTTGCCAGGATTACCCACAATGCAGTAGCACTTTTCTGTAGCCATAATAGTCAAGATACATACGCAGATTTATTTATTTTTTAATTTTTTTCCCAGTGTCCTGTCTAGCAATGTGGCAATAAAAATTGATGTCTTAATGCCAAATAGAGCTCGACAGATTTTACTTTCACAAGTGGAGCAAACAGCTTTCGCCATAATGCTCCGCTTGATTTGTGCATGTAAATAGCTTTATTGTGATTCCTGCAGGGAGAATTTCAAATTATATGGACACTACAATGGGAAAGTAGGAGAGTAAAAGAAAAACAAGAAGAGAAAAAAAAAAGGGAAAGAAAAGGGTGAAAGAAAGAAGAGATAAAAGGAAGAGAATGATAAAACGTCCTCTGTCTGCTCCATCACCTGGAAAGAGACACAAAAACAACAGCACAACCAACAGACATAAAGCAACAGATACAATCGAGTAACACCTTGATACCATTGCTAAATCATATGTATTATTATTTAAGCTGACATGTGTAATGTGATACCTAAAAAAGAAAGTAAAAGAAAGTAAATAAATAAATTATAGCCTTTCTGTATATAAGTGAACATTTAATACCTGGGACCCAGCACCTGTAGGAGTTTGTGAAAGTGCACTAGTTTAGGTGAAAATTATCCAGAAGGAAATATATTGATAGTGATTGTGGAGAACCGAAGACCCACCTTCCCTGAGCACAGAGGCAGGAGTCAGGGGACCCGTAACCCCGGACTCCCAAAGGGGCCACCAAAGCAGTGCGCCCGAGAGGGGCCATCACAGGAAATCTGCAACCCCCCCCCCCCCCGAGGAAAGAGGAGAGACGACCCCGAGGAAATCCCCCAGCCACCGCAATGCCGACGCCCCCAAGAGCCGCGGGGACGAGCCCGTGGGCTCCGTCGGCAGCCGGCCGCGCTGAAGTGGTCCCGGCCATGGGCCCTGGGGGCCAGAGGCCCCAGGGGCGCCCCGCCCCCGCGGCAGGGGCCCCGGCCGCCCCCCGGGGGGCCAGGCCCCGCGAAGCCACCGCCGGGAATGGGCCGGCACCCACCCGGGAACCCGCCCCAAACCCGAGGACCGTCAACGCGCCAGAGGGCCAAGGCGCCCGCCAACGCAGCGGAGGACGGCAGGACGTGGGGGGACGGGCTCCGCACCTAGCGGAGACTTGAGATGATCTTGGGAGAGGGAGCGGACCGGACCCGAACCTGAAAAAAAAAAAAAAAAAACTCATTCACACCATCCCTCCCTTGTGCCCCACTCGCCACACACAGACATAAAAAAAAAAAAAGGACGCTGTACACACATTCCCTCATAGTATCCACATCCAAAAATCCCAAGTGGGGGGGGGGGTCACCACAATTCAACAATACCACTGCCTGTGCCTGACCCCCGGCCCCGCCCCCGGACCAGACGCCCCCCGGACCAGGCCCCCCAAAGAGGGGGGGCCGACACGACCCGTACGGGCCATCCGACCAGAGCCCCACCTCACCCACTATATACCTAATAGACCCCCTCCCACCCCGACCTTACCCTAGCCACCCCTGCCCCCCATCCCTTCCTGGGGAGAGCAGAGGCGTCAGCCCCAGATCCGGTAATCCGCTGGCTAGCCGCAGCAGCCCCCCGCCAAGACCCCGGACACAGTGGCCCGCACCTCCTCCAGGCCCCAGACTCCGTGCCGCGATCGGAGATCGGGGGTGTGCAAAAGACCCCCGATCCTCCCTACGCCCGCTCAGATGTTGTGTTGTTGCATGTTGATCTCAGGTGTGTTTAAAACTGGGAGCACCGAAGGGGGTGCACGGCACAGCCCACCCCCCCTCCGGAAGAAAGCTGGTGCCAGCGCCCCCCCTCCAAGCAACTACCCAGAATCCTCAATGTCTAAATGCGAGAGGGGGTGAAGGGAGCCGCCCGTGGTGAGGCTCACACAACATAAGCCCCCCCCCCAGACGTCTTCCCCCCACCCCCCCATATCATGGCCTACATGAATGTGCGTTGTGAAAATGTTTGGAGTAAAAGTGTCTAAGATGCATGATAAAATTGGGGAGAGGGACGTCACCAAAAGGTGGCAACCTCCAGTAACGCCCTCTCCCCAAGGCCTTACATGTGTGGCGGCGTGATGGAGCAGGCAGAGGGAGGAGTCAGGGGATGGGGAGCAAAGGACTGGGGAGCCAACCCAGGGAGCCAGCTCCCCTACTGACTCCAATAGGCACCCCCGCTCCCCGAAAGCCCCACCTGGAGAAAGGGGCCCCTCCAGCGGCACCACCATAGCCTGGGGGCCGGGGAGAGGCCGCAGGGCCCGCCAGCCAACCACCCACCAGGACCAACACCTCTACCTCCCTCAGCCCACCCCCCATGCCTACTGTATTTAACCCCCCCCCCCCAAAAAAATTAATAATAATAATAATAATAATAATCTATATATAAATAAATTAAAAAATAAGTTAATAAGATGGGGGACCCTGGCCAGCCAGCCCGCACGAGCCATCCCGAACCCCACCCCCCAGGTGAAACCCGCACCGGGAGACTACACGGACCAGGACCGGGACAGGGGGCCGGACACAAGCCCACCAGAACGTCCACCAAACCCCCCCCCCCCCAAACCACCCGTAGATTTAACCCCTCCCCAACACTAACATTCAAACATCTCACCATACATTCGACACTAGACATCCAAGCTGGGTAAGTCACTACTCCCCCTCCCTCCCCTCCCCCCACTAGCAGAATGCCAACCCAAAGAAGGGGAAGAGCATCTGCCGTGAGATGTTAATGACCATGCCCCCCTACCAGCTCAACAGGCCCGAGGCCCCCCAGCGCGCCAGAGGCCCCATGCAGGGGCGGACACCCGGGCGCACGCCGGCCCAGACCCCAAGCGGCACACCCCCCGGAACCGGAACCCCCGAGGCCCCGCCGGGGCCCCCGCCCGAGGGCGGCGCGCCCTAGGGACCCCAGGCCCCCAGACCCACCCAGGACCCACCCAGCGACAGCACAGCTACCAGGTCAGTAACCCACGTCCGTCACCGCGTAGCTCCCCAAGGGCGCCGCAAGCGGCGCTGTGGGCCACCCGTAGGCCTCCCAAGCTCCTTCCAGATGGGGGCAACAGACCCTGGAGTCAGACCCACCAAGCGCCCCACTCCAAGTGCCCCCAGAGTCCCAGGAACCCCTCCACCCACCCACTGCGCCCTTCAGGAAGCAACCCACCGCCCCCCATTCCACTAAGTGATAGTGCTAATCAAAGGAGCCCAAAGAGATCGAACAGATGTGGATGCAGATGCTGTCTCAAGATTAATATGATCCAACAAAAGATCTCTATACTGATTGATACTGAGATTCTCCTTACTTTTCCAATACGCAGATTTATGTTGCTTGGCGCCTACATGTGAGTACAGGATCCTCTGATGTCTGAGACAAAAATGACAAAACATTGTTCCCTGGAGAGTTTACTCCATGGCTGACATATTTCACAGACTACGGATGACAAAAACAGAGCACGTCGCTGGGAGCTTCTTACATCACATCTGCAGTTATCTGACTAGTTCTAACCTGATGACTCTGACCCTGTTTGTCCCGCCTTTGAAATCGGACTGTACCAGGCTAGTTATACCAACCTAGTTGTACCAGGCTAGTTGTACCAGCCTATTTGTACCAGGCTAGTTGTGCCAGGCTAGTTGTACCAGGCTAGTTGTACCAGCCTAGTTGTACCAGGCTAGTTGTACCAGCCTATTTGTACCAGGCTAGTTGTGCCAGGCTAGTTGTACCAGGCTAGTTGTACCAGCCTAGTTGTACCAGGCTAGTTGTACCAGCCTATTTGTACCAGGCTAGTTGTGCCAGGCTAGTTGTACCAGGCTAGTTGTACCAGCCTAGTTGTACCAGGCTAGCTGTACCAGCCTAGTTGTGCCAGGCTAGCTGTACCAGGCTAGTTGTACCAACCTAGTTGTACCAGGCTAGCTGTACCAGCCTAGTTGTACCAGCCTAGTTGTACCAGGCTAGTTGTGCCAGGCTAGCTGTACCAGCCTAGTTGTACCAGGCTAGCTGTACCAGCCTAGTTGTACCAGGCTAGCTGTACCAGCCTAGTTGTGCCAACCTAGTTGTACCAGGCTAGTTGTACCAACCTAGTTGTACCAGGCTAGTTGTACCAGCCTAGTTGTACCAGGCTAGTTGTGCCAGGCTAGTTGTACCAGCTTAGTTGTACCAGGCTAGTTGTACCAGGCTAGCTGTACCAGCCTAGTTGTGCCAGGCTAGCTGTACCAGGCTAGTTTTACAAGGCTAGTTGTACCAGGGTAGTTTTACCAGGCTAGTTGTACCAGCTTAGTTGTACCAGGCTAGTTGTACCAGGCTAGTTGTACCAGCCTAGTTGTACCAGGGTAGTTTTACCAGGCTAGTTGTACCAGCTTAGTTGTACCAGGCTAGTTGTACCAGGCTAGTTGTACCAGCCTAGTTGTACCAGCTTAGTTGTACCAGGCTAGTTTTACCAGGCTAGCTGTACCAGCCTAGTTGTACCAGGCTAGCTGTACCAGCCTAGGTGTGCCAGGCTAGCTGTACCAGGCTAGTTTTACAAGGCTAGTTGTACCAACCTAGTTGTACCAGGCTAGCTGTACCAGCCTAGTTGTACCAGGCTAGTTGTGCCAACCTAGTTGTACCAGGCTAGCTGTACCAGGCTAGTTTTACAAGGCTAGTTGTACCAACCTAGTTGTACCAGGCTAGCTGTACCAGCCTAGTTGTACCAGGCTAGTTGTGCCAGGCTAGCTGTACCAGCCTAGTTGTACCAGGCTAGCTGTACCAGCCTAGTTGTGCCAGGCTAGCTGTACCAGGCTAGTTTTACAAGGCTAGTTGTACCAACCTAGTTGTACCAGGCTAGCTGTACCAGCCTAGTTGTACCAGGCTAGTTGTGCCAGGCTAGCTGTACCAGCCTAGTTGTACCAGGCTAGCTGTACCAGCCTAGTTGTACCAGGCTAGTTGTACCAGGCTAGTTGTACCAGCCTAGTTGTACCAGGCTAGTTGTGCCAGGCTAGTTGTACCAGCTTAGTTGTACCAGGCTAGTTTTACCAGGCTAGCTGTACCAGCCTAGTTGTGCCAGGCTAGCTGTACCAGGCTAGTTTTACAAGGCTAGTTGTACCAACCTAGTTGTACCAGGCTAGCTGTACCAGCCTAGTTGTACCAGGCTAGTTGTACCAGCCTAGTTGTGCCAACCTAGTTGTACCAGGCTAGCTGTACCAGCCTAGTTGTGCCAGGCTAGTTGTACCAGCCTAGTTGTACCAGGCTAGTTGTGCCAGGCTAGTTGTACCAGGCTAGTTGTACCAGGCTAGTTGTGCCAGGCTAGTTGTACCAGGCTAGCTGTACCAGCCTAGTTGTACCAGGCTAGCTGTACCAGCCTAGTTGTGCCAGGCTAGCTGTACCAGGCTAGTTTTACAAGGCTAGTTGTACCAACCTAGTTGTGCCAACCTAGTTGTACCAGGCTAGCTGTACCAGCCTAGTTGTACCAACCTAGTTGTACCAGGCTAGTTGTACCAGGCTAGCTGTGCCAGGCTAGCTGTACCAGGCTAGTTGTACCAGGCTAGTTGTACCAGGCTAGTTGTGCCAGGCAGTTGTACCAGGCTAGTTGTGCCAGGCTAGTTGTACCAGGCTAGTTGTACCAACCTAGTTGTACCAGGCTAGTTGTGCCAGCCTAGTTGTACCAGGCTAGTTGTACCAGGCTAGTTGTACCAGCCTAGCTGTACCAGGCTAGTTGTACCAGCCTAGCTCTGTGCCAGGCTAGGACGGCACACCAGTCACCGGTGTATCCCAATGGGACAACAGACGTAGACCAGAACCATTGTCCTACAGCCAGCCTCAGAGGTTCCTCTGGAGTCCGGTTGGTACCAGATGGCTGTAGGTCCTGAAAATTATTGAAAACAAACCACAACTAGTTCTTGATTTTCAGGGATCTCGACCTACAAACTTGATACTTCCAGCCATTTTAGAACTGAAGAAGCTTGTTAGATGACAATATAAAACTTTTCACGCTAAAAGCGAAGAAGTCCAGCTGCGTTCTGCTGAAGCACTTAGGAGAATCATGTTCTGGATGATCCAATTCATGTCAGGCTGCGTTTGGGCTGTGTTACAGAGAGACAATAAATGAAGCTTTCAGTCTGTAGATGAGCAAAGCTGGTGGAAACGTCCAAAGACCTGCAGCTTGGACTGCAATCTAAGGTGGTTCTGTAGAGCCTTGGTTCAGACAGGTTGAATTTAAAAAGCACACCGCACTTTCCAGATCTCTATCTGCAAAATGCTGAAAACCATGAATGTTTTTTGTTAACTTCACCATAATGGGCCACTTTGTGTCGGTCGGTCACATAAATCTCAACAAAACCCACTGATGTCTGTGGTTGGATCGCGGCGCCGAGTGGCGGCAGCTACGCAAGGTGGTATGGAAATTATTCACAGCTACACAGGCTTGGTCTCCAGATCTCCAGAACTTGACGGGTCCAATCATCCACCCACCCACAGCCAACCCATCAGGAATGGACCTTTGGACAGAGGAAAGCCCCAGATCTACCTTGGAGCCTCGGAGCTGCACTATGAGACACATTCAGCACCAAGAGAACTTAAAATGCTTTTAAACAACTGGGAAGAACGTTTAAGTCCAAAGGCCCGGCCCAAACGGTACTGTTCAGTACATGAGCACCTACTAGGTTAACATTGTCTTCTCTTTGACTTTCGTTCCACATGTTTGTGAAGATAAACGCTACCTCTGGTTCTTCATGAAATTCCGTGTGGAGGTTCTCCAGGTTTAGATTCAGGAACCACCAACCTGGTTCTCTGCTGAACGGTCCGACCCGTTTGTCCTGTCTGCTTCCTGCTCTGTTTGTTTATGACCAAAGTTCACCTTTGCCTTGTTTATCCGAGCGGAAGCTGAGCAGAGACGAGTAAATGCTGCTTCTTGGAGAGGCTGAGGAGGAGAACCTTCTGCTGAAGATCTTGACCCAGAACAGGAACCAGGAACCAGCGGATTGGGACTGAAGTCTGGATCATATGGGTTGTCGTCGTTGGCTAACCTCGTTAGTTTCACATAGATGACCAGGAGGACATCTGTGGAGTAGCAGGACCAGGATGATTTGAGGACCTTCTCCAGGGCTTCCTTCTCTCTGTCTCTGGTGTTCAAGGAAAATATGGTTAAGACGGTCATGGCGGGGCAGGTTCCTCGTTTGGAGACTTCCGGATCTCCTTCTCTGCTTTCAGATGATGTGGTTCTGTTGGTGCCTTCAGGCTGGACCTTCAGCGTCCACTAGAGGCTTTTCTTTCCATGACTCTAAGTCTGAGGCCTCAGTTCTCAACCAGAGAAGGTAGACTGCTCCCTCCTGGTCCATCTTGGTCCTTCCCTCTTAAGCGATGGCAGGATGGACCAGAACTGGTGGTTCCTGGTGAAGAGAGATCTGAAGTTCTGGATTCAAGGCCCGTCTGTTCTCTGCGGGAACATGTGGATGGATGGAGAATGACAGACAAAACCCTGGAACATCTAATTTAACTGAGCATTTGTCTCCTTGTATCTGTCCTCGCTTCATCCTGGAGCGGAACCAAGGCAGCTGGAGACCAGCCGGACCAGGAGGACCAACAGGACCAGCCAGACCAGGAGGATCAGCAGGACCAGGAGGACCAGGAGGACCAGCCAGACCAGGAGGATCAGCAGGACCAAGAGGACCAGGAGAACCAGGAGGACCAGGAGGACCAGCAGGACCAGCAGAACCAGGAGGACCAAGAGGACCAGGAGGACCAGGAGGACCAGGAGGACCAGGAGAACCAGGAGGACCAGGAGGACCAGGAGAACCAGGAGAACCAGGAGGACCAGCAGGACCAAGAGGACCAGGAGGACCAGGAGGACCAGGAGAACCAGGAGAACCAGGAGGACCAGCAGGACCAAGAGGACCAGGAGGACCAGGAGCAGCCGTCCCAGCGGTGGTTGGAGAAAGAGAAGGCTTCCCTCGTTCGATCAGTTCATTATGAGACTAAGTTGTTTTCGTTAAATAAATAAAGAGATTTTCCATCAAATCACTTTCATTGCTTTCAGCTGATGAGACAGAAAAAGTTTCATTTTCTTTATTTTACTGTATTTATTTTTTAGAATGAACCAAACAGACGAATGTTTTCACAAATAATCCCATTTATTATCGTTCCCCATACAGCAGATCTGAATGCTCTGGTAGTTCAGGGCGCGTAAAAAGGCCTCAGCTCGGATCCACCTTTCAAAAATGTCCCAGATGTTCAGATCCAGAACTTTAACTACAACATTACAATCAATGGTAAAAAAGTGATTTTTAAAGCCATAGATGTGATTTCTTCCCTTTTCTCCAACTTTTACATGAAAGGGTTTTACCTTTTAACCCATAATTTAACATTAGCCGTAACGTAAAGTCCAATCAGCTCATGCAGGAATGGGTGAAGTTAACGTTAGAAACATTTAAACAGAATCTAGCGGCTCTACTTTAAATAAAAGACAAAAATGTTGTTATATTTATCACCTGGGATGAATAAAAGGTGTCTATGATGGGACAATGTTAGAACGTTAAGGACAGAAGCAGAACCAGCTGTGGGTTCTGCGTGCAGCTGAAGGTGGGACTACATGTTGGACTCGCTGTGGGTGCGTCTGTCGTTCTCTAAGTCGCTGTCCTGGGAGATGAGCTTGTAAGGCTTCTTCCTCTCCTTCTCCTCCAACACAGAGTTCCCCATCTCCACGTCTTTGCTGCGCAGCTCGTGTCGGGACAGGAACTCCACGATTCCGGCTCCGATCGAGTCCCCCAGAACGTTGGTGGTGGTCCGCAGACGGTCCCTGGGTCAGAGAGGAACATCTGAGCCAAAGAACGCTCCAGGAAATGAAATATGAACCTACTGAGTTAAAATCAGAGACAGCTACACAATAACACCTTAACCAACAATCATTCAATTAACGTTAAGTTAATAATTCTTGAGTTTGCAAAAATGCGTTGGTACAACTAGGATGCCATTTTATCCTTAACATTTATTCTTATTTTTATTATAGAATCTTTAAATCTTTACTTTGATTCAAATAAGCGTCATTTAAGCTTCATTAACGCCGGTCCAGACGAGCTGTGGCCCCCGACACAAGATGGCGACAATAATGACGTACACTTCAAGGACCCGGGTAACAATTTCTGTTTATAACTTTAATTTTAAGTAGAAAAAAAACAAGTAAAGTTTGATTTCTGAGGCCAGAGCTGCAGGAACAAGACGTCATAACTCTGTTCCTGCAGCTCAGGTTTCAGCGTTCTTGCAGATCTTGTGAACTGAAATGAGTAAAAAGGCTTTTAAATTGTCTGCTGCTGCTACCTGGGAAGATTTAAAGTCTCTTGTCATGTTGGGAAATTCAAATCCGTTTTAAAGGACAGAGACATCAGATCATTTGGCCTCCCTATCTGCCCTAATGTTTAATCCTCCTGGTTGTTTTTCATCTGTTTTGGATTTGCTGTATGTTTTATGCAGCTGTCTTGGTCAGGTCACTCTTTAAAAAGAGTTTTTAATCCCAATAAGTTATTTTCCAGGTATATTAATGGAAACATGAAGCGGTAACGACCTATAGAGACTTCCTGAGGGTTCTTCCCTTTATTTATTTTAAAGTATAAAATGTTTCAGACAGTAAGAACCTTTTCTTGTTCTTGTTCTTCCAGCCTCAACTAAAACAACCAATGTCTCTATTCTTGCAGCGTATGTGCAGCTTTTAATCACAGACTTATTTCTTGTCTTCCTTCTCAAAAAACGAGCACAAAGCTAATTTTAACTTATAGCTAATGCCTTGCTACAAGGAAAGATAAGATTAAATTAGCTACAATCTACAATTATTTACAGGTAAATTTAGCTTATTGTCTAAACTGTCATCTGTTGAGTAAAATCAATTAGATTAGTTGGATTTTATTGGCAGAACAAGAATAGAGCTTGATGTGAATAAAATTAGCTTATTGGTAACCTTCACAAATCTTTATAATTTATAGTAAATAGCACCACATCTGTCCAAAGACGTTTTCTCAAATGCAGACTTTGGTGCATTTAATTCTGACTTTAACTAATTTATTAAAATTGGCAAAAAGACCAAGTGTTTTCAAAGAGATAGTGACCCAAATCCTGTACTGAAATAAAAAATAATAAGTTTTGTTTTCTTTTAAATCAAGACCAAAATAATTAGCAAACTGGATGACCATCTTTTGATGAGGCAAATGATCAAAACTCTTTTAACTTCGGCTCCACAATGATTTATCCCTTTCTGGCTGAATTTCTGACTAATTTGTTTAAATAAAATGATCGTGTTTTGTAGAGCAGGTAAAGAATAACAAATTCACATAATTTTTTGGTTATTTATTCATTATTTATTTGATCACTTGACGATTTCGGCCCATGTGCCAAAAAGTTTGGACGCCCCTGCTCTACACCATGTATTATTTACAGGTTTATTTCCCAGTTAACCTTTACGATAAAGTCGTTAGCGGCTCTGTAGTCCTGCTTCAGGCTCCTGGTCGCTACAACTTCTCTGAGAAGAACGTCCTCCTGAACCTCACCGTAGACAGCGATCGTATTTGGACCATCCCAGTTGAAGGAGAGAAGCGTTTTTTCCTATTACCCCAGTTAGCCAAGTAATTTCTGGTTAGGGTATTCTAATTGAAACGATTAATTTGGGAAACCTAATTATGTTTCTATGTTAAAACTCATTGCAAAAATATTCAATACAACAGGGAGGATGTAGCACGAGACTCTGGGGAGGAGGGAGAAGTGTGTCACTAGGTGGTGGATCTGGAGCTGCTTCTGACCTTTAAAATAACGCCAGTGCTTCCTGTTCAGTCAGAGACGTGAAGCTGTGGACGTGAACGCCGTCAGGATGCGATCAATCTGAATACCTAACAGTCCTTTAGACTCGTTAACGAACCAAACTGTTTAATTAGTGAAGCCCTGCCGTGCTGACGTAACTGGAGCGGTACTCACAGGAACCAATCAACTGCAATGATGAGAGTGATGTCATCGGTAGGAAGCCCAACAGAGGTCAGTACGATGACCATGGTGACCAGGCCCGCCTGTGGGATCCCCGCGGCGCCGATGCTGGCGGCGGTCGCTGTGATGCTTCGCATTCAGGAGGCAGACATGCAGAGCAGTGAGTGTTGCTGGGTCATGGCGGAAAACGCCCGTTTGGGTTCCAGCTTACCTGATGGTGATGATCTGACCAAAGTTCATCTCCATGTTGTTGACCTGGGCGATGAAGATGGCCGCCAGCGCCTCGTACAGAGCCGTTCCATCCATGTTGATGGTGGCGCCGACCGGGAGGATGAACCGCGTGATCCGCTTGTCGATCTTGTTGTTCTCCTCCAGACATTTAAACGTGACGGGCAGCGTTGCAGAGCTGAGGGACGACAACGTGGAAGACACATCCAGCAGAAACAGGAGGAACACTTTAGGGTCGGTTCTGCTGGTATTAACGGGTCATCTCAGCGTCTTGGTTCTTTTATTTGAAGAACCAAGTGATATCAAACTTTGTTTGACATCACTGTCCTGTTGATGACCCAGTTTGGGCTGAGCTGTAGATGTGGGACAGACGGCCTCAAATTTACCTCTAGAAGGATTTCTGAAGGGTCTAAAAGGCCTTTAAAAAAACTTAAATGTAGTTATATCAATGTTTAATCTTAAGGTCTAAATAGGTCTATATTTCTCAGACTGGGTTTTAAGGCATGTTTAGTTATCTCATATATTTGTATACATGTCTCTAAAAGTAGAATGGGAGGCAGATCCTTTAGCTATCAGGCTCCTCTCCTGTGGAACCAACTCCCAGTTTTGGTCCGTGAGGCAGACACCCCGTCTACTTTTAAGACTAATCTTAAAACCTTCCTTTTTGACAAAGCTTATAACTAGAGTGGCTCATGTTACTCTGAGCTACCTCTGTAGTTATGCTGCTATAGGCTTAGGCTGCTGGAGGACATCAGGGTCTATTTTTCTCACTCTACTGATTTCTCCTACTGCTCTCCAATCTGCATTGTTTGTTGTTATTCCAGCTTTTAACTTCTTGTTCTCTGTCATTGTTCTCTCCATAGAAGGTACACCTGGTCTGGCGTTCTGTTAGCTGTGACATCATCAGGGGAGGCAGATCATCCTCTATTACCATCTAACATAGAAAGTACTCCTGGATCAATGTGAGCTTCTGAGCTTTCTGTGTCTCTGCTCTGTCTTCTCTAAGCCCCAGTGGGTCGAGGCAGATGAGCGTTCACACTGAGCCTGGTTCTGGTTCTGCTGGAGGTTCTCCTCCCTGTTAAAGGGGAGTTTTCCTCTCCACTGTCGCTTCATGCATGCTCAGTATGAGGGATTGCTGCAAAGCCATCAACAATGCAGACGACTGTCCACTGTGGCTCTACGCTCTTTCAGGAGGAGTGAATGCTGCTTGGAGAGACTTGATGCAACCTGCTGGGTTTCCTTAGAGAGGAAACTTTCTGACCAACCTGGAGGATCTGATGGAGTCTGACTTTGGAAAGAGAATTGAGATGATGTGTGTTATGAATAAAACTGAATTGAATTGATGTAACCCCGTCAATGCATTGCTTCTTTCACCCTTTTACAGAAACTGGGCCTTTGAAAAGAGCTTTGTCATGAGCTAAAGTATCGGTATAAAACATCAGTTACATGCAAGAGCCCAGAAAAAAACGAATTAACCTGACAGAAGAATCATTATATGAAATTAAGATTATTTAAAAAACAAGTAACTTAGTGAGAAAACATTTTTTTTTGTAAATCATGGAGGTCTAGTTAAAGTTTAATGATCTTCCTCCATCATGGTCTATCATCTCTGGTCTCCTGGTTCTTTCTCCAGGAGCAGCTCTGCTGACCTCAGTCCTGCTGCCATCTTGGTTCTGGAGAGAAGAGGCTTTAACCTTCAACCCTTCCAGCAGCCAGACTTCAGGATCTGGGTCATGACCTTTGACCTCTAATCTGCTAACTGAGCGTCTGAGGTGGAGCCCTCGTCTCTCTGAGCTTCATGACGTGGACAGGTGTCATTTCCTGCTGCGTTGTGCTGCACAGGACTCACCTGGAGGAGGTTCCCAAAGCTGTGATCAGAGCTTGTAAGAGCCCAGCGATGAAGATGAAGGGATTCTGTCGAGTGATGACGAAGTAGAGCATGGGCAGAATGAGAACGCCGTGAATCAGCAGGCCGATGATGACCGTGATGGTGTACATGCCCAGCTGACCGCCCATCTGCGTCAGGTCATCCATCTCCACGATCTTCCCTGCTATCAGAAACAGGATGCCGATGGGAGCGTACCTGCAGGAGGAAGAGGTCTTACTGCAGGTATGTAGAGCAGCAGGTGTTCAAAGCAACCAGTGAACCAGATCAGGAGCTTTTACCACATGATGATGGCGACCAGGCTCATGATGGCATCGTTGAGGCTGTCAAAGAAGTCCCTGAGCAGCTGGCCCTGCTCCTTCATGTTGCCGATTATCAGACCAAAGCACATGGAGAAGACCACCAGCCCCAGAGCGTTGACGCCGTTGACCTGACCCGGTACCGGGATCACCTCCTCCCTGGTGATTTCCATCACCTCCTGGGTGGCGTTGGTGGAGTTGAAGATGGTGTCGTTCACCGTGATCGTCACGTGGACCTTCCGCTTCCCGTATCTGGTTTTAAACTGTGGAACCAAAGGAGAATCCAGGGTTGTTGTCAGTTCCATGGTTCTGAATCTCACACTGGAGAACGGACGAAGAACGGTGAAGGTGGCCAGCCATGGTGGAGCTCAACCCAAACCCAGAAAGGTTAGAGCTTTCCACGACGTCTTTAAAAGTCTGTGGTGACCCAGACACCTTCTGATGGGCCAGTCAGAACCAGGACCACCAGCTGGGCTGAACACACGAGGAACCCTGAAGCAGGTGAGCTACAGCAGCAGAGAACCTCACCTGGTTCTGCTCCTGATGGATGGGAGCAGAAGACTCACCATCTCACCAGAACTGGACAAGAACAGGTCAGGAAGACTTTCTCTGGTTCCATGATGTCTTGAGTTCAGGTGAAGCATTCAGATGACCGGGTCAGAACCAGGTAAGCATGGATCTCTGAAGGCCTCCACAGTCACCAGATCTCAGTCCAACAGAGCAGAACGTGGTGGAACGGGAGGTTCTCACCATGGATGATCAGCCCAGAGATCAGTAGTGATGCCATCATGTCAATATGGACCAGAACCTCTGAGGGATGGTTCCCAAACCAACCACACATGGCCCCGGCAGCTCTGAGGGCGTTCCTAATAATGTGGCCCATCAGCGACATCATGCAGTGATTCCCTGTGCATGCCTGGGTTCTCTCTGGGTACTCCTGCTTCCTCACACAGCCCAGAGCCACGACTTCCGGGTTGATTGGTCTCTAAATAACCCTTAGAGTCGGCGTGTTGGTGTCGTGTGTCTCTGTGGTCCTGTGATGGACGGACGGCCTGTTGGACCTCCTGTCCAGACCGGACCCGTCTCTGACCCAGTGACTGCAGGGGGGGGAGGAACCAGTTTGTCATTTCAACAAACATCTGCTTAGATTCATGTCTTCAGCAGAGACCTGAGATGATCCTCCTTCCTCTGATCATTCAGAGGGTAAACGAGCGTTGTTGGTTTAATCCACCTGTTAACAACCCAGCAGCACCGCCGGCTGATAATCAACCTCATCGTTTCACAGTAGAACCTGCAGCCTGGAGCTCACAGACCGGCTTCACGGTTCTAGGAGAGATCTCACTGCTGCTGGTCTTATTGGTGCCAGAGTCGCCTGACTTTTAAATCTTTAACAGCTTGACTAAGTGCATCTGAGACAAACTGAAAAATATTTGCTTTCGCTTTCAAAGGATTTGAAAACTATTCAACAGGCAGGGCTCAGCGTGTCCAGATGGAAAGACACAAATCAGACGTCCTTAAGAACCCTGCAGGCGTTCCTCAAGGCTGCGTGTTGGCTCCTGTTTTATTCTTCATTTTATAAATGATTTACACAAAGACATTCAGGCTGAACTTCCTTTCTATGCAGATGATGCATTCATCTAAAGATGGGAACAAACTGCATCTCTGTGACCGGCTGCCAGGAACAAAGATCCCAGTTCAAACTATTCTCTGTTGTGTGTCGAGTTTAGGAAACTTTTTCTGCTTAATTATTCATCATTTGGAGCGAAGAGCCTGAACAGACATGAGAGATAACTAAATAAAAGCATTTTCACTGAAAATATTTAAAAATCAGGACAACTGCAGACAGTTACTGGTTGGTTTGGACCTGGATGTGTAGCAGAAGAACAGAGACTGACCTGCTGGGTGCAGGCCTGGACCAGGTTAGGCGGGAACATGTTTCTGAAAGGAACACAGACAAGAACAGATTTAGGGATGGATTTCACTGGAAGCAGTTAAACTTTAACCGTCTCTAAGGTCCACCTGATCAGATCCAGGAAGGCGTCAGCGGGGCTGACTTGTTCGATGGTCTGCTGTTTCCCAAACTCGGCTTTGGAGCCTTTTCCTGGATGGATGATGAGGACGATGATGATGCCGATGAAGACCGCGATGATGGTGGTGGTCATGTAGTAAATCACCGCTCTCATGCCCATCTTTCCTGACGCTTTGCTGTCCAGAGCTGCCATCCCTGATAACAAAGACATTTATTACAGCCAGCAGACGATTAACCGCTGGATCATTTTAAAACCTTTCAGTCACAAACTGACATAAAAAAATACTTTAACTTCACAATTTATCCATAGATTTGACCCCAAATGTGACCCAGACTCTTCCACCTGACATTTTTACAGCTCATTTTTCCCAATCAAGCCTTTAGTCTCTAAAGACTGAAATAAACATGAACATCCAGCTCCTCTCTGACTCTGCTGTGGATCCAAACCTGTAGATACTTAAAATTTAATTTATCATCAAATAATCTCATAATGGCAGCTATGTTGAAAATGTATTAAATGTAAAACATTTTCCCTTTAGAATAATTAATTATGCTCTTAGAAAAATAACAGAAAGAGATAAAACCTGTTAATGTTGAAATCATGCTCTTCTGTCTTTGTAATAAGTTAACAGCTGTTTATAACGTCTTCATATTTTCCATCCCATCATTTTAAATTGCAACTAAATCTGGGGAAGTTTTTATATCTGGAAACTATTTTCTAAATCTACATTCAAAACCATCGTTCTCAGTTCTAAATAGTGAAGATGCTTAAATTTAAGGAATAAATGACAACATAACGAACAGGTGGACAGAAAAGGAAGAGCTTTTATTTTGATATTTCCACCAGGAAGTGTCTTTGTAATGTAACAGTGTGATCGGAGTTCTAAACAATAACAATAACTGACTTCCTAGAGTTATTGAATAAGGAAACGGTGGAGTAATGAAGTTCCAGCACTTTTATTGAGAAACAGAGCAGAGATCACATGGATGGAAAGTAATCACACCCCACGGTGCCTCTGCAGTCTGTCTCTGCCTGTCTCACCTTCAGCTCTCCCTAATACTGCACAGTGGCCTTGGCATGAGACAGTCTATCCTAGATAATAATCATCCTACGCAGCATTTAACCTTGTAATCAGCAGCCCGTGATCACACGTCTGAGTGGCGTGAGGCCAAAGTGACTTCAGAATAATATTCCCATAACAAGCAGCTATCTTAGCATTAAAAGAAAGTTACATTTATTTTGTTCTGAAATGATCCAAAGTCATCTAGTTCAGCCTTCAGATGGAGCGGCGTCCATGTGGTCGTTTTGATGAAGCTAACATGAGCAGATTAATGTGAGCCATCCCATAATAACCCAGCAGCACCGCCGGCTGATAATAAACCTCATGGTTTCACAGTGGAACCTGCAGCCTGGAGCTCACAGACCGGCTTCACTCTCTCCAGATCAACACTGGAAACAGGACTCGGGTCTCGGACCACGAGTCCAAGTCGAGTCTCAAGTCTTTTATTTTTGCGTCTCTGTCTCCTGCCACAGGAACTGATGCCGGTCCAGATTTGTTTTAATCCCATCTCAGTCACTAAGTCCACCGAAAACAATCCTTACAGGTCCAGATAACCCGGATCTGAACAGTTTATATATTACTGTTGAAATTATCACATAATTCTCATTTAAGCCGTAAACTGAGGAGCTCCAGATGTTCTGCCTTTACATAACAGAGGAGACCCTTCTGACCATTAACCATTTTCTTCTCATTGCCTCACTTTGCACCCTGGTTTGTTTCATCCTCGACTCATTTTACAGATTTTATCCGAGGGATCCCAGAGCTCTCAGTGCATCACAAACCCCTTCGAGACAAACTGTGAAATGGTTTGAAAACTATTCAGCAGGCAGGCCTCAGATGGAAAGACACAAATCAGACGTTCCTGAAGAACCCTGCAGGCGTTCCTCAAGGCTGCGTGTTGGCTCCTGTTTTATTCCCGATTTTATAAATGATTTACACAAAGACATTCAGGCTGAACTTCTTTTCTATGCAGATGATGCATTAATCTACACGTCTGTCCTTTCTGCAGAACCTCTGTATGTATTTCTGCCATCACAGAAAGCTTTGAAGGTGAAACGTTGGAGGTTTTATGTCTGATGGGTCGGAGAAAGAAAGGACGTCCCTCTGGTAAAGTCTCGGAAATATGGACTGATGGAGACTTTCATTTAATGAAAACATTTCTAATCTAAAGTTAACGTGGGATTATTTCCCCTCTGATTAAATGTTCTCTAATAAAGGCTTTATGTATAACATTTTACTGTTGCTGATGATTTTATTCTAAAGCCTTTTTTTTTTACAAAACATTTTCCTACCCACGTTTTTATCGTCTCTCTTTTTTAGACAAACAATAGGGAATAGATTGTTTCAGAAAAACGTCCCCAAACAGAAGATAACTGGACTTCATGTCTTGCTTATTGACGGTGTTTCAACCTTCATCACTTCTTCCTCACTGATGATGATTTTACTTTAAAACTCTAGTTTTAACTCTCAGTGAACCTCCTCTGCTCATGTCTAACAAGCAGAACCACATTTTATTCATATTAGGCCAATTTAAAGTGATTTTTGTCTAAATTAAACATTGATATTTTTTATTTAACATTCCTTGTTGCCCCAGTTATCTTGGAGGAGTTGGTTCATCTCTAAATCTGTGCTCACTCCTCCGTACATCTGGACTGAGATGTCTGGACAGCCACATGGAAAAGTGTCCAAGCCGTGAGCCTCACCTGTTATCAGGCTGGAGACGAGCAGAGGCAGAACCAGCATCTGCAGCATCCTCATCAGAACCTCTCCAGGAAAGGAGAAGTACTTCACCTCCCGGTAGCTCATCTTGTACGGGCGCAGAGCGAAGCCCAGGATGATTCCTGCACAGAGAGCATCGCTGATTCTCCACTTCATCAGCAACAGCCTGAAGCCGGACTGCTGAGGCTCACACACCTACAACCACCGCTCCCACTGTGAAGAGAACGAAGGCGTTCTTCTTCAGGAAGGCCTGGACGTCCTCTTTGGAGATCTCCTCCACTTTCCTCTTGGCCTTCATGGTCCGAATGTGGATGCTTTCCCTGATGCGCTGCATCCTGCTCACACACATGAAGCAGGGATGAGCTTTTCCCTCAAGGTAACCTGAAACATCTCAGTCTGGACCTGAGCAGCTGCCCACGCTGATCCAGAACCTTAAACGGGTCGGCTCGTCTGTAAACAACAGAGCAGGGCTCCGGCTCTGCTCCGCTCTTACCTGCGGTGGTGGAGGTACACCTGGAGAGGGCCTCAGTCAATCACACACACCTAAAAGCAGTCTAGAGCAGCAATACCCCGACGTGCATCTGAGAAGACTGGAGAGAACACAAACTCTGTGCAGCAAGAGCTTCAGTCGGGATTCAAACCCGAGACCTTCTGCCTGTGAGGCAGCAGGTCAACCAACTTCACTTTCATGCAATGTTGCTAAAAACCACAGAAGCATCGTTTAATGAATAAAAATGGCTCCAGTTTCATCGCTGAGTTTCATTTCTTCTGCCGTTAAGTTTTTATTTCAGGTTATTAAACAAAGATGTTTGTATCAGACAAAGATAAATTGAGTAAATACTAAAGCGCAGATTTTAATTGATGATTTCATCTCTTCCCAAATCAACCAGGTTGTCTGTGAAAAAGTAATAACTCTTCATTAAATCGTGAAATAACTGGGATTAACCTCATTTTTTAGTTCAGTTTGTCTCATGCGGGCCTGATTAGTATCTGACCCGTAGAATCAAACAGAACCTGTGTGGCAGCATGAAGCAGGCCGACAGAGCTCAAAACACATCGCGCCTCGATCTGAAGGAATTAAAGGTCTCTTGGATCAATCAGTCTGGAATGTGTTGCAGAGCCAACTCTAAAGCTTTGGGACTCCAGGGAACCACAGAGAGAACCACGATCCACTAATGGAGAGAGCATGGAACAGCGGAGAACCTTCCCAGGAGCTAGAATCACCAGGGCTATGAAGCAGCACAATAATCCAAAACAAGTCTTCCTCTGGATGGCTAAAAGATTAAGATTTTGGAGTGGCCTAGTCAAAGTCTGGACATAAATCATATTGAGACAGTGAGTCAAGACCTTCAACCAGCCGTTCCTGCTGGAAAACCCTCCGATGTGTCTGAATTAAGACTATTCAGCGAAGTAGAGCAGGTCCAAGTTCCTCCACAGTGATGTTAGAGACTCAGAAGCAGCTGTCCAGTCATTAGGGTCAGGGGTTGATTACTTTTCCACGTATAGGCAGGTTGTTTTGGGTAGATCTGCTCCCGTAATAAATGAAATCATGATGTAAAATCGGGTTTTCTCCTAGTCATCTTTGGCTGACATGAACCTTTACCTGAACGAAAACATTTAAATGTGACAAAAACAGAAAAATCAGCATTTATACGACATATGATTGCATCACATGATTTATTAGTAAATGTAGTTAATAATGAAAAACTTCCTCTTAATTTTCCTGTGATATTTTCTCTGAATATTTAAATTCTACGTTCCGGCTGGGATGACGGCAGAAAAATGTTCAAATCCAAAGAGATTAAAAACATTTAAGTTTCTGGCTATTCTTCAGAACCAGAGTAATTCAGCTGGAACCTGCATCTTCACCCCAAAGTGTCCCATGAGGTCCATTAAATAAATCTGTCGCCCAGTTAAGCTAAATTTAATTAGTTTGATTTAAAGGTTGAAGTCTGAGGATCTATTAGATCCAAAATGAAAACTCTGAGAAGATGATGATGATGATGATGATGATGATGATCTGCATCCCTCCCGTCTTCCAAAGGATCAGATCTGAGTTCATCCAGGTGGTCCCAGCAGCCTGGTTCATGGGTGTGAAGGAGAGGAAAACCTACCTGATGTTTCAGAGTCGATGGCTGATCTGAGCGGCAGCTGAGGCGACGCTGGGAACCTTCCTCCAAAGTGAGGCTGGGAAGCAGAGACGAGCCTCACCTTGTGCCACCAGGACTGGATTCCTGCAGAGCAGAGAGACGGCCGAGGGGAGGGAGGCAGGCGAGGAGGACGGACCCGGACAGGGAAGAACTCAGATGACACAGTTTCAGGTGTGAAACTTCCCCGGCTTAAGAACGCCGTCCATCCCTGCTCTGCTCCTCTTCCTCTGGGCTTTTAACGCTCGCCGTCTGTTTGTGGGGATAATAAACCGAAGGGTTTCAGGGCAGAAAACAGTAATGAGGTTTGAGGGATGCACATCATCCCACCCGGGACGCGTTATAGTTCAGGATGATCCCTCAGAGGGAACCACACACCACAATTAGCTGGAGCTGGAATAGGTGACCTGACTGCGTGGAGAAGCTCTCCCAGGAGCACGGCGTATAATTAGTGAAGAATACCCCCCAAATCAGGACCAGGTCAGGCACACTTTTACAAACATCGTCCCCAGGAGACACTGATGAATGGAAGAACCTCAGGATAATCTGTCTGCGGCCTCTCCACTTGTTTCTGTGTCTGCCTCTGTTTCCTCATGTGGTGACAACACACAGAAACCAGTGTTTTTAGAAAGTACCCCTGGGAGAGCCCATGCTAACATGGCTAGGATTCAAACCCAAGACCTTCTTGTGCAAGGCAGCGGTGCTACCAACAGCCAAAGAGATGGGTGAGTGTAATCTGAGATGTCTGCAGCCGTAGGAAGACGCACCTTGTACTGAGACTTTAAAAGTGAAAACAGTGAAAGTTGCTAATTTGTTTGGATTAGATTACGTTTTAATTATTATTTAATTATTGATCCCAGAGGGAAAAAACATCTAATTTTGTCTTACGTTGTTTGTTTTACTGTTAAACTTATTTGTTCTGATAAAATCAGGCAGGGGAAGAGTTTCACTGGATAAAACGAAGGTAACAGGTTAGAGAACAAAGGATCCGGCTCTTCCAGGGGAACTGAGCCAAACGACGTGGATCTCGGAGAGAAGCTGAACTTCCCAGCACCTGCTCCGTCGCGTACGTAGCCAATCCACAGAGACTCTACGTAATTTACGTAGATTTGGAGTACGTGCCAAGGTGCCTGGTATGTTTAGCAGCTGTCCTGCCCTCTAGTTTCCTGTTTTTCCGCTTTATTTGGGTTTTCTGGTGCCGAACCTGGTCAGAACCGAGTCGCGGCGTTGATGCACTCAGTGTTGCAAAGTAAAAGCAGCAGAAATGTTTTAATGAGCCGCTTTAGGCAGAGATTAGCCCCGCTGCTAGCAGCTTTAGCTCGGTCAGCACGGCTGCGCGTTAAGAAGCTAACCAGGTTAGCGGGTCACTGCTAACCGGACGGTTAACTGTCGCTCTTCCCCACAGAGACACTGGACCGGACCGGACCGGCAGCTGTAACCGGACCCCTGCCTGTGTGACCGACCTGAGCTCCTCTCAGCCTCGGACCATGTCCCCTCCTTAACCGCGGCTCCAGAACCCCGCGGCTCGGTTCGGTTCGGCATAATCCCGGCTTCCAGATCCCGGTTCCCGCTGTGCTCGGAGGCATGGCTCGGTCCACGGCGGTGAAGCTGCTGTGGTTCGGGACCAGGATGGTCAGAACCGGACTCCTCCGGCCCCTGCACACAGGTTGCTCCTCAACAGAACCGAGGACTGGGTTCAAACCGGAGAGGGTTGCCGTGGTGACTAAAACCACCCGGTATGAGTTCGAACAGCAGCGGTACCGGTACGCTGGACTCTGTGAAGAGGACCTGAAGCAGCTGGTAACGACCTTTCACGCACTGTGGTTCTGTGTGGGTCCACGTGGTGTCCATTATCACCGTGTGTTGGGTCAGGGTTCTGATCACGGTGGTTCCGTTCTATTTAAAGCAACCAGGTGTTCATAAGTGGGAGCATTAAACTATTTATAGCAATAAATATCTGAAAAGTGCGGCGTGCTGCTGTGTTCAGCCCCTCAGGGCCAACAGAATCATTAACGGACCCGTTTGTTCTCCGAACCGAACGTCTCACAGCTTTTACATTAGAACCTGAACATGGTCTCACCCGAGAGGAGTTTACATGAGTAAACCCAGTAGAAGAGAATAGAAACCGCCTTTATTGTCCCACAGCAGCAAAGAGAAGATGGAAGCAGGAAGGAGTTAAAACATAAAAACAGTCGAATGAGAATAAAGTAAAAGTTACAACATAGGAAAAATACTGTTGTTAAAACTAGCATTTATACACCCGGAGCGTTCAGGTTTGCTTTCAGATCCATCACTGATACGAACGATTCACTTTATCTGAACGATTCGCCTCACTGATACGAACGATTCACTTTATCTGAACGATTCGCCTCACTGATACGTCTCAAAAGCTCAGCGTATCTGATGCAGAGTCTAAATAGTCTTTTTACTTCACTTTTGGGAAGGCTACATGTTTAACTCCTCCCAGCCAGTAGGCGGCGCTCACCCGCTCTCATTCCTACCTGCAGCTCTACTGTTCACCAGCCGGTTGCCAGGTCCTTTAGTTAGCGTTAGCAAACATTTAACCCAGCAGGAAAGCTGCAACTTTCTGAGCCTCTTTGCTTCCTGATGTCGGCACCGACGCTCTAAAACCGACCCGTGTTCTGTTCAGCCTCAATTTGCTGATTTTTTGAGAAATCTGAGAAATGTAACGGCGAGAAGAAGCCATTTTCAGCGCTACAAGGATCTGGCAACCCTGAGCTCCGTGTCACATGACTTCAACCTGCTTTCCTATTGGTGCAGAATCCTTTCACGTCGACGATGGCATCTCAGATCTTTTAGTTGACATAGTAACCTGAAGTATATATTTATATATTTTGGACCCCCAAAATGTATAAAACAATTGTTTATATACTAAATATGAATTTCTTTTAGTAAAATGAATACATTATTCTGCATCTCTGGGTGTTTTGTGGATGTATTATTTTAGAAAAATGAATGGTTTTAATGAAAAAGATCTTTTTCATTAAACCTCTGCCTGTGACTCTCTGGTTGTTTTGCAGCTCGCCATGAAGGGCTCCAGCTACAGCGGCCTGCTGGAGAGGCACAACATTCACACCAACAACGTGGAGCACATTCTAGAGAGCCTGCAGTGAGTCCCGGTTCTGCTGGCCCGGTTCTGCTGGCCCGGTTCTGCTCGTCCTCACATGGAGCTGAAGGTCTTTCTGTTTGCAGGAGGGAAGGCATCAAGGTGCGAGTGGTGAAGAGAGGAGAGTATAACGAGGAGGTGGTCCGATGGGCCGATGCCATCATCTCTGCTGGAGGTACCGCTCAGGTTCTGCTTATTTGACCCAGAAGTGTCTTTGGACCCGTCTGATGTGCTTGTTAGAAATTCATCCTCTGCCTGTGGTATAAACGAGCCGCCTGCTGCTTTTATTTATATTATTATTTTATTTTATGACTCCTGAACTCCGTTCGGTTCTGGTTCTGTTTCCAGAACCACCTCAGCCTTCAGGGTCTGGAAGTTATTCAGCATTTCTGTTCATCAGCGAAATGATGAAATTAGAGTTTAACGAGAAAAAACCCGAGAATAGAAAATAAAAAGTGACAAAACAATTTTAAATAAACTTTAATTCTTTACTAGTTCTGCCAGTAATAAAAGTCCAGTTGGTTCTGTCTGGTCGGCCCTAAAGCGGTTCCTCTCCTGCAGAGTCCGGTTCTGCTCTGCTAACCGCCCCCCCGCTGGTAGGGACGGGGAGTTCCGTTTCAGAACCTCATCAGAACATTTTAGTGTGTCGGACTGAGACTGCTGCACCGTTGGCTCAGCCCGGAGTCGTCCTCGGTGTCAGGAGGTTCTGTGACGAGCAGAACCGGGTCGCTGGGTCCCTCTGACTAACGGCGGTTTGGGTTTCAGGCGACGGGACGATGCTGCTGGTCGCCAGTAAAGTTTTAAACAAGGACAAGCCGGTGGTGGGAGTCAACACGGACCCTGAGAGGTAAGGCCCGTCTCCCCGGTTTGGGTCGGTTCTGTTGGGCCGGCTTCGCTCACCGCTGTCTGCCTCCGTCCTGAAGGTCCGAAGGTCACCTGTGCCTGCCTGTGCGCTACACCCACGCCTTCCCAGAGGCTCTGGACAAGCTCAGCCGTGGTGAGTTCAGGTGTGTATTTACCTGCAGGTGTCCTGTTGGTTAACGAGCCGCTGAGCCTCTTAGCGCTGCTGATCCGTCTTAACGAGCCTGAAAGACGTCACCTGGCCTCTAAAGCCCCGCCGCCGTGTCCTGAGACCCGGAGAAGATCCTAAATCCTCTGATGGAGCTCTGCAGGACGGCGGCTGCTGCGGCGACGCTAAATCTGCTGCGCTCTGACGCTAATCTGGGCTTAGCGACAGGCTCTGGGCTTTAAGTTAGCGAACAGAACCGGGTCACAGTGGAGCCGCAGGGCCACAAAGTCCAGTTTCTCTGGGAAGCAGAAGGAAAATGATTCAGCTTCTGAAAAGTGTGGCCAGCATTTATGTCCGGCCTCCTGGCTCTGATTGGCCGGAATCGACTTAATGAACCAATCAGGGACCAGAATCCGGCTGTAACCACGAAGATCTGGACAGCAGATCTGGGCTCCGTGGAAGAGGAGCGAGAAGGTCAGAACGTTGTAGCAGGAGACCAGAAGCGAACCTGCAAGACGCTACGTCAGCTGGAGAGACACGGTGGAGGCAGCATCATGCTGAGGGGAGCAGCTCAGAGGTTCTGATGGAGCTGCATCCACAACCATCCTGCAGGAGACCTGAGGCTGGGGTGGAGGTTCTCCTTCCAGCAGGAGAACCAGCCTGAACACACAGCCAGAGGTATTATGGGTTAGAACGGCCTAGTCAAAGTCCAGACAGACGGAGAGGCTGATGTTCTCCACATCTGGTGGAACGTCTCGCTGGTTCCAGCTCAGCTTCAGGTCCTGCCTCCGACCCAGAAAAGGTTCTGTCTCCGTGAACCTGTGCTCCTTTAGGCTGCAGCGTGTCTTGGGTCCAGCAGAACCGAGCCTGTTCCCTGTGTTCTGCTCAGGTGGCTGTGGCGTCAGCGGATCCGGCTGCACCTGGAGGGGACGGGGATAAACCCCACGCCGGTGGACCTGCACGAGCAGCAGCTGAGCCTGGAGCAGCACCACCAGGCCCACCGCATCACCACCCTGGACCAGCAGCACAGTACGAGTCCGGGCCGGTCCAGAACCGCCGACCCGAGGCCCATTTCTGCCCCCAGATGGTAGATTTTAAAGGTTTTCAGCAGTCTGGACTCATGTTCCTCCTGTGGTGCCGTGTTTCAGGAACCGGGTCGCTGCACGGTTCCTACTCCAAGCCCTGCCTGCTTCCTGTGCGCAGCCTCAACGAGATCTTCATCGGGGAGTCTCTGTCCTCCAGGTACCGGAACCGCTGTGTGCCCGCCGCATGCTGTAACCTGCACTAATCCTGCACGTCTGTCCAGAACTCACCGGGTCGAACTCTGTGTCCCAACAGGGCGAAGTTCAAAGCCCTCAAACATCATGTCACACTCTTGCTCCATAGGGCCTCCTACTACGAGATCTCTGTGGACGACGGGCCCTGGGAGAAACAGAAGAGCTCCGGCCTCAGCATCTGCACAGGAACCGGCTCCAAAGCGTGGTAAGGAGGGCCGGCACCGGCGCCGCCGCATCTGTTCACGTTTGGGGGGGGGTGGGGGGTTCTGCTGCTGCAGGGGAGCGACGTCAGCGCTCGGGTCCAGAGATGATGATCTGTGCATCTCTGTTTAAATCCAGAATGCAAAGTTATTTATATAGTGCATTTCACTACAAAGACAACGCAAAGTGCTTTACATGATTAAAATATAAGAAAATAAAACAGAATAAAGACAAGTAGGAATAAAATGTAGAAACAAAATAGAAACTAAAAGCAAACGTTAAAAACAGTTGGACTACAAAGTTAAATTAACAATGTTTTAGTAAAACAGTTTAACTAGAACATTCGAAGATAATCCTAAACAAATGTGTTTTTAATATTGATTTAAAGGAACTCAGGTTAAAAGGTTCTGAGTATTTCAGCGGGTCAGAACCATCACTCCAAGCTGAACCACGGGGAGAGGGACGAAAATGACAACCTGGTCGGGTAAATAAATAAAATAAAGGTTAAATAAAATAAGTAAAGACTCGTTTCAACTTTGAAGGCTGGTTCTGATTGGGCTCAGATTTGTTTTCCATCCGTTTTTTTTCTCCAACCTGCTTTTACGCTGCGATGTTTTAACTTTCATCCCTAAAGTGGACCTCACCCGGTACCAGAACCTGACTCCGCCCACATTTAATATGTGAAAAATGTGCCAGAAGGAGGCGGGTTGCTAGCAAAAGCTAAGCTAGCTGAATACTAAGCTAATAAATCGCTAACCTGAAATTTGCTGATCGCGAGTTTTGTGATCCGTTTTCCAGCGGCGCTGACATCAGTGATTCTGGTGATGTCACATCGTTGCAGCCAATAGCGATACTGACGTGAAATTCAATGCAATACCCCGTTAAACCTGAGGGGGCGCCACAGCCTGGGTTTTGGACACAGAATCAGGATCTGAACAGTTAATTAGCATAAAAGGTCCGTTTGGGGCTGAGTGAGCCTTTAACTTTCATTCTGGAGAATCTCTGCTGCAGAGAAAAGGTTCTGCTGGTTGGGATCAGGTCCAAACGGTGCGTCAGGCTGATCCTGTTTGGCCGTTTATGCTTCACTTAGTAGAACCCGGCAGTGGAACCCGGCAGTGGAACCAGCGTCCTGCGGGACCCGATGCTAATCTCACGGTGCCGGAGGCGACCCGGATCGTTGGGATGGAGAGCAGAACCGAGCCCAGAGAAAAATAAACATTGTAGAATAACTGTGTGGACTGAGACCAGGTCTGGTTCTGGACCGTGGTTCTGAATGAAGGTCTTTTTCTGGATTTCTTTCCTATGTTTATTTTTCGTGTTTTTGGTTCCGGTTCTTGTGATTCAGAGCCGACAGGTTTTAGTTGAATATGTTCGATTTATTCTGATCCGGTTCTACTGAATTTCTTCCGATCCATTGAGCCGTTGAGGGAAACGATGTCTGGTTCTGTTGGGTTCTGGTTCGGGTTCAGCGCTGAACAGCAACCATGTCTCCTGCTGCAGGTCCTACAACATCAACAAACTGGCCGACCAGTCCGTGGAGGAGGTTCTGAAGATCGGTGCGTGGGTTTGGACCGGGTTCTACAGTCAGGTCTGTTCCTAAAGTCCAACAGAACCGTCCTGACGGTGTTTCTGTCCTGCAGCAGCGTCTCAGGCTGGAGTTAAATTCCCGCTCAGCAGGGAGTTCATAGAAAGAGGTGAGTGAATGGTTCTGCTGCGGTGGCTGAGTCCAGACGGGCCGGGTTCTGATGTCTCGTGGTTCTGTTTGGGTCAGTAACCGAGGAGTACAACGAGTCTCTGGTGTTCAGCCCTGAGGAGCGGCGCCTGTTCTACAGCGTCAGGGAACCCATCAGCAACAGGGTGTTCTCCAGCAGCCGGCAGAGAGGCTTCGCCAACAAGTCAGTCGGGTTCTGCTGCGGTTTAGGACAGACGGACCCAAAGTCCTCCAGAACCTTCTGGGTTTTACTTAGAAGCCAAAAGTCTTTATGCCATGGTAGCTGCTGTCTCTGTCCGTCTGACATGATTCGGTCCATTAGTCCCTCTGTCCTGGTTCTGTTAGGTTCTGTTAGAAGCCCGTCTCTGTAGAACCCTGCAGACCCGGTTCTGTAAGCTCCTCTCCTCCTCTGCAGGGTGAGCGTTCGTTCTCGCTGCTGGGACGCCTGCATGGTGGTGGACGGCGGAACCTCCTTCGAGTTCAACGACGGCGCCATCGCCACCGTCAGCACCAGCGAGGAGGACCAGCTCCGGACCGTCCTCCTGGAGAACTGAGACGGGTCGGCGGAACCTCGGCCGGGCCACAGGGAGATTCCGGGTTCTGGCCTCCAGCCTCATCGGGTTCCCGTCATGAAGGAGGCAGTGACGGGTTCTAGTTACAGGATCAGACCGTAGAGACAGACGGCAGCAGCTCAGTGATGGTTCTGGTCGTTCTCAGACCCACAATGGTTCTGATCCGATGAATTCAGAGGATCTTTGTCTCATTAAACGAGCTTCAGGCTGTTCCAGCGAGGAACAGAACCAAGCTGCTCCAGTGAGACGACGACCCGAGAGGAGCAGCAGGTTCTGCTGACTCAGTCAGAACTCGCACCAGACTTCTGCTTTAAGACCCATAAGCGGTTCCGTCTACCCATCACTGATTCTAACCGGTACCGTCTACCCATCACTGATTCTAACCGGTACCGTCTACCCATCACTGGTTCTAAGCGGTTCTGTCTACCCATCGCTGGTTCTAAGCGGTTCTGTCTACCCATCGCTGGTTCTAAGCGGTTCCGTCTACCCATCGCTGGTTATAACCGGTACCGTCTACCCATCGCTGGTTCTAAGCGGTTCCGTCTACCCATCGCTGGTTATAACCGGTACCGTCTACCAAACGCTGGTTCTAAGCGGTTCCGTCTACCCATCACTGACTATAAGCGGTTCCGTCTACCCATCGCCGGTTCTAAGTGGTTCTGGTTCTAAGCGGTTCCGTCTACCCATTGCTGGTTCTAAGCGGTTCCGTCTACCCATCCCTGATTCTAAGCGGTTCCGTCTACCCATCGCTGGTTCTAAGCGGTTCTGTCTACCCATCGCTGGTTCTAAGCGGTTCTGTCTACCCATCGCTGGTTCTAAGCGGTTCCGTCTACCCATCGCTGGTTATAACCGGTACCGTCTACCAAACGCTGGTTCTAAGCGGTTCCGTCTACCCATCACTGACTATAAGCGGTTCCGTCTACCCATCGCCGGTTCTAAGTGGTTCTGGTTCTAAGCGGTTCCGTCTACCCATTGCTGGTTCTAAGCGGTACCGTCTACCCATCCCTGATTCTAAGCGGTTCCGTCTACCCATCGCTGGTTCTAAGCGGTTCCGTCTACCCATCGCTGGTTCTAAGCGGTTCCGTCTACCCATCGCTGGTTCTAAGCGGTTCCGTCTACCCATCGCTGGTTCTAAGCGGTTCCGTCTACCCATCGCTGGTTCTAAGCGGTTCCGTCTACCCATCGCTGGTTCTAAGCGGTTCCGTCTACCCATCGCTGGTTCTTAGCGGTTCCGTCTACCCATCGCTGGTTCTAAGCGGTTCCGTCTACCCATCGCTGGTTCTAAGCGGTTCCGTCTACCCATCGCTGGTTCTAAGCGGTTCCATCTACCCATCGCTGGTTCTAAGCGGTTCCGTCTACCCATCGCCGGTTCTACGCGGTTCTGGTTCTAAGCGGTCCCCGTCTACCCATCGCTGGTTCTAAGCGGTTCCGTCTACCCATCGCTGACTATAAGCGGTTCCGTCTACCCATCGCTGACTATAAGCGGTTCCGTCTACCCATCGCTGACTATAAGCGGTTCCGTCTACCCATCGCTGGTTCTAAGCGGTTCCGTCTACCCATCACTGACTATAAGCGGTTCCGTCTACCCATCACCGGCTCTAAGCGGTTCCGTCTACCCATCGCCGGTTCTAAGTGGTTCTGGTTCCGTGTACCCATGTTTAACCCATAAGTGAATGCAGACAGTTGCGTAATAAATGATTTTATCTGCAGAACGCCTACGGTGCCTCACAGACGCCTCTGTGATCAGAGGAAAGAACCCCAGAGAACACAGAGTCCAGGGAACCCGCAGAACCGGGTTAACGGACCGTCTGGCTGCTGGGGGGGGAGTTCAGAACGTTGAGCAGGAACCCACTTTTCTATCTCTATCTCTATATTTCTATCTTCTAACAGACGGGTTTATTCTACTGGGATTCTATGTGACGCTCCGACAGAACCTCTACCACCGGTTCTACCACCGGTTCTACCACCTACAGGCAGAAACCATTGACCCTCCTTCTGTAAAATAGCTCAGATTCTCAGACTACAGGTCCGGACTTTGACTAGGCCATTCTAACCCCTGACTCTGCTCAGGCTGGTTCTCCTGCAGCCTCTAACAGGGGTCTCCAGGTCCAGTCTTCAGGGGTTCCTGCAGAGGTGGCCCCGAATGATGACATCATCAGTGGGGGCTGATTCAGTGTGAGGGAGCAGGGACAGCATGACGCTGCCACCACCGTGTTTCACAGTGGAGCGGCGAGCTGAAGGCCAAACTGCTGTAATGGGCTCAGACCTGCTGTGGACCTCTGCTGCTCCTCCAGGAGGCGAATTTAGGGGCGTCAGAGTAAAAAGGGGTCAAGATGAATGTGACCCTAAAGTTAGCCTGACTCTCTAGTTCTGCAGAGCTACACTCGGCCTTCTGGGATCGCTCCATTCCTGGCGTATGATTGGCTAAACCAGTCGTCCACCGACCGGTGACGCATGGCGACCCGGATCAGAACAGCCGTCGTCATGGATACAGCGTGATGTCACGTTCTTTTAATTATTACCGTATATTTCGTATTATAAGGCGCATTAAATATTCTTCCCGTATCTCTCCGCAGACACAGACTACCTGAGCAGGAGAGCTCGCCGTCTGCGTATGGAGGACGGTTTTAAAATAGAGGATCACAGCCTTTTGATCACAGCTAAACTATTTCTCTGTAGGTTAGAGGCAGGATGTAAACGCTGCTCCACTCACTGTGGCGAAACAGTTTAAAATGAACGCAAAACGCCAAAAACATCCAGCCAAGGATTTAACTTTTGATATGTTATACACAGATATCCCCACTAACTTAGTAAACGCTTTATAAAAACTTCAGCTCCAACGAACATGATCCGGTCAGCGGGAAACCTCCGATGGTCGTACCGCCTAACAACGCTGGTGAAGATTCTCAGATATAACGTTAACGCTGCAGCAGCGCCGTAACGCTGCGGTCTTATTGGTCCGGCTCGCCTGCCAGCAGGTCTCTGCTGAGTAAAACTGCCTCATAATCCTGGTGAACAGACGGCAAAGTCTGGAGATGGACTTTGTCCCCTAAAATCATCTTAAAACAACTTTTTCTGATAAATTAACTGCAGCAAGCCCAGAGAAAGCAGAGAAGTACTGGGTCAGCTGGGGACCAGAGCCCGGGAAAGAGCGGGTAGATTAAGTTAGCCGGGTAGATTAAGTTAGCCGGGTAGATTAAGTTAGCCAGGTAGATTAAGTTAGTCAGGTAGATTAAGTTAGCCGGGTAAACGCTACCCGTGACTTATAAAGCTTCTCAACAGGCTTCTGAGTGGAAAGTGTTGTTGCCGCCTGTTTCCTCGCTGCGAGCCGCCATTGTTGTCTGAATCTAGGAAAATGCCGCCCGGCGATCCTGATTGGCTCGTCCATTTTATGGGGGTTTAAATCCCTCCCAGTGGCAGCGAGTCCAGATGGACGTGGAGCTCTGAGGGACTGCATCCACCTGGTGAGAGTCAGGTTAACTCAGTTTTCTCCGTGTGTCCTTTCCCCTCAGCGCAGCTGCTGGTCTGTCACATAGAGTCCCATCTAATGCACTAAGGTTTGGAACATGAGAACAGGGTGTGAATATTTCTGTGGGTTCCGTCAGGGAGGCGAACTGCAGGAGGAAAGGGAAACGAGGTAAAGCACAACTTTCACTGATTATTTTAGCATTCGGCTGTTTTTAGAGTCCGATCGGACGCAGCAGTCAGAGCAGCAGCTGCTTAAAGGTTCTGACTGATGATGAAACCCGTCACTGACCCACATTCTGGTCCGGTTTCAGCAACATGCAAACAGTTTATCTCTGAAGAGCGTTTGATGTGTTTTTATTAGTTTGTAGAGGGAAGCAGAGCTTCTGGAGGATTTTACAACTTCAGCGGTTTAGTTTGGTGATTTCAGCCAAACAGAAACACAAGACGGAGCGGACCGGGCCTGCTGGGGAACCTCCGTCTGTAGCCACATGGTGAGGGAACCGTTCTGGAAAAAGCTACCTTTATAAACCAGCAACACTTGGCTGCTCCTGGATGGGAAACTGGAGCAGCAGCCAACAGAACCAGGGGCTTCCTGTCTCTGCTCCGATCTGGACCTGAAACCAGCAGGTTTTCCTGGGCCGACGCCGTCCGATCCAGTGTTGGTGGAAAGATGCAGGAGTGTTTGTTTGTTTTAATGAAAATATATTTTACAACCTAGTTCTGTTTCCAGTCTTCATTCCCAGATTAACCATGTCTCTGTTTCAGTAGGTTTTACACATGAATATACATGGATAATATCTGTTTGGATCCGTTGATAAGCTGGAGGGGGAAATAATTTTCCAGATCTGAAGGAACTTAAGGTGTTTGTGATAAAATCAGTTCTGACCTGATCATCGACGCCTGAATCAAACCAGGAGAGGATGTGGAGGGAAGAGGGATTTCCTTCTGGAAACTGAATCCAGAGCTTCTAATCTGCTTCTGAAGACAAATTTTACAAACTCAATTTTATGACTTGAATTACTCTAAAAACTCTTGGTCCTTTTTAAAGATTTTTTTCTGTTAGTGGTTTAATTTATATTTACTCCAGTTTTTGTCAGATGAAAATTTGAGTAGCTTTAAATAATTTAAAGGGTTTATTTTCATGGAGGTAACCTGGTTTTAACATCTACTGTTAAATAGAGGACTCTGCCCTGACCAATATGGCGGCACCATCTGCTGCAGTCAGGGCAGAAGCTAATATGATTAAGTAAAACCTCTAGCAGTTTGTGTATTGACGGTTTTTACGCAGCGCAACTTTGTTTTTTCTTCGATTAATTTTAGAATTTAAGAGTTTTGCTTTAGAAAGAAGGCGGAAATGACGTATTTGTTAAGCTGCCGTGATGAGCAACATCATCTAAAAGTAGCTTTCAGGCCTCGTTTGTTCTTGTAGTTTAGAGTTTAAACTGATTTATTCTAAATTATCTGAGTTAATATCTTCAGGTTCTGTTTTAAAACCAACCCGCCGCTTTAATTTAAGCTTCTTTTTTATTTTATTTGGTTTCTAACCGACCCAGGCTTTATTTCTGTCACGTTATCTGATGACACGGTCAACATGGCAAAAGCAATGGGAAGAAGAAAGGAGAGGAAGATGATTTTATAGGATTCAACGGAAAGTCAGAGAAATGAGGAAAGCAGAAAGAAACGGAAGAGAGGAAACAGTTATTTCGAGGCTTAGATTTGGACATACTGGATTGAATGACACTCTATTCAAAATAGGGAAACATATTTCAGGTAGATGTGAATAGACAGAACATCTAGTGATGTGTTGTAAGAAGTACGTGGAAGAAAGAAGGAACTTGATTAGAAACCTTAATAAGGAGAAAGTTAAAAAACATACAAATTTATGTTATCAATATTTATTTAAATATCTAATAACATGAATAATTAGGAGGATTTAGTATGTAGAAATTGATATATAGATAAGCAGATAGATGTAAACATAAGCATCTTTAGAAATACATAGTGCCATTCTGACTCTCCTCACCGGTAGGTGGCGGTAATGCGCACCAAAAGATGTTTGCCAACCACCAATAAACTCACGAAGAAGAAGACACGTCACCATGGCGACGCTAGCTTTGTTAAAAATGGCCGCCGCGGCAGCGCCAGACGCGTCCCAGGCGGTTTTAGGTTGGTTCTAATTGAATCCGGGAACATTTCCTCCTCAGAACATTGAAGATGTTCGCGGATGAAGCTCTGGACCCGGTGAGGGTGGCGTCAGTGTGGAGGAAGGCCCAGCAGGGGGCGCAGCAGTCGGTAAGGGTTTCGGGCTCGGTTGGAAAACCAGCGGCTGTTCTGGTTCTGTTCGTCTCTGATGGGCCTGGTCTTTGTTCCAGAGAGGCTGTCAGACCCCGGCGGTGCTCAGCGACCATGCCGGAGTCCAGACCCGGTTCACAGCCTCCACTTCAACCCAGACGGAACCACAGGAGCAGAACCTCCAGCAGGGAGGCCTCGGTGGTCCTGACCCACCCGGACTGGTGGACTTCCTGAAGCGGGTGGAGGACCTGGTCACCAAGGAGCTGGAGAAGAACTCCCGGAGCCACGCTTTCGATGGTTTCCAGGCGAACTGGGAGGAAGGAAGCGACCATGTAAGGACAATTAAAACTTTATTGACTCAGAGCAGCGTCACTGGTTGCTATGGTAATGTCCGCCTCAAGGCAAGGCAAGTTTATTTATATAGCACATTTCAGTACAGAGACAATGCAAAGTGCTTTACATGATTAAAATATAGGAAAATAAATCAGAATAAAAGCAAGTAGGAATAAAATGCAGAAACAAAATAGAACATTAATAACAGTTGGACTAATGATGTTTCAGTAGAACAGTTTAACTAGAACAGTCAAGATAATCCTCAACAAACATGTTTTTAATCTTGATCTAAAGGAACTCAGGCTTTCAGCACTTTTCCAGTTTTCTGGGAGTTTGTTCCAGATCAGTGGAGCATAGGAACTAAATGCTGCTTCTCCATGTCTGGTTCTGGTTCTGGTTCTGCAGAGCAGGCTGGAGCCAGAAGACCTGAGTGGTCTGGAGGGTTGATGCCCTGATAACAAGTCTGTGATGTATTTAGGTGCTAATTCAGGGATTTATAGACTAACAGAAGGATTTTAAAGTCTATTCTCTGAGATCCAGGGAGCCAGTGGAAGGACTTCAGAACCGGGTCCATGTTCTCTACTTTCTTAGTCTTAGTGAGGACTTCAGAACCGGGTCCATGTTCTCTACGTTCTTAGTCTTAGTGAGGACTTCAGAACCGGGTCCATGTTCTCTACGTTCTTAGTCTTAGTGAGGACTTCAGAACCGGGTCCATGTTCTCTACGTTCTTAATCTTAGTGAGGACTTCAGAACCGGGTCCATGTTCTCTACGTTCTTAGTCTTAGTGAGGACTTCAGAACCGGGTCCATGTTCTCTACGTTCTTAATCTTAGTGAGGACTTCAGAACCGGGTCCATGTTCTCTACGTTCTTAGTCTTAGTGAGGACTTCAGAACCGGGTCCATGTTCTCTACGTTCTTAGTCTTAGTGAGGACTTCAGAACCGGGTCCATGTTCTCTACGTTCTTAGTCTTAGTGAGGACTTCAGAACCGGGTCCATGTTCTCTACGTTCTTAGTCCTAGTGAGGACTTCAGAACCGGGTCCATGTTCTCTACGTTCTTAGTCTTAGTGAGGACTTCAGAACCGGGTCCATGTTCTCTACGTTCTTAGTCTTAGTGAGGACTTCAGAACCGGGTCCATGTTCTCTACGTTCTTAGTCTTAGTGAGGACTTCAGAACCGGGTCCATGTTCTCTACATTCTTAGTCTTAGTGAGGACTTCAGAACCGGGTCCATGTTCTCTAAGTTCTTAGTCTTAGTGAGGACTTCAGAACCGGGTCCATGTTCTCTACGTTCTTAGTCTTAGTGAGGACTTCAGAACCGGGTCCATGTTCTCTACGTTCTTAGTGGAAGGACTTCAGAACCGGGTCCATGTTCTCTACGTTCTTAGTCTTAGTGAGGACGCGGGCAGCAGCGTTCTGGATCAGCTGCAGCTGTCTGATCCACTTTTTAGGCAGACCTGTGAAAACACCGTTGCAGTGATTCAATTCAATTCAATTTTATTTATATAGCGCCAAATCATGAAACATGTCATCTCAAGGCACTTTACAAAATCAAGTTCAATCAGATTATACAGATTGGGTCAGATTATACAGATTGGGTCAGATTATACAGATTGGGTCAGATTATACAGATTGGTCAAAATGTCCTATATAAGGAAACCAGTTGATTGCATCAAAGTCCCGACAAGCAGCATTCACTCCTGGAGAAGCGTAGAGCTACAGGGAGAGTCGTCTGCATTGTACATGGCTTTGCTGCAATCCCTCATACTGAGCAAGCATGAAGCGACAGTGGGAAGAAAAACCACCCATTAACGGGAAAAAAAACCTCCGGCAGAACCAGGCTCAGTATGAACGGTCATCTGCCTCGACCGACTGGGGTTACAGAAGACAGAGCAGAGACACAACAAGAGAGACAAAAAGCACAGAAGCACACATTGATCTAGTAATCTGTTCTACATTAGATGGTAGTAACGGGTGAGCCGTCTTCTCTGGATGATGTCAAAGTTAACAGAACGCCAGACCAGGTGTACCTACTATGAAGAAAAAGAGAGAGAGCAAAAAGTTAAAAGCTGAAATGACGACAGTCATTTCAATGTAATACAATGCAAAACTGGAGAACCGTAGAATGAAGAACAGTAGAAATCAGTAGAGTGAGAAAATTAGATCCTGATGTCCTCCAGCAGCCTAGGCCTATCACAGCACAACTATAGAGATAGCTCAGGGTAACATGAGCCACTCTAACTAGAAGCTTTGTCACAAAGGAAAGTCTTAAGATTAGTCTTAAAAGTAGACGGGGTGTCTGCCTCACGGACCAAAACTGGGAGTTGGTTCCACAGGAGAGGAGCCTGATAGCTAAAGGATCTGCCTCCCATTCTACTTTTAGAGACTCTAGGAACCACCAGCAGACCTGCAGTCTGAGAGCGAAGTGCTCTGTTAGGAACATACGGGGTAATCAGAGCTCTGATATATGATGGAGCTTGGTTATTAAGGGCTTTATACGTTAGAAGAAGAATTTTAAATTCTATTCTTGATTTAACAGGAAGCCAATGAAGGGAAGCTAAAATTGGAGAAATATGATCCCTCTTGTTGATTTTCATCAGAACTCTTGCTGCAGCATTTTGGATCAGCTGAAGACTTTGAACTGCATTTTGTGGACTTCCTGATAGTAAAGAATTACAATAGTCCAGCCTTGAAGTAACAAATGCATGGACTAGTTTTTCAGCATCACTCCTGGACAGAATGTTTCTAATTTTGGCGATATTCCTGAGGTGAAAAAAGGAAACTCTGGAAACCTGTTTAATATGGGATTTAAATGACATGTCTTGGTCGAAAACAACACCAAGGTTTTTAACTTTATTACCAGAGGCCAAGTTAATGCCATCCAGATTAAGTGATTGGTTAAGAAGTTTATTTTTTGAGGACTCTGGCCCAAAGATTACAACTTCGGTCTTGTCAGAATTTAAATGCGGGAAATTTAAAGTCATCCAGCTTTTGATGTCATCAAGACATGACTGCAGTCGAAGTAACTGATTGGATTCATCAGGATTTATGGATAAATATAGCTGAGTGTCATCAGCATAACAGTGGAAATTAATCCCATTCTGTCTGATAATTTTGCCAACCGGAAGCATATATATAGTAAAGAGAATTGGTCCAAGGACTGAACCCTGTGGTACTCCACAGGTGACCCTAGAGTTTGAAGAAGATTTATTATTAACATGAACAAACTGGAATCTGTCCGACAGATAAGATTTAAACCAGCCTAATGCTTTTCCCTTAATCCCTACAGTATGCTCAAGTCTTTGTAGGAGAATATTGTGATCAACTGTGTCAAATGCAGCACTGAGATCTAACAGGACAAGTACAGACACAAGTCCATTATCTGAGGCCATGAGAATATCATTGGTGACCTTCACCAGAGCTGTTTCAGTGCTATGATGAGCTCTGAAGCCTGACTGAAACTCCTCAAGTAGGTCATTACTTTGTAAATGTTCACAAAGTTGATTAGCAACTACTTTCTCAAGAATTTTAGATAAGAAAAGAAGATTAGATATAGGTCTGTAGTTTACTAGCTCATCTTGATCAAGAGAAGGTTTCTTAAGTAAAGGTTTAATAACAGCTACTTTAAAAGCCTGTGGTACATATCCATTTACTAAGGATAGATTAATCATGTCTAAAATAGGACCACTGATCAAAGGGAATACCTCCTTAAACAACTTGGTTGGGATTGGGTCTAACATACAGGTAGAAGGTTTAGATGAAGCTAAGATTTTAGATAGCTCAGAAAGCTCTACTGCTTTTAAACAGTTCAGACACAGCGCAGGTTCTAAGGATTCCTCCAATGCTGCCTCACTTACTGAGGACGAGGTAATCATGTTTGGGAGGATGCCAATTATTTTATTTTTAATGGAATCAATTTTATTTATGAAGAATCCCATAAAATCATTACTGCTAAGAGCTAAGGGGATGGCTGGATCAACAGAGCTGTGGCTCTGGGTAAGTTTGGCAACTGTATTGAAGAGAAATCTAGGATTATTCTTATTCTCCTCAATTAATGATGAAAAATATGCTGCTCTAACTCTGCGAATGGTCTTGTTATACAACAATAGACTGTCCCTCCAGATTAGGTAGGATTCCTCTTGGTGTGTAGAGCACCATTTTCTCTCCAATTTCCTAACATTGTGCTTCAAGGAACGCAGCTCTGAATTAAACCAGGGAGCCAGCTTCCTGTGAATAATCACCTTCTTTTTCAAGGGAGCTACATTATCTAATGCAGAACGCAATGACAAAGTCATACCGTTTACAAAGACATCTATTTGTGAATGGGAAGAAGCAGCATTGCTGCCATCTACAGGGCATTTCTGCAATACGGAGGATATTAAAAAGGGGACAGACTCTTTAAGTTTTGATACAGCATTATCCGATAAAGATCTACTATAATGGAACCCTCTTTTGGGGGTGGAGAACTCAGTTAGATTAAACTCAAATGTTATTAAAAAATGATCAGATAGGACAGGGTTGTGAGAGAATACTGTTAATTCTTCACAATCAATGCCATATGTCAGCACAAGGTCTAAAGTATGGAGCCGAGAGTGCGTCGGCTTATGCACATTTTGAACAAAACCAATTGAATCTAGGATAGTTTTAAAGGCTACACTAAGGTTATCACATTCTGTGTCAACATGGATGTTAAAATCACCCACTATAATAACCTTATCAGTATTTAACACCAAATCAGATAAAAAATCTGACAACTCATCCAAAAACTGAGTATAAGGGCCTGGTGGACGATACAAAACAACAAACAGAAGAGGTTTTATTGCTTTGCAGTTTGGATGAGGGAAACTGAGGGTTAAATGTTCAAAAGAACTGTAGTTATTAATTGGCCTGGGACTAATTAATAAATCAGACTGAAAGATGGTTGCCACTCCTCCTCCTCTTCCCACAGATCTGGGAATGTGGAAATTTGAATAATTGGAGGGAGTTGACTCATTTATACTAACGTAGTCCTCTTGTAGCCAGGTTTCTGTGAGACAAAACAAATCAATCTGTTTATCAGAAATCAATTCATTAACTAACAAAGTCTTTGGAGGGAGAGACCTTATATTTAATAGACCACATTTAATTGTTTTATTTTTAGGTTCAAGGTGATCCGTATTGATTTTTATTAGGTTTTTATGATTTGTTACTTTTAGATCAGTTTTTGATCTGTTAAGTTTTGGCCGTGGGAAAGACACCGTCTCAATAGGATAATGGGTGGGTAACAGTACAGAAGCTGCAGAGAGGTGTGTTAAACTCTGATCAGTTCTACTAAAGATAAACATGGATTAGTTTTTCCAGATCCTGCTGAGACTTCAGTCCTTTAATCCTGGAAATGTTCTCCAGGTTCTAGAAGGTCCACTTTGTCTTTAGATGGAGGTTCAGGTCTGAGTCCATCACTACTCCCAGATTTCAGGCCTGATCAGTGGTTCCTAGCTGAAGCAGCTGAAGCTGTGAGCTAACTCTGGATCTCTCCTCTGTTGGTCCAAATATTATTCCTTCAGTTTTGTTTTTATTCAGTTAAAGAACATTTTGTCTCATCCTGCATTGATTTCTTCTATTTCCCCAGAGCTTGAACTGGTTCATAGTCACCTGGTGACATGGTGATGTAGAGCTGTGTGTCGTCTGCATAGTGATGGTAGCTGATGATGTTGTTTTTATGACCTGAGCTAGAGGAGCATGTAGATATAGAACAGGAGGAACCCAGGATGGAACCTTGGGGAACCCCACATGTGATTTTTGTCTCCACTGATGTAAAGTTACCTGCTGACACTAAAAGTCGTTTAAGTAGGATTTAAACCAGTGGAGAGCTGTAGCAGAGAGGCCGACCCAGTTTTCCAGGCGTTCTAACAGAATGGAGTGATCAACAGTATCGAATGCTGCACTGAGGTCCAACAGAACCAGCACTGAGGTTCTTCCACAGTCTGTATTTATATGGATGTCATTAAACACCTTGATCAGGGCGGTCTCTGTACTGTGGTGAGGAAACGTCTTTAAGCTGCTGGTCGTTGTTAAGAAGGTGTTTAATTGTTGAAACTCATCTTTTGTCAATAATCTACTGATAAAGGAGGTTTGAGATGGGCCTGTAGTTCTGGAGTAGAAGTTTGTCTAAATAATTTTTTTTCAGCAGTGGTTTGATAATTGCTGTTTTTAGGGACGTGTTTATTATCTGAGTCAAGTCAGACGCTATGACAGGTTTGTGATGAACCTTCATGAAGTGCAGTAAACAGAGTCCAACATTTAAAGACATGAAGAAGCATTCTTATAAAGAAGGTCACCATAATCTAAGACCGATAGAAACGTGACAGAGACGTTTTCCCTCCAAAAAAACCAAAAAACATGTAATAATGACTGCAGGGAAACTATAAGTTGTAATAAATCCTTAAATGAAACTTGTGGTGCTCAGTTAAATTGAATTAAATTTATATTTCTCCAGTTCACAGGCTAGGGTGTAGCTTTATTAGAGTCTCTGCTCCTGATTGATCTCCATGTTTGGGGGAAAGTAACAGAACGTGGTCTCTGCAGGTCTCTCTCCTCCACAGCCTCCAGCATCCCGGCGCTCAGGAACCGGGTCTCCATGTCAGCGCCGTGTCCTGGAGCTGCACGGGTTCTGTCATCGTCTGCGCCTACGGTCGGTACGTAGCGCCGGCCCAAATGTTCCCCATGGTTCCCCTTTCTGGGGCTAAAACTGCTTCAGCCTCTGGTTCCGAGTTAAATGAAAGAACCGGTTAAACGGACCCGGCCCGGCTGTTATAGCTCGGTTCTCCAGAACTGATGCAGAACTGTACTAAAGTTTTCACACCCCTGGACTTCTTTTAGCTTTTTTATCCAATTGCAAAAACAAACTTTAATGTATTTTGTCTCATTAAAGTTTGAAGTTTGGTTTTAAAATGAGACTAAATGTGGAAAAGCTGAGGGCTGTGAAAACTTTAGGCAGGAGCAGAAAGTTCTGGTTCCTCAGAGATCCAACTGGACCAACAGCTGGACTATGTTTTTCCATTTTAAGTGTTAAAAGCGAGTGAAACCGGAGCTCAGAACCGCTCGGACCCGTTTGTCTCCATGTGTTCCCTGAACAGAACCGACGACGGCGACTGGACCCACCAGAAGTCCTGCGTGTGTTTGTGGAACCTGGACCGCCGCAGTCTGAGGCCCAAACAGGCGGACCTGGTTCTGGATGTTCCGGCAGCCGTCACGTCTGTGTGCTGTCACCCGAAGCAGCCCGCCCTGATCGCAGGTCCACAGAACCGCCCGACACCAGGCGGCCGCCGGGCCGGGCCGGGCCGGAACTAACCGGACCGTGTTTGTGGTTCTGCAGGAGGTCTGTACAACGGAGAGGTGGTGGTCTGGGACACCAGCCGGACTCAGGATCCGGTTCTGGCCCAAACCGGAATGTCAGCAGACAGCCACAGAGAGCCCGTGTATCAGGTAAGGAGGTTGCTGGTCCAAATCCAGAACCAACTCTGTTAATGTGAGGAATAATGTGGCATCGGTCCGGGCCCGGTTCTGTTCCTGGTGTCCTCAGGTGGTCTGGGTTCCCCTGCAGAAGAAAGGAGAGTTTGGGGTTCTGAGTTCTAGTTCTGGAGGAGAGGTTCTGCTGTGGCTGGTGGACCCAGACCAGGGCAGACTGGTTCTGAGCGCTGCATACGCCTTCGTACGACAGCAGGTTCCCCACAGCAGCAGCCTGAAGGTGAGTCCAGAACCAAAGTCGACCTTTACCTGTGCAGCGTCAGTCAGACAGAACCTGAACAGAACCTGAACAGAACCCCGCTGCCTTGATAAAAAGACTCAAATGTTTTATTTTAATCATTAATTTGATAATAAATGTTTCATAAAACCAACATTCAGCGATTAAAACAGATGAAGCAGAAAACTGGTTTAAATCAGCGGTTCTGCTGCGGTTCTAGGCGTTAAAAGCCTGCCTGAACAGAACCAGGTTCAGCTGGAGATGGAAGATCTAGAAGCTGCATCCAGAGAACCTGAAACGGGTCTGAAGTGGTTCTGATGGACGCCGGGTTCTGAACCAGCTGGAGGCAGTGACCTCAGAAGGCCTGGCTGATAAAAGCCGGTGTCGGTACCACCGGACCGGACCGGACCGGAGATCCCTTTGTCAAGCTTTAAATCCGGTAGAAGCTCGACGTTTTGAATTCGGCCGTTAATTTGCCTCCAGCGTTAACGGCAGCTTGGTTCTGTTGCCGGTTTTAACATCTTCGTCCTGAGTGGACGCGGTTTGGTACCGCTCAAAAGTCCCGGTCCGGGAGTCGGTTCTTCCTGTGGTCCTCCAGGATCTGTTTCATTTTGGGTCCGTTTCCCTCTGGTTCCTTTTTTTAATCATAAACGTGTGGCTCTTAACCCAAAGTTCTGCTGGATCGGTCCTCACTGGGTTCCAGCTGCTGATGGTTTCATCAGAGGTTCTGGACCGGGAGTCCAAAGCGCGGCCCTCTGAATGATTGTGGGCCTGAATCTGGTTTCACTGAGAAGAGGCCAAAGTAAAATATTCTTAGAAGGGAAAATGGAATAAACAACATTTATTAATCTTTTATGAGCCACATTTTTGCTTTTGATTTAAGTTAATAAGACAAACTTTTTACCAAAAGCCAGAGTTGGGTGGAATTATTTATTTAACGTGACAAAATAAAGCAAGAGGGAGCTCAGCCTGTTTCATTTATCTACAGAAAGGTGATTAAATTATTTAGTGTTCTGATTATTGCTGAGCAGCTAAAACTAAAACGTTGATGTTTTGGCCCCTGAACACCGACCCGTGTCGGCGGTGAATCCCGCTGCTCTCCCCGCTCTGAGCCCGGTGTTGTGGTTCTGGTTCTGCCCGCAGACCCGGGGCAGCAGCAGGGTGGGGGTCAGCGCCCTGGCTCTGTCTCCGTGGGACCCGGACACCTTCCTGGTGGGGTCAGAGGGCGGCCTGCTGCTGCGCTGCTCCTTCTCCTCCGGGCCGCCGGCCGCCGTGGCCCCTGACGGCCGCAGCGTGGCGCCGCGGGCCCCGGCGCTGTTCTGCTTCAGGCCCGCCGGCGGTCCGGTCCACTCCCTGCACTGCTCGCCGTTCCACAGGTACCGGGTCCCGCCGCCTCAGACTCCTGGTGTTCAGACTCTCTCTGACCCGACCCGTCTCCGCAGGAACCTGTTCATCAGCGCCGGAACCGACGGTCTGGTCCGGCTCGGTTCGCTGCTGCAGGCCGACCCGCTGCTGGCGGTCCGGGTGTCGGACTCCTACGTGTTCCAGGCCCAATGGTCCCCCAGCAGGCCGCTGGTGTTCGCAGCCGCCACCGGACAAGGTAACCCGACCCGGCAGCTTCGAGCGGAACCAGAACCGTTCTGACCGAGCTCTGTTCTGCAGGTGAGGTCCAGATCTTTGACCTGGCCCGGAAGTCCCTCCGGCCCGCCGCCACCATCCGGGACGGCGCCGCGGACCGGACCGCGACCTGCTTGGCCTTCAACGGCGCCGACCCGCGGCTCCTGGCGGCGGGGAGGTCCGACGGTACCGTGGGGGTCTGGCGGCTGAGCTCGGACCTGACGGAGCAGAGGGCGGAGGAGAGCCTGCGGCTGGAGCAGATAGCCAATCAGGTGGCAGAGTGAAGGTTCTGGAGCGACCCGGAAGTGAAATAAAGGCGACCCGTTTCCATGGTAACCAGTAGCGTTTATTGAAGCAGCTAAAGCAGATAAATACGACAGCGGTGAGCATTCAGGGGCAAACATGCATCAGCCAGGTGTGCTCAGGTAACGCATCCTGATTGGTCCCTGGGGAGGGGGCGGGGTCAGTTGACGAAGAGCGAGCGGGTGAACTCCACGAAGTCGAAGGCTGACGGCAGCTCGCGGCCTTTGCTGTCCAGGTACGGCTTCATGTGCGACAGGCAGTAGTCGGCCTGCTCCTTGGTCAGGTTCTGGAAGGAGGAACAGAACCGTGAGAGCCGGCAGGAGGGCAGAACCCGGCCGGACGGAACCGGACCCACCTGGTAGAGCTCCTCCTTGGTGACGTAGGGCTTGTTCTCGGCGCTCAGCGCCCGGAAGGCGCTCTCGATCTCCTCGCTGGACTTGACGTTCTCCGTCTCGCGGCTGATCATGAAGGCCATGTACTCCTGCAGCGACACGTTCCCGTCCCTGCAACCAGAACCAGAACCTCTTGGGTCACGGAGCGGGCCCGGACCCCCCGAGCCGCGCCGCGCCCAGAACCCCCCGCTCACCTGTTGGGGTCGACGGTGTCCAGGATGGCCTCGAACTCGGGGTCGGGCTCGCCCTCCTCCACCATGGGCAGGTCGTAGCCCAGCGAGCGAAGGCACGACTTGAACTCCTGGTGGTTCAGGCGACCCGATTTCTCCTTGTCGAAGTGCCTGGTGGGTCAGACGGAACCGGTTAGCACGGCCCGGCGGCACAGAGAAGCGGTTCTGGTGCCGGCAGCTTACTTGAACATCATGCTGAACTCCTTCAGCGCCTCCTCGGTGACTCCGGTCGTGTTTCTGGAACAGGAAGTGGAGTCGGGTCAGCGGCGCCGTGGCGGCGGCTGTTAGCGGCGGGCAGAGGCGGTTCTTACCGGGCCTGGATCTGCTGCTCCAGGTTGTGCTGCATCCTCATGCCCAGCTGGTCCAGTTGGTCCCACTGCTGGGCCAGGCCCACGGTGCTGTGCTCCGTGTACTTGTTGTCCAGGATCAGCGCCTCCTCCATGGCGGCGCCGAGGTCCTCGATCTTCTTCAGCTGGCTGCGCATGGCCCGGATCTCCTGGTGCTTACGCTGCAGACACACGCCCAGTCAGGCCCGGTTCTGACCCGGTACCGCCATCATCGACGGTACCAGCGCTTCTAGAGCTTTAGCAGCACCGGCCCACATCTGAGCCGCTAGCGTCATGCCGGGTCGCATCGGATCTCCTGGCAGAACTGGACCTTTGGGAAGGAGATCCCAAAACTTTTTCCGGTCCAGAACCGGTTCTGAAGCTGGACAGGCGGACCGGTGCCAGAACAGTGACTCCTCCTTGTCATGGTGTCCAAACGGCCCGGTCCATCGGCTGGACGGTTGATGGACCCAGTTGGTCGTTCCAGCAGAACCGGTTCTGGAACACAACCCGTTTGAATGGATTCTGCTGGTTCTGTCAGGAGGTCCAATGCGACACAGAATGGTGCCTGAGGTTTGGGGTCCAGGTCGCTAATATCTCAGTGACGGTGTGTTTATATCTGAGCCTTCGGATCAGAACCAGGCCGCTGGTCTTACCTTTGTGGCCTCCAGCTGTGACTCCAACGTTCCAGATTCTTCCACCATGCAGGACCTGGTACCAGAGAGAGAAGCGGTCAGAACCGGCACCAGAACTCCTCCACTCCAAACACCTACTGGGTCCATGCCGGGTTACAGAACTACAGAACCGCAGAGCGTTGTTAGCAGGTCGGAACATGACGGCAGGTTCTGCTCAGAACATTTAGAGCGGCGGTCCGGTCCTTCGTGAAACTGGCCCGGTTCTCCTGGGTCCAGGGTTCTGCAGGTTGGAGAACCGCAGATCCGGGCCAGTTTCACGAAGGACCGGACCAGAACCTAAAGGGATAGTGGGTGAAAGAATGTGCTGGTTCTGTCTGAGGAAGCAGGCTGAGTGGGTTAGTCAGCAGAACTCAGGCCCAACATGGTGGATTTAGACAGAACCAAGTGGGTCAGAACACGGTGAGGAAACCAGAACCGGGCTGAAAGAGCTCAACCTTCCAGAAAGATCATCAGCAACTTGGTACTGATAGACACAGAAAACCCGGCGGTACGCTATGCTAGCAGGGAGGAAGAGGAGGAGGAGGAGGAAGAGGAGAAGATGAAGCAGCGGAGGAGTCATCATCATCATCATCATCATCATCAGGAACAAAGAGACACTAACCCGTCCAGAAGATACGTCCTGACACCAGCAGCCGGGTCAGCAGGAGGAGAGAGAGGACAGTTAGCAACATCACAACAGAACCGGGTCAGAACCGCAGCAGGTGGTTCTGACCCGTTACTCTGATCATTGCTGACAATGTAGAGAACATCAGTAAGTGAATAAATGTGATTCATGCAGTAAAACAATCTGTTAAAATCTGTTTTATTTCCTGTTTATTTGTGTTTTATTCTGTTTCTGACTGGATCAGCAGCTTTTGGGTTTTTATGAGCCGGAACCAGAACCACGGCTCTGAAGAAATCTGGGTTCCAGTTTCCCTTTGACTTGAATCACTGAAATAAATTATCATCATGAGCCGAACCAGAACCAGCCGAGCCGGGTCTCTTGACTTGGTTCTGGGTGTGTTCAGTTCACCATGAGCACAGGCCCAAAGGTCAAAGGCCATGGTGACTGGTTGTCATGGTGACCACATGGCCGCTGATGACGGCGGGAGCAACGTGTCCGACACGCTGACCAGAGAAAGTCCCAGCAGGACCAGGACCTACTGAGGGAACGTTGAAGGGACGTGAATACTTTTGCTGGATGGCCTTCTTCAGCGCAGCTGCAGCGTCACCAGGGTTAGCCTGCGCTGCTAGTAGCCGCTAGCAGCTAACAGCTGCTAGCGGCTACTGCTAGTGGCTACTAGCCGCTAGCAGCTGTTAGCACAGACATTTATACGTAAATGCCTCATTATTTCATAAAACCGTGTCACATGTGAACCTTTTAAGATCTGGTATAGTCACAGATTAGCAACAGACTTTTTGGGGGAGGATTAAAGAGATAAAATTACTAATGAGAAAAGAGTTATAGGAGAATAAAAGTAAAAACAAAAAACAAAAGTGGTAATATTATGAAAAAAAAACGTCCTATTATGACAAGAGGGAACATTTCCAGAATAATCACAGTTTGCAGAACTATTTCAATCCTGCAGTAAAAGGGCCAGGTTAGATTCTTATAATTATTTTTATTCTTTACGAGAATAAAGTCAGGAAAATGAAGCCAAAGGGATACGAAAATAAACTCGTAATATTGCAAAAATAAAAAAATATTACGAATATAAAGTATATTCTGAGATTAAACTCCCTCTGGTACTGTTTAAGTGTCTGAGTCTAACTGCAGATTTGCCACATCCAACATGGCCGACGCTCTGACGCATCGCCCAGCCAGGCGTCTACAGATATAACGTCTATGGTTGTTAGCAGCTAGCATGGCCACTCAGCTGCTTTGTGCACATGGAGGCCATGAAACGGGTCGACCCAAACACTCTGACGACCCGGCGCCACCTGGTGGCTGCAGGAAGAACAGCAGAACAGGAGTTGGTGTTTAGATTTAATCTAAACCAATCAGGCTTCAACGACCCGGTCCGTAAAGCTCCCCGAGTTCTGCAGAACCACCTCTGGACCATCAACACTGGTTCCCAAACTCAGAACCGGAGGTCCAGGAGCAGCCAGGGGTGAGTAGAACATGGAGCAGGAAGCCACCGGTACTCCAGTGGGGTCCGTTTGGACCAGGTGGGTTCTGATGAAGCAGAGAGCTTAGCGCTACAACTGCTAATCTCAGTTCAGCGGCAGCAGAACCTTGATCAAAACTGTTCTATCCCTACCAAAGATCTGACTCTGGACCAGAACCACCGCCCCCCCCCCCCCCACCTGGTCTCCTGCAGCCACTGGTGGAAGGCGTTGGCGTGCTGAGCGAACTCCTGACGCAGCTTGTCGTTCTCCTCCTGCCTCCTCTGCTCTTTCTGCAGCTCCAGCTCTCTTTCCTGCACACAGAACCAGAACCGTCATGATGCTGGTCCGGTTCCTCTGACCAGACCGCTGGGCGGCTCTCCGCTCAGACCTTGATGATCTTCTGCAGGTTCCTCCAGGTCTCCTCCAGAGCCTCCATGGTGAACCAGGTGTAGGGGTTGGACACCACCTGGTAGCTCTTGATCTGCTGGTCCAGCTCGGCCAGCTGGTTGAAGTCGGTCTGAGCAGAACTCAGCGAGGAGCGGAACGCCTCGTGGGCCTCGCGCAGCGCACGGATCTCCTCCAGGGAGTTGCACCTCACCGGGTCGGTCAGGTCCTCCTCGGCGTTCTCGAACCAGCTGTTGAAGGCCGAGGCCTTCTTAGCGAAGGTCAGGAAGAGGTCTTCGACCTGCGGAGGACAGAACCTGTGGGTCAAACGGACCGGACCTCCTCCGTGCTGCTAGGGAACCTTCTGGACTCTGAGGTCGGACCTTCCTGAAGTGCTCCTGAGCTTCCAGGAGCTTCTTCTTGCGAGCGGCGGAGTTGGACAGCAGCTGGTTCCAGCGCTTGATGAGAGCAGCGTGCCGAGCCTCGATGGCTTTGGACTGAACGTGTTTGGCGGCGAGGAGCTGGTCCTTCAGCGCCGTGATGTTGGTGATGCCCTCCTGCTGGAAGGCCTGCAGACCAGCGTCAAAGGTCTCCTGTGGAGGGAGGAGGAGTCAGAGAGAGAGGAGGACCTGGAGGAGGAGAACCTGGAGGAGGACCAACCTGTTTGGTGAGCAGGGTCTGCACCGAGGAAAGGTCTCTGCCGTAGTCGTCGGTCTTCAGGCTGTTCTCCTTCTCCCCTGAAGACACACGGAGAACGTTTAGAGAACGTTTAGACCCGTTCCTGGAGCCTCTGTGGAAGCCGGGCTGGACCGGTTCCACAGAGGCTCCAGGAACCAAGGTCCAGACCTGAGACCCGGCAGCAGATCGGGTCAAAGGCCTGAGGTTCCTCCTGCAGGAATGTTTCACTCTTCATCAGGAAGCTGCAGAACCGTAACCCCGCCCGCTCTGCCCTTCCAGCCAATCACAGCAGAGGGGCGGTTCTTGTGGTTCTGATACGTACCGATCCAGGACTCCACCACGTCGGCCTTCCAGTTGAACTGCAGGAACGCCGAGTTCTCGTCCAGCTTGGCCTTCCTCTGGGCCGCCGCCCGCTCCAGCTCCGTCACCTTCCCCCGCAGAGCCGCCATCTTGGCGCTGATGTTGTCCACGTGATGGTTGTTCTGACGAGACAAAGCAGAGTTAGGTCCTCCGGCGGCCTGCGCCCCGAACGGCTCGGTTCTGGTTCTGATGAGCGGACCTTCTTGATGAGCTCCTCTCCGTTGGCGCAGACGTCGTTGACCCGGTCCCGGTGGACGGTGAAGTCCGTCTCGAAGGCCTCGTGCTTCTTCAGCAGACCCTGAGGAGAGACAGACGTTTAGCTGCGGACCAGGACCCAGCCGGGTTCTGGTCACCCGGCCGGGTTCTGGTCACCCGGCCGGACCAGGACAGGAAGTCACCTGCACGGCGGCCAGCGTGTCTCCGTAGTCCTCGCTCCCGACCAGGTTGAGCTTCTCGTTGATCCAGGCCTCCTCCTCCTCCACGTTGGCCACAAACTGCTGGTACTCCAGCGACTCCTCCAGCCTCTTGCCCCTGAAACCACAGGCAAAGTTCTTCAGAACCGACCCGGGCCTCGGCGGTGGGGTCCGGGTCGGCGGATCTTCTGACCTGGCTCCAGAGAGGTCCTTCAGCTCCTTCCAGTGGTCGACGAACTGGGCCAGCCTCTGCTGGATCTCCTCCTGGCCGATGGTGTTGTCGTCCGACAGCTTCCTGCCGGTGTCCAGCACAGACTGAGGGAGAACCACGGGTCAGAGAACCACGGGTCAGAGAACCACGGGTCAGAGAAGCTGCTCCTCAGAACCTGAGCGGTTCTGATCCGGCCACCTACCTGGATGGCCGGCTCGTGCGCTCCCAGCTCGGCTTCCAGCCTCTTGTGCTTCTTCCTCAGGTTCTGGACTCCCGTCAGATCACGTCCGTAGTCCTCCGATCCGACCAGCAGCTTCTTCTCCCTGAGGGCCGGGGTCAGAGGTCAGCTTAAGGTCAGCTGAAGGTCAGATGAAGGTCACCTGCGGTGGCAGGAGAATATCTTACTTGATCCAGGACTCCTCGTCGTCCAGGTCCCTGAAGAACTGGTGCAGGCGGTGCGACTCGTTGAGCCTGGCGCGGCGGCCGGCGGCCATGTTCTTGATCTTGGCGAAGCGGCCGTTGACGGCGTCGTGCTTGTCCTTCACCTGCGACGTGTCGAAGGCGTTGCTGGCCATCAGGCTGTCGGCCTGGCCGTTCAGGTCCTTCAGGCGGTCCTGCGGGAGAACAAGGACACGGCTCAGAGGGGAGGCCCGGCCGGGGGGAGGAGGCGGTTCTGGTTCTGGTTCTGGTGCAGCGGACCTCGTGAGCGGAGATGTCGGCCTCCAGCAGCTGGTGCTTCTTCAGCAGGTTGTTGACTGAAGCCAGATCTTTGCCGTAGTCCTCGGAGGCCAGAAGGGCTTCGACCTGAGGAGCAGCGCCACAGTGGAGACGTTAACGGCACCGTTAGCCACGGTACCGGGCGGTTCTGATCGGGTCGGACGGGCTCACCTCAGACAGCCAGAAGTCAAAGTCCTTGATGCCGGTGTTGAAGTTCTGCTGCTTGTTGGCTTCCTTCAGCTTCTGGCTCTTCTCTGCAGACTTGTTGACCAGGAAGCACCACTGCTCATCCAGAGCGTTGAGCCGGGCCTGCAGAACACAGCCAGAACCGTTAGAACCAGAACCAAGCAGCAACGAGCTGGACCCATCTGGAAACCTGGTTCTGTTTGCAACTTTCAAACATCTCTGAATGATCTTCCACCGGCTGTGAAGATCCGTTTGGTTCCAGATTGAAACGTTTCACCTTTAGACTTTCAGCCGATGAGTCGCTGATTATCGGAGGAACGGTTCTGATCCGATCTGGAGTCGAGAGCCGCCATTTGGTTCCCATTTTACTCGTATCGGAGCGGTTTGAACCTTTTTGGAGCTAAACCCAAAAGGCAGCTTTAGTTTACGGGTTCCTGGTTCCTCCTTCAGTCGTTTATTCTAGAGCTGGACGATAATTCAGTAACGATATTAATCCATGATAGAAAAAAGCTCAATAAAAAGTTAATAGAATAACAGTTTTCCTTCCTTCTGCATTCTATCATGTAGTTTAATGTTACATCATTACATCCTCCCAACCAATCACAACGCAGACCCAGGAACCAAGCTCCGCCCCCTTCAGAGAGTTCAGAGCACGAGTTATTTCTTCTTTTTTAAAAACAAAAGTTGGATGAATAAAGGGTTGAGTTTGAATTCAGTGTTTGTTCTTTATCTAACAGGTTGCTAAGCAACAGCATAAAATGGTCAGGGCTGCACTTAAAATAAATGTTTTGAATTGTTGATAATTATCGATATTGATCCATATGATTTCTCTTCTATCGATACGATTTTTTTTCTATCGTCCAGCTCTACTTTATTCTGACGATTAGCGGCCCGCTGGAAACTCCTAAATCTGATTTTTTTCCCCATCAGTGAACGCACCAGACCTCAGCATTTCCTCTTCAGGCTGGACGTTGCTACAGAGTGAAGAACTCTAATCGTTAATATGGTCCATGTTGCGCTAGAATTAAACTTTTTCCAGAAAGTTATTTTTCAGCTGCTTCTCATTTTTTATCTACAGCTTTTATAATTACGTTATGAAAATAAAACCATATCGTGATAATTATCGCGTATCGGCACTCAGACCAAAAATATCGAGACATTATTTTTGGTCCGTATCGCCCAGCTGGATCCGGCGGGTTGTTTGGGTCGACCTGTGAGCGTTTCATGGGAGTCCGGTGCCGGCAGAACTGATCCCGGGTCAGGTCCAGAACCCGCTCACCTTGACGGCGTCCTCGCTGCCGGCGCACGCTCCTCTCTGGATCAGCGCGTTGCCCGTGTCGATGACGCCTTTGATGCGGTCGGCGTTGGCGTGCAGCTCGGCTTCAAACGCCTGATGCTTCTGATGCTTGCTCTGGAGGCACAGAGACACCGGATCAGAACCGCTGCACAGAACACGGAGCTCGACGGGGCGCCGGTACCGACAGACATTTATGGACACAGAACAGACGACACATCTGCAGCAGAACCGAGCCGCAACACACAGAGTCACTTCAAGCTGCTTCTGGTTCCGATCCAACTGGATCCACGTCCCGGTTAGAGCTGCACCATCTCAGAACCGAGCCGACCCATTATGGGCTCATCATGACTGCTGGTACCGATGCAGCAACACCGTGGTCCAGTATATGGTGCAGCTCTAGGCCCGGTTCAGCCGTCCGGACCTTAAACCCGACAGGAAGTTTGGGTTTGTTTGGACCGTCAGAACTTTGGGACAAACTTTAAACTGTTCCAGGAGAAGCTTCCAGAACCTTTCTCTGGACCGGGCAGAACCTATAGAGACAAAGCTGCTGAAGGTCCAAAGAAAACAACCTTCAGAACACCTGGAGAACGGCTGATCCGGGTCAGGACTGTTCTGGATAAAGTCCAGAACCTCAGAAGCAACTTTAAACATGACTCTCAGCTGGGGATTAAAACGAGAGCAGCACCGAGGCTCTTCAGTGAACAGAACCAGAACCTGCAACATAACAAACGAGCGGGGAACAACTAGTCAGCGGATGAGGACAGGCTCGGTTCTACACGGGTTCTACACAAGAAGCCAAACGGGGACACAGGGAGGACCTGTTAGTGAGACACGACCAGAACTTACCAGCAGCTTGGACAGCTAGAGAGGATAGAAGAGCGAGAGAGAGGTTCAGACCGGATCGGATCAGAGCAGAACTGAGGCGGGCGGTACCGGGCAGAACTCCAGAACCTACCTGGATGTTGGTGGGGTCCTTGTAGGACTCGTCGGTGGCCGTCTGCAGCTTCTCGCTGATCCACGCCTCGATCTCGTCCACGTCTCGGCTGAACTGCTGCAGCGTCTGCGACTCGCCCAGTTTGGACCGCTTCTCGATCATCTGGGCCTTCAGCCGGCGCCACCTGCAAACACCGACCCGACCCGTTCACCGACCGCCGCAGGTTCCGGGCCAGAACCGTCAGCAATACATGCACAGCAGAGCCGACCCAATGGGCCGTGTTGGCGGCGCCACCTACAGGTACCGTTAGACGCCATCGGGTCTTTTACACGGTTCTAGGTTCTACAGAACCAAGAGCCTTCCTTTTGGGCCGAACCACGTAAAAGAATTTTATTTTGAAAAGTAGCGCTGAGCTTTATTTTGAAAGGCTGACAGCAGAACCGGGTTTGGATCCACTGGTTCTGGACCCAGCTGGCTATGATCTAACCTATTAGACTTTTATTTTGAAATGCCAGCCCAGTGGACCCATCAGAACCCGACCAAAGCTCATCAGCAGAACCGTCTGACTGTCACGGCGGTTCTGAAGCGACACCCGGACCGGGTCAGACCCATGCCGGCCGGTACCCGGCGGTTCCGTTTCTCCTCACGGGACAGAACCCCCGGCGGCACAAGGCTGAGGCCCGGTAAAGGAGCGGCGCCTCACCTGTCCAGAACCTCGTTGCGGCGGTTGAAGATCTCGGGTTTGGCATAATGGTCGGCGCCGATCAGCTGGTCGGCGAAGGACTGCAGCGCGGCGATCTTCTCCTCCTGCAGCGGGCGGAGAACGGGTTCAGCTCCAGGACCGGCACCAGAACCGGACCTGAACGGGCCGGGGCGGCGCCACTGACCTGCACGTTGATGGCCTTGTCGAAGTCCTCGTGCTTCTTGATGAGCGCCTCCACGCTGTCCAGCGAGTCGCCCTTGTCGTCGCTGGCCAGGAAGGCTTCCCGCGCAGCCATCCAGTTCTCCGCCTGCTCGCAGTCCCTGCTGAACAGCTGAGGAGGCACGGCGGGTCAGGACGGTTCTGATGGGGCCCGGCGGGACCGGCGGCGGCGGCGCACTCACCTGCAGCTCCAGGCACTGGTCCAGCATCATGCGGCGCTGCACCCAGGCCTTCTCCAGGTCGGCCCGCTCCCGGTCCAGAGCCTCCAGCTTCTGCTGGATCTCGGCGCCGGCGTAGTGGCCGCGGCTCAGCAGCTGCTGGCCGAACTGCTCGAAGGCCTGGAAGGTTCCGGCCCGGGCGTCGATCTCCGTCCGGTGCTCCTAAGAGACAGACAGTCAGAACCGGGCGACCCGCCGACCCGTTTACCCGGAGACCGGAGCGGAACCGCTCACCTGGTGGCGCTCCAGCAGCGCCTCGGCGCCGGTCACGTCCTTGGCCAGCTCCTCAGACGACACCAGACCCCGGATCCCGTTGATCCAGGACATCAGATCCCTGCGAGGACGGCAAGAGTCAGAACCGCACCAGACCCGGGTTCTGCCGGGTCTGGACCTTCACAGCTTTTCTCCTGTCTTTAGCTGCTCCTATTTCTCAGTTTCACAGATAAGAGACGCTAATAATAATGAATACTAATAATTGAATAATAATTTAATAATAATAATTTAATATAATAATAATAATAATTTAATATAATAATAATATAATAATAATAATAATAATAATATAATATAATAATAATAATTTAATAATAATAATTAATAATAATATTTAATAATAATAATAATAATAAAATAATAATAATAATAATATAATAATAATAATAATAATAATAATAATAACAAAACAATAAACAACAACAATAAATAATAATAAATAATAAACAATAATAATAAACAATAAACAACAATAATAAACAATAAAGAACAATAATAAACAATAAACAACAATAATTATTATCATTATTTATTACTATTATTAACTCATCTCCCAGAGAAAGGCTCCAGAATCTGGGTGGACTGAGAACCTGAGAACAGAACCACCTGAGGACAGAACCAGACCTGAAGTCAGACAGGAAGCGCTGCAGGTCGTGCGAGCTGCCCAGCCGCTCCTTGCGCTGGTCGGCCCGGCCCACCAGGCGGCTCCAGGCCGTGTTCAGCTCGGTGCATTTCTCCTGGATGTCGTCCACGGCCTCCGGGTGCGACTGGATCAGGCGCTCGGCCGTCTCTCCCAGGGACTTCACCTGTGTGCAGAGAGGAAGCCTCCATGAAGGCCCGTAGAGGTAAACGGTTCTGGTGCCGGTCGGGCCGAGGGTCGGACCTTATCGCCCAGCGCCGCCAGGTCCCTCTCGAAGCCTTCGTGTTTGCGCTGCAGCGCCTGAACGCTGGCCAGGTCGTGGCCGTAGTTGTCCGTGTTGAGCGCCTGGTTCTTCTCCTCGATCCACTCTTTGGTTTCGTCGGCGTCCCTGAGAGGAAACGAGGCCTCACAGTCGGTTCTGCTCAGCTCCGATTGGCCGGTTCTGCTGCGGCGCAGGTGGGGCTTACCTGTGGAAGCGCTGCACCTCGTGGGCGCTGCCCAGCATGTTGCTGCGGTCCTCGGCCAGCTGCTGCAGCGAACGCCAGCGGTTGTTCAGCTCCTGGACCAGAACATTCAACAGTCACACATCCTGCCGCCAACTGGCTCCGACGGGTTCTACTGGGTCAGCTAAAGTATTCACGCCCCTACAACCTCCCCAGGCTCTTCTGGTTCTGACCAGAAACGGTTTATGTGACAGAAACAGGAAGTGGAAGATTTTATAAACCAGGTGTGAGTTCAGGCCCGTTTGCTCTGGTACCCCCAAAATAAGCCCAGTCTGACTGCAGCTGCTGGTTCTGGTTCCTCAGAGGTTCTCAAGAGAATGACCAGCATCATGGAGGCCAGAATACGGGTCAGGGAGGAAGTTCTCCTGCAGACCTACCAGGACATGGACGTCCACCTGGACTGACAGGCTGGACATATGCGAGGGTCAGGAGGGCCTAGTCAAAGTCCAGACCCAGAACCCGATGTTCTCCGTCTAATCTGACTGATCTTGAGATGTTCTATAAAGAAGAACTGGAGAAATGTTGATGTAGACGCTCAAAGCTGGTAGACCTGCAGCCAGAGGTTCTACGGGGTTCTGATCCAGGCGGGTCTGAGACGCTCAGCGCCGCTTTAATCAGTCAGAAAACCCACTTTGGGTGTGAATGAAGGGTGTGAATACTTTAGGAGGAGAGCAGGATGGACCTGAGGGATGTTAAATGGTTCACAGGCAGGGGGGGGGGGGCTGACAGGACGGGGGAGACAGAACAGACAGGAAGGACCATATAAGGACAGAGGATGGACGGGTCGGGTTAGTTCTGATGCAGAACACGGGGGTCGGGATAAGTCGGGTCTTACCTTGATGGTATTAAAGTTAGCCGTAGTTTGGACACCCAATCGTACGGTCTAAGGTCAAAGGTGAACCAAACAGGAAAGAAACACCACAGCGGTCAGCAGCCATGTCAGAGTAACACGTCAGCAGAACCATGGCAACAGTCTGGGCTCAGCCGGGCCGACCCGGGGCATCAAAGCCTCCCATGGGCGGATAATCGAACCGCTCTGGGGACTGATGGCTAAACTGTTGGCCATGGCTGCAGTGAAAAAGGCAGAACCAGAACCTGGCGGCCCACAAAGAGGCAGAGGTCCAGGTTTGGGGCGCTGCTCACCTTCCACGGCGACGCCGTCTTGGAGTCAGCTTCGTCCTGTAAAACAGAGAAAAACCCGGTTTGAAAACCCGGTTTGAAGGTTCGCTCAGCGGCAAAAAGTGGAGGAGAGAAAAGAAACGGACCTTTCCGGGAGCAGAACCGAGCTGCTCCTGTTGCTGCAAACACAAAGAGACAAACCGTCAGGTGAAGCCAGCGGGAGGCTTTTATACCTCGGACCGGACCGGACCAGAACTCACCTGGGCCTGGACCATGGGGGCCTCCTCTGCCATCAGGCCTTCAGACTCCAGCTCCGACGCCACTTTGTTGATGTCCCTCAGACGCGACTCGTTGGCCTTCAGGTCCTGGACGGGTCAACAGAACAGAACCCATCAGAATCTACAAGAACCCTGAAGCAGAACCGTGGCAGAACCGCGGCCAGCTTGGATCTAAAGCCTGAAAACCCAGAAGGCAAACTGGGTTTGGGTTCAGCTAGGACCTTTTGTTAGAGACCAGAAACTTCAGCTAAACTGAGCCAAACACACAAGCTGAGCTTAGTTAAGTTACTGAACTGGTTCACTGAGTCGGTTCACTGAACCGGTTCACTGAACTGGTTCACTTTAATAATAAACTGATCTGGGAGCAGAACGCCTTCATCACAGGTAATGAAAAGACTGCAGAGTTTCTCCTTTTCAGGCCAAAGTCTTTAAACATAATGAAAAGCTGCAGTTTACAGTGAAAATACTAAATACTAAAATACTGAAAATATATTTAAAATACTGTATTTTCCAGACCATAAGGCGTACCGGATTATAAGGAGCGTTAAAGATTCTTCCCAAGTGTGTAATATCACTCCTCACTGCAAAAAGTGAACTAAAAGTAACATTTTCTTGAAATTAATATATTTTCCTTGATTTTCCAATAGAGAAAAATTTTTGCACTTAAAATAAGAACAATTCATCTTCATCATCTTATTGCAGTAAAGTTTATCTTATTATCTTATTTTAGGGGTAAAAATACTTGTTCCATAGTCAGAAAGTCTTATTTAGCTGCTCAAATCAAGGAAAAACGCTCATTTTGAGAAAATAATAAATGTAACTTTTACATGGAATTAACTTACTAGGTTTATTGTTGCTAAATGAATGCACTTCTAGTTTAGACATTACAGTCAGGCAGTCTGTAGACAGCTCAGGGGTCCTCAGGTAGAGACACAGTGTACCGTAATGCTCCTAATATCCACTGAGCAGAGCGGCTTCTTTGCTAACCAAAGTGGTATTTAAACATTTTAACAGATTATTGAGAACATTGTACCACATAGAATCAGCCAGTCAGCACAAAGATGATCATAGATAAGGAGCAGCATCAATATTTGAGAAGATTTAAGGATTTTAATGCGTCTTATAGTCTGAAAACCGGGTAATTATGCATTTATTAACAGGACTTGGTGGGTTTTGGTCTGTGGACCTGAAACTGATGAACTTTAGGAACCTTCCCTGATGGAGGGGCTGGTGATGACCCCCTAAAGCTAAATGTTCCTGAGGAGGTCCAGTTTGCTGCTGGACCTCCAGACGGTACCTTCTGGAAGTCGTCAAACTTCTTCTGCAGGACCTCGACCTGCTCCAGGTCGGAGCCGACCTCCTCGTTGGTGAGGGCGCTCTCCTTCTCGTGGATCCACTGCTGCAGCTCGTTGGCCTCGCGGAACAGCATGAACTTCTTGCAGCTCTTCTCCAGCATGTCCTTCCTCTTCTCTCCCAGCTCCAGCAGCGTTCCGTACCTCAGGAAGGATCAGAACCGACACGTCAGCCGGGCCGACCCGGGGGAGGCCACCAGAACCGCCACACCCAACACAGACATGCTGCCGGCACCGGCGGGAGGACGGACACAAGGACACCTCTGATGATGGAGCGATGGATTTAGAACATGCATGTAGGGACCTGCGGAGGTTCTACACGGTAAAACAGAACCTTTAGAACCCGGCAGAATGGCTCTCTGAGCCGACACCGGTTCTGTCCAGGTACAAACATCTGGAGAACCTTTAAATATGGAGAACAGCAACTGTCTGGGCTCCGGGTTGGACTTTGATAAAGAACCAATTTAACCAGTGGAAGACCCGGTAGAACCTTCCCCTTTAACTCGCACCGGGCTTTTGCCGGTACCAGGTTCTGGTCCGGAGTCCGTACCACTGACTAAATCTGCGGCCCGTTATAAGTGTTTCATGAACGGACCGATGGCGACCCAGCAGGACGGAGCTGGTTCTGGTCACAGCCAGAACCGGACCGGCCATAAATCTGGAGACGTCTCCAGAGCGCCGGGCCCGGCGGGTCGTCCGCTCCGACCCAACAGCACCCGGCACCAGGTGGCACCAGCGTCGACGTTCGACCGCTCACCTGTTTTGGCCGGGTCCGGTTCTCTGGGCCCACTACCCAACAGAACCAGCCAGCATGGACACGCTGCAAACTTAATAATCTTTTTCTGTCAGAAAATGTTCTACCAGAAACAAGAAGAACCCGAGTAAACGGGCCCGGTTTGGGACACGCGGAGCAGGATGATGGTTCTGGTTCTGGTCCAGACGGGATAAAGGTAATGAGGACGACACGGATGTTCTTCTATCGGCTGCGAGATAGAAGGTGAGGATGAGGAGTCACGGGGTTCTGAGGGGAGTCAGCGGGTCACGGGGGAACGGGTCGGTACCGGTTCCTACTCACAGCTCTTCCACCTGCTTCATGCGCACAGAGACGCTGCACGGCTCCTTGGCGCCGAGCCTGAGCAGCGAGCGGGTCGGTGTCGGGAAGAGGAGACAGAATCAGAACCGGGTCATGGTGTCAGAACGGCGGAGGAAAAACGGTTCTTACTGGTTCTCGATCTGCTCCTGACGGGCCGCGATGCTGCCGTGTTCGTCCAGAAGGTTCTCCCGGGAAGACGACTGGGTCGGGTCCAACTTCTTCACGTAGGCGGCCGGAACGAAGCCCTGCCGGTCGTTCACCTCCACCTTCCACCAGTCCTGAGACAGAGCAGGTCAGAGAGGTTCTGCCGCAGGAACACAGGGTTCTCTGCCGCAGGAACACAGGGTTCTGCCGCAGAAACACAGGGTTCTGCCGCAGGAACACACGGTTCTGCCACAGGAACACAGGGTTCTGCCGCAGAAACACCAAGTTCTGCTGCAGGAACACCAAGTTCTGCCGCAGGAACACAGGGTTCTGCCGCAGGAACACAGGGTTCTGCCGCAGGAACACAGGGTTCTGCCGCAGAAACACAGGGTTCTGCCGCAGGAACACACGGTTCTGCCACAGGAACACAGGGTTCTGCCGCAGAAACACCAAGTTCTGCTGCAGGAACACCAAGTTCTGCCGCAGGAACACAGGGTTCTGCCGCAGAAACACAGGGTTCTGCCGCAGGAACACCAAGTTCTGCTGCAGGAACCAGGGGTTCTGCCGCAGGAACCAGGGGTTCTGCCGCAGAAACACAGGGTTCTGTGCCGCAGGAACACAGGGTTCTGTGCCGCAGGAACACAGGGTTCTGTGCCGCAGGAACACAGGGTTCTGCTGCAGGAACCAAGGGTTCTGCTGCAGGACCACATGGTTCTTGTTAAAATGATCCATTGCCCAGAATGACTCCTCATGTTCTGTTAAAGTTCTGCTAACTTTGAAGGATCCCGGTGACCCGGGTCCAAACCCACAATCTACAGTCAGAACGTCAGAACCAGCGCTCCTGTGTGGAAGGAGAACCGACGGGAACAGGGCCCGGAGTCTTCAGAGGATGTGAGAACCTTGTGGTTGAGGAGCAGAACCCGTGGACTGGGGAACCGGGCCCGGTTCTGGCTACCTTGTTGGTGCTGTTGAGCAGCGTCAGGATGTCGCCCTTCTTCATGGTCACTTCCCGCGGACTCTTCTCCTGGTAGTCGTACAGCGCCAGAACCAGTTCCTTCCCGGTCTCGTCGTCCGTCGGCGCCACTTGTTGCTGTTCGGGACAGAAAGCCGACCCGTCACGGAACCGACCCAAAGCGCGCGCGGACCGTTCAGAACCGCGGCGGCGAGCCTCACCCTGCAGGACTGGGCCTGCTCCTTCAGCGCCTGGATGCTGCTGCCGTAGGCCGTCAGGTCCGACATCAGCGCCTCGTGCTTCTTCAGCAGAGCCTGCGGACCAGAACCAGAACCAGAGCGTGAGCGCGCGGGCCCGTCCCTCGGCGGAGAACGGACCGGTGCCGGCGTACCTCGGCAGAATCCTCGTCCTTGCCGTAGTCGGGGCTGCTCACGATGGGCTCCTTCTCCCGCATCCAGGACTCGGCCTCGTTGGCGTCGGCGAAGTACTGCTGGGCCTGCAGCGAGTCCTCCAGGTCGGTTCTCCTCTGGCCCGCTTTGGCCTTCAGCCCGTCCCAGCGGCCGTGCAGCTCCGCCAGCTTGGCCTTCACCTCCTCCGCGGCAAAGTGACCTGGGAACCCGCAGCAGAACCGTCAGAACCGTGAGCGGAGGCCCCGACGGGCCCGGGGGTCCAGGTTCTGGCGCCGCCTACCTTCCTCCACCATGGTGTCTCCTTTCTGGGTCACGGCTTTGATGCGAGGCTCGTGACCCGCGATCTCAGCCTGCAGGGCCTGGTGCTTCTTCAGCAGGTTCTGGACCCCGATCAGGTCTTTGCCTGGAACACAAACACGGGTCATTATTACCCAGAAGCCCTAGAACCGGACAGAACCCGCTCAGCCAGAACCCAAGACAGGGATCCAGGCCCTAAGATTTCATGAAACACGGTTCTGAAGCCAAACGTTCTGCCTCTGCCATCCGGACCAACTTAGCTCTTAAGAACTTTAAGCCGGTACCAGAACCAGCAGATCTTTTTGATGTGGGTCATTATTACCCAGAAGCCCTAGAACCAGACAGAACCAGCTCAGACCGTCTCTAAGATTTCACGAAGCCGTGAGGTAAAGTTCTGCCTCTGACATCCGGACCAACCAGACGAACCAGCAGAACTTTTGGGCCCTGACCCTCCCGGTCGGACCCGGCCGGCGCCGGTACCTCTGTTGGTGGAGGAGGCGATGGGCTCCTTCTCCCTGATCCAGGTCTCCTCGTCCTCCACGTCCCTGAAGAGCTGCTGCAGCCGCAGCGAGTCCGACAGCTTCTGCTTGCGGGCCGCCATCGGGTCGCGCAGCGCCTGGTACCGACCCTCCAGAGCCTCCTGCTTCTTCTGGATGTTGTCGGCGTCAAAGTGACCCGCCTCCTGGAACTGCCGGGCCTGGATGGTGATGCCGTCGATGCGGTCCTGGGGAGAAGATCCGGGACAGAAGTCAGCGAGCCGGCCCGCGCGGACGGAACCGGGTCTGGGCCGGTCCGGGGCCTACCTGGTGGGCGGCCACGTCGGCCTCCAGCAGGGCGTGCTTCTTCTGCAGGTTCTGGACGCTGGTGAGGTCTTTGCCGTAGTCGTCGGAGGCCAGGTGGCCCTCCACCTCGTAGAGCCACAGCTCGATGTCCTCCACGTTCCTGTTGAACTGCTGCTGCTGGTTGGCCTCGCGCAGCTTGATGCCTGAAACAGAACCCGGCAGAACCACTCAGAACCCGGAGGGCTGGGCGACACATCGAGATGTTAAAAACGGATTTTAAACCCAAACAGGATGAGAACGCCTCGTCTATAATTATAGTTTTGTAGTTTTTATCTGCAGCTGGGAGACTGAAGGGAGGCCACCGGAGGTTCTGAAACGTTCTGGGTCGGTTCTCGGTACCTTTGAGCTCGGTGGCCTCCAGCAGCTTCTTCCACTGGCCGCTGACCTCCTCCATGCGGGCGGTCACCTCGGCGGAGGCGTAGTGGTTCCGGTCCAGCAGCTCCTGGCCGGACTTCTGCAGGGCGTCGATGCGGCTCTGATTGGCCGACAGCTCGGCCTCGAAGGCCTGGTGCTTCTGGACCTTCCCCTGCAGGTTGGAGGGGTCCTGTGGAGGCAGAGAGGGTCAGCGGCAGCCAGCGGCACCGAGGGCGGCGGGGGGGGGGGGAGCGGCGGCGGACCTTGTAGGACTCGTCCGTGGCCGTCTTCATCTTCTCGTTGATCCAGCTCTTCAGCTCATCAGAGTCCCTGAAGAACTGCTGCAGGTGGAAGGAGTCCTCCAGGGCGGCGCGGCGGGCCTGGGCGCGCTCGTGCAGGGCGTTCCTGCGGCTCAGGAGCTGCAAACACACGGAGAAGATAAACCCGCGGGTCGGTTCTGGACCTCAGGACGGCAACGGGAGGAGGTCAGACTCACAGCGTCTCTGCGCGTCGCCACGTCCTCCTTGGCGTAGTGGTTGTTCTGGATCAGCTTGGTGGCAAATTCATCCAGAGCCTGGAGAGAAACCAGAGACCAAGAGTAGTTAGAACCTCCTGCAGAACTTCAGCGGGTCTGCTGGTGGTTCCTAGAGTCTCTAAAAGTAGAATGGGAGGCAGATCCTTTAGCTATCAGGCTCCTCTCCTGTGGAACCAACTCCCAGTTTTGGTCCGTGAGGCAGACACCCCGTCTACTTTTAAGACTAATCTTAAAACTTTCCTTTGTGACAAAGCTTATAGTCAGAGTGGCTCATGTTACCCTGAGCTACCTCTACAGTTATGCTGCTATAGGCTTAGGCTGCTGGAGGACATCAGGGTCTATTTCTCTCTCTCTGCTGAGTTCTCCCACTGCTCTCCAATCTGCATTGTTTGTTGTTATTTTAGCTTTTAACTTTTTGTTCTCTGTTATTTTCTCTTCATAGAAGGTACACCTGGTCTGGCGTTCTGTTAGCTGTGACATCATCAGGGGAGGCAGATCATCCACTATTACCATCTAACATAGAAAGTACTCCTGGATCAATGTGAGCTTCTGAGCTTTCTGTGTCTCTGCTCTGTCTTCTCTAAGCCCCAGTGGGTCGAGGCAGATGAGCGTTCACACTGAGCCTGGTTCTGGTTCTGCTGGAGGTTCTCCTCCCTGTTAAAGGGGAGTTTTCCTCTCCACTGTCGCTTCATGCATGCTCAGTATGAGGGATTGCTGCAAAGCCATCAACAATGCAGACGACTGTCCACTGTGGCTCTACGCTCTTTCAGGAGGAGTGAATGCTGCTTGGAGAGACTTGATGCAACCTGCTGGGTTTCCTTAGAGAGGAAACTTTCTGACCAACCTGGAGGATCTGATGGAGTCTGACTTTGAGATGATGTGATGTGGATTGATGCTATATGAATATACTTGAATTGAAGTGAATAGAGGAGGCGGTGAAGAACTCACGGTGATCTTCTCCTCCTGAGCGCTCAGCGACTTCTCAAAGTCCTCGTGCTTCTTCAGCAGCGCCTCCACGCTGTCCAGAGAGTCTCCCAGGTCTTCGTTGAGCAGGAAGGCCTGCAGAGACGTCGGCCGTCAGGTCAGGCGGACACATCCAGACCGTGTTGGCAGAAGGTCCACTTACCTCCTGCTTGCTCATCCAGTTGTCCACCTGCTCCGTGTCCCTGTAGAAGAGCTGCAGGTCCATGCACTGCTCGTACTGCTGCCGCCGCACCTCCCACAGCTCCAGCAGAGACTCCTTCTCCTGGGTCAGGATCCCCAGCTGCGAACAGAACCGGGTTACAGGGACCGCAGGGCAGCACCGGGGCAGACGTGAGCAGAACATCTCGCAGAACATCTCCCACCTTCTCCTTGACCTCCTCGGAGGCGTAGTGTCCCGCAGCGAGCAGCGCCTGCCCGGCCTCATCCGTGGTTCTGAAGCTGTCCTCGTGGGCGTCGATCTCCCCCTGCAGGACGTAGAACGGACCCGGTTGGAGCAGCAGCCTCCACCAGGCGGTGCCGCTGTCAGAACCGCCGTCTAGCTCACCTTGTGCTCCTGGTGCCGGTCCAGTAGGGCCTCGGCTCCGGCCACGTCGTTGGCCAGCTCGTCGGCGTTGATCAGAGCCTTCATCTCCGTCACCCAGCTGGTCAGGTCCCTGAAGTCGGCCGTGAAGCGCTGCAGCCTGCGGGGCAAAGCCAGACACGCTGAGTGGACCCGGCCCACAGAACCCGCTCAGAGCGGCCCGGCCGGCGGTTCTGGAGCTCACTGGTAGGAGTCGTTGAGGCGGGCGTGGCGCTCGGCCGCCAGCGTCTGGATCTGCTCCCAGTTGGTGACGAGCTCGTCCTTCTTCAGGTGGATCTGCGAGGCGTTCTGAGGGTGGGTCTGCTGCAGGCGCTCCGCGTCCCCGCCCAGCGCCGTCACCTGGTTCACAGCGGGCAGAGGCGTCAGCGCCGACCCGGTCCGCCGGGTCAGAACCGCGGCCGGCGTGGAGAAGGCCTACCTTGTCCTTGAGGGCGGCCAGGTCTCGCTCCAGACCCTCGTGCTTCCTCAGCAGAGCCTGGACGCTGGCCAGGTCCCGGCCGAAGTCGTCAGACGCCATCAGCTGCTCCTTCTCCTTGATCCAGCTGATGGTCTCGTCCACGTCCCTGCAGGCAGAACCACAGGCCCGTCAGAACCACAGGCCCGTCAGAACCACAGGCCCGTCAGAACCAGCCTCAGGAGAAAGACGGGCTGGACCATAACTCAATGACTATACATGATGACAGGAAAAGGGTCAATAAAAAGCTCAACAGTTTTCCTTCCTTCTCATTCTATCATGTAGGTTAATATTACATCATTACATCCTCCCAGCCAATCACAACGCAGACCCAGGAACCAAGCCCCGCCCCCTTCAGAGTTCAGAGAGCACATGTTCTTTTTTATTTTTATAACCTTGTAGTTTTGGTAAAAAGTTGGTTGAATAAAGGGTTGAGTTTGAATTCAATGTTTGTCTTTATCTAATAAAAGGTTGCTAAGCAACAGCATAAAATGGCCAGAGCTGCACTTAAAATATGTGTTTTTAATTTGTTGATAATTATCGACCAATATGATTTCTACTTTATCAATAAGTTTTTTTCCTATATCGTCCAGCTCTAGGATAAAGCTCCAGTCACAGCAGGTTTCCAGAAGTATTCACGCCCCTGGAAGGAGAACCCCCCCCCAGCATGACGCTGCCACAGCCGTGCTCCAGAGGGAGTGATGTACAGGGAACCTTAAGCAGACCTGGCAGGTTCTGTCTGACCTCTAAAGGCTGCAGAAGTGTGACGGGGAAGCTGGAGTTGAACCCACAACCTCCTATTAGCAGCTCTGGCCTGTGATGAACTATTTTCCCACAAGGCCCGGCTTTACAGAGTCCAAAGCTGCTGTAGGACCTGACCCGGCTTAAAACTGGACCAGAACCCCCTCCCTGACCCGTCTGCTGGCCTCCATGATGAGATCCAGGTTCTGGATCAGGGGGGTTCTGGAGTTTTACTCCGGGTTTTTAACAAGAGCATTACAGCAGAGCTCGGCGCCGGCGGGTCGGTACCTGTTGAAGCGCTGCACCTCGGCGGACCCGAACAGGCGGGTCTGCCTCTGCAGCGCCAGCCCCTTGAGGCGCTGCCAGGCGGCGTTGACCTCGTCCTGCTTCCTGCCGATCAGCGCCGCCTCAGGATGGTTCTCCTGGGCCAACCGGGCCGCCAGCTGGTTCACCTCGTTGACCCGCTCCTCGTGGGCCGCCAGGTCCGTCTGGAACTCCTCGAACTTCTTCTGCAGCAGCTCCACGTGCTCCAGGTCCTGGCCCAGCTCCTCGGAGGTGACGATGGCCTCCTGCAGCGGAACCAACAGAACCCGTCAGAACCTTCGCTTGACCGGGTTTATGACCTCGTCGCGTTCGTTAGCAGATAATTAGGCGTCGTCACCAATGAACACGTTTTAATTCCAGAAACACGCCTTAAACGTTAGTTATGACGGCGGTTCTGCAGCGGCTGAACAGAACCGAGCCGGAGGTTCTGACCTTGTCGCTGATCCAGTCCAGAGCATCTTCACACTCGCGCAGGTACTGGAGCAGCTTCTGGGCCTGCAGCAGCCGCATGCCCTTCTCCTTGGTCTTCTGCAGCAGGAGGTCCCACAGCCGGTGCAGCTCCTCCAGCCGGTTCTGACGGACAAACACACCAGAACTCACCCAACTGGACCTCAGAACTTCACGCGGCCCGCAGAACCACAGACGCCTCCGCAGAACCCCTACAGCTGCAGTTCAGAGTCCGTCTGGCGCTACCGGACCTGCTGAGCAGCTTTAACCTGTGACGCGACTCTGAGCTGCAGCCGGAACCAGAACCGGCTGGGATCCATCGGATCACGTCCAGGTCCGAAAGGTGTGTTCCCACTGCCGGAACCAGGTCCAAATCAGACCCAGTGAAGCGGGTCAGGAGGCAGAACTTACTGGATGGACTCGACTAAAGTTGGAGGTTCTACCTGGGGGAGCAGGATGTTCCCCCAGGTAGAACCTTTCAGAACACCCGGTGGAATATTTCAGAACATCTGGTAGACCTTTCAGAACATCCGGTAGAACCTATTAGAACATCAGGCAGAACCTTTCAGAACATTCGGTAGAAGCTTTTAGAACATCCAGCAGAACCTTTTAGAACATCAGGCAGAACCTTTCAGAACATTCGGTAGAAGCTTTTAGAACATCCGGCAGAACCTTTTAGAACATCCAGCAGAACCTTTCAGCGCTTCAGGTAAAACCTTTCAGAACATTCGTTAGAACCTTACAAAAGATCTAACAGAACCTTTTAGAACACCAGGCAGAAACTGTCTGAACCTTTTAGAACATCAGGTAGAACCTTTCAGAACATTCGGTAGAAGCTTTTAGAACATCCAGCAGAACCTTTTAGAACATCAGGCAGAACCTTTCAGAACATTCGGTAGAACCTTTCAGAACATCTAGCAGAACCTTTTAGAACACCAGGCAGAACCTTTTAGAACATCCGGCAGACCCTTTCAGCACTTCAGGTAAAACCTTTCAGAACACCAGGCAGAACCTGTCAGAACCTTTTAGAACATCCGGTAGAACCTTTTAGAACCTCCTGTCTTAAATTATGCAACAAGATCTGCTGCTGATGGTTCTACAGAACCGGTCCTGAACCGGCTCAGCCTGGCGGATGTTACCGGGTTCTGCTGTCAGCTGACGGAACCAGGAACGCTGCAGCGGGCCGTAGCTGCGAAAAGTTTTCACCCCCAGAACCGATTGTTCTGATTCTGCTGAAATGTTTCAGATCTTTGAGCTGAAAATGAAAACCCGATTCTTTCCTCCATGCAGGGAACAATTCTCTCCAGAACCATGAGTCTGTGGAAAAGTATTCAGCCCCTAAACCCAGTAACTGCTTGTTCCTCCCTGGGCAGGTAGCAGAACCAGGACCAGCTCATACCTGGTTCTGGGCCCCTGTGGAGGAACTTGGACCCGTTCTGCTGAACCGGTTCTCCAGCAGGAACGGCCCGTTAAAGGATCATCAAGATGTTTGATGGTCTTCCTGTTCCTTTGAGTCACAGTGGTTCTGGTTCTGGACTTCTCCCAAGGAACCCATTTCTGCCCAGTTTATCTCATGATTGAATCGTGACCTCTGACCTCAGCCAAGGCTTAGATGTTCTTTTCTTGATGGGGTTCTGGAGTAATTCTGGTGGGTCGGGTTCTCCACCATTCCACGTTCCCTCCATGCATGGCTCACGGTTCTGACTGCGGTTCTCTGGAGTCCAGAACCTTAGCGATGGTTCTGGAACTCTTTCCAGACTGACTGATGTCAGAGACTTCTCATCTGTTCTTGAGGTTCTGTAGAGCAGAACCTGACGTGTTCCCCTCCAGCCTGTCTTACAGGTTCTGTTGGAGCGGTTTCTGGATCCTAGAGGTCCAACAGTGACCAGAACCGGGTTTGATAAAGAGGGTGATTACTTTTCCACAGTTAGATTATTATTCTTACGGGTTCTCTTAGATCTGAAACGTTCAGGAAGCGGATATCGGTACCGGGGGAAAAGGTTCCTATAAAGGTCAGACGGGATGCGCCTGACAGCAGAACCCTGGTTCTGACCCAGAACTGTGAAGCACGGCACAGCAACCACACACCTGGATGTACTCAGCCATGTTGAGCGAGGTCACCACGGGTCTCTGCTGGGTCCGGTACGGCGTGAACGACTGAGTCCGACGGCGCCGCGGGTTTTAAAGAACAAAGTGGATCACCTGAATGCTACAGTGCTGCCCTACAGCCCCCATCCAGAACCTCCTGGGATGCTCACGGGTTCTGCGGCTCTCTCAGAACCAGCAGGGCTGGATCAGAACCTTACCCGGATGGTCTCGGAGGCGAAGTGTCCCTCGGTGATCATCAGGTTTCCCGTCTGGTCCAGTTTGATGATGGCTTCGGCGTTGGCCTGGACCTCGGCTTCAAAGGCCTGGTGCTTCTGCAGTTTGCCCTGCGGGAAGAACAGAACCGGGTCAGCAGCGGGACGGGACCCACGCGGGCCCGGTTCGGCTGGTACTCAGAACCTGCAGGTTGGACGGGTCCTTGTAGTTCTCGTCGGAGGCGATCTGCAGCTTCTCCTGGATCCATTTCTCCAACTCGTCGGCGTCGCGGCGGAAGAACTGGAACCGGTAGGAGTCCTCCAGCTTCTGCCGGCGGACCATCGACAGCTCCTTGAAGCGCCGGTACCGGTCCAGAACCTGCTGCCGGCGATCCTGGATGTCCTCGGCTGTTTCCAGCACTTTGACTCCGACGGTGTCCATTTTCTGCACAGAACAAAACACAGTGGATGAGGAACGTCCCCACAGCACGACCCGGTTCTGCTCTATGGAGCTAAAACAGCGACATTAAAAACAGATTTGGTGTTGAAAAGTCAAACATTGTAAAATTAGACACTGAAAAGTGAAACATTGTTAGAAAGTAAAAACTTCTATTATGATTTTATGCTGCAGCTTTTATTCAATCAGATGTTTTCAGAGTCTCTGCAGAGTCTCTCCTTCAGCTATGATGTCACTACAAGCGGTTTTAGGGGGCCGGGCTAAACTGACGACCCCTTCATGGTCTCTCCGTTTTTCCAGTACTCATCATCTACCTGCAGTGAACTTATGGAAAGCTCCGGTCAAGTACCGCTGCTCGACCACAGGAAAGGGAATTATTTTCATTAATATCATCATCAGCTTATACAGCTAATGACCGCCCCCTAAATCCGCTTGTAGTGACATCATAGCTGAAGGAGCTCTGCAGAGACTCTGAAAACATCTGATTGAATAAAAGCTGCAGCATAAAATCATAATAGAAGTTTTTACTTTCTAACAATGTTTGACTTTTCAGTGTCTGATTTTACAATGTTTCATTTAGAACACCAAATCTCTTTTAAACGTTGCTGTAAGCTGTCACTGTTTTAGCTCCGTACCGGTCCAGGTCCAGAAGCATCTGCAGTAAATGTGGGATTCTGGCCCAATGAAACCATTGAATGCCTCCCTGTAAACTGGGCAGATCAGAACAGCTCCAGAACCAACAGAACCAACGGGGATGACAAAGAAAGAAAACAAACTTTTTTTTCGGCTTTCCAGAACCGGACCGCTGGTCCATGAATGTCTGTGTAAAACGGACCACGGGCCGTCTTATGGGCCTTGGTACTGGAGCTTTGGTTCTGGTTGGTTCTGGCTGTCTGGACCCGCACCCGGCTGCAGCCGAGGAGGCAGAACCGAGGATTGTTTAAAGGAAAACGCTGAAAATGTCACCCGAGACTGGGCCCCCCGTTGCCTAGCAACCAGAAGCAGCTGCTGGGCCATGATTGGCTGGCATGTCAGCTGCCGCTGGTTGCTAGGCAACGGGGGGGGTGACATTCCAACGGCGCCGGATGTTTTCCACACAAAGAGACGGCAGCGGTCAGCGTCTCTGCCGGCCCGGCCCGACCCGGCGCCTCAGTCATTCAGAACCAAGCTGCTGCAGAGCTGACGGACAGAACCGGGTCTGGGTTCTGCTTCACAGGGACCAGAACCAACGCTTAGGGAGGAGTTATTTAGGGTGTTCACGCTCGACCCGACCCAATCACAGGACATCAGAACCGCAGACAAAGAACCACATTTCACACGATGACTGAAAAGGCTCCAAACTTCTCCAGAACCAGGTTCTGAAGCCTGTCTTCTCTAGAACCTCCGGCCCATTTAAATCAAATTTACACATTTATAAGGTTTAATTATAGAAAATCAGGGTTTTAGTTTTGCATGAAGAGCAGCGATGCTGAATCTACGTTTAAGGAAATATAGTTAAAGGAAATACTAAAATATGAGGCACTTTAATTTATTCATTTATTTAGTTTTAAGATAGTTTGAAGTTAAACCAGTGAAGCCTGTTCTCCGCTCATCGTGTAAGAAAACCACCAGCAGCAAACATTTAGATGTTCATGGCTTATACAACGGCAGGGCGGCCATTTTGTTTCATGGCGTTGATTTAGGCTACGTTCACACTGCAGCCTGAAGTGACCCAATTCCGATTTTTTTGCCCATATGCGACCTGAATCTGATCTTTTTATGACAGTCTGAACGACACAGATCGGATTTTTTCAAATGCGACCCAGGCCACTTAGATATGTGGTCCTGAATCCGATACGTATCTGATCTTTTCAAATGCGACCTGTGTCTGAACGGCCAGGTCGCATTCATCCGACCTACACGTCATTGATACATATTATTGATACGGTAACAAGCACCTGTTGCAAGTCAATACAGCCCCACGGCAACGCGTTTACTCGCTGCTATAGCCCGCCGAAGACGTGTGTTTTTACGTGAGAGCGCTAAAAAGATCCGTTCAGACGCACATAAAGGTTGCCTTTGTCATTAGAAAATTGTGAATGAAATCCGTATCAGTAAAGCCGCTCACCTCGCTATCCCACCATTCCTGACTTCGACTCCGCACACACACGTTTCTCTGTACGGACGTTACTGCCCCACAAAACGCCATTGCCAAAAATTTGGCTCTTGCGTTTCGACCTTCTTAAAAAGCTTGCGGCGGTAATGTGCTGGCTCCGGCTGGAGAAGAACTTAAAGAACGTAAGATACGCTGCAGCATTACGAACCATGTTTACTTCCGCAAATACTGAGCACGCTTGCTATGTGTGACGTCATCGCGTCCTCTACAGCGCATGCGGGACACTTAAGTTGCATGAATGCAGTTCACACAGAGATCACATACAAGTCGCATATATTTGGAAGTGTGAACGGACACGCAAAAAAATCCGATTTCACAAAAAAATCGGAATTGAGCATCAAGGCCTGCAGTGTGAACGTAGCCTTAGCTGCACTTTGATTAAATGATTAAAGTTTTTAAAATAATTTTTTATGTGAAACAAAGAGGAGAAAATTATTAAATTGGATCTGGTATAATCTGAGCTGTCCTGCTCCAGCCACCAGAACATTTCTAGCCTTGCTGTTTGGACCGGAACCGGATCAGAGCCTCGACCACCTCAGGGTTTCACTGAATGACGTCAGCAGAACGTCAGCCAACATGTCCGCTGAAATCCCAGACCTGGCATGATCTTAGAACCGGGTCAGAACATCCGTTCTGCCTCGATGTTCCGGCTGCTGCTCTGCAGGCAGAGGTGATGTAATGATGAGGTCAGCCATTTGCGTTCAGCTCCTCTGTGCGCCGCTGATAACGCCTCCCATCTGCTCCAGAAGATAACGCCCCGGTACCGCCCCAGTCAGCCCGTTACCAGACCCAATGGATCCCTGTCCGCTGCGGGAGGGGAACCGAGAACGCAGCAGCAGCACCAGCAGAACCTCTCAGCCTGATTATTAAACTCTACAAGCACAAAAATAACGACAAAGATGCAGAAAAGGGTCCAAAAGCTAAGCTGGGTCTGGTTCTAGTTTCTAGTCGGACCTAAATCAGAACTTCTGGCTAATATGCAGTCACCACCGTCTGGGTGAATACTCCATTCTGATTGGCTGCAGGATGTCCGTTAAAAAGTCTAATATAAAAGTTCTGGTCAAAAATGCTGATTGTTCTAAATTATGGCGCTAGCTCAAACGTTAGCTGCTAACGTTAGCAGCTAAAGTTAGCAGCTAACTTTAGCTGCTAACTTTAGCTGCTAACGGTAAGAGTTGACGCTGGTTACAGTTTAAATAGTTTCTCTGTTTGCTTCTTGTGGAAAACGTACGATTCTAACGGGGAAAAAAACAAACATTAAAGTATTAATAACTGATTCAACATTTGTGACCGTGGTATCTGTGGGATAATGGCCTTCAAGGTTTATCAGAAATTAATTTTAATTTCTGGTAATGGACGCCTTACATAGTCAGTAAATACACAATAATTCTGGTTCTGAAGAAGCCCGTTTGTCAGATTAGAAGTCCATTTTGGAAATAACCTTTAAGCTGGTACTAAAACTAAGCCCATATTTCTATATTAAATGTATTTATTGGTCTGATGTAATATCCTGATCGTGCCTTTATTCGCTGGAAGCAAAAAACTAATAGAAATAAAGGCTTGAAGACATCAGTCTGTGTTAAATTCATCTAAAGTTTCACTCATTTTCAGAGACTTTTTCTTCTGCTAATAACGGCGTAATAACGCAGGTTTAGCCTCTGGACAGCAGCTCAGACAGATCATGCAGGAGGCGCCGTCATTTGGCTTAAATCAACGCTGACACCAGCTGGGTTCCCCGCCGTATTATAAAGCTTTACTCCACCTTCCCATGATTAGGGTTCTTCCTTCCACTAAACTTTCTATTTATGCTTTTTTACAGGTGCACTTCCTGACTGTTTCTGCTTTTTAATAAACTACGTCACGTCTTCCTTCCACTAAACTTTCCACTAATCTGAACCAGCCCTGTGGAGGCTGCATAATCATCAAAACAGGAACAACAGAAAAGCATCCCTGTGTGGGACATATTTTACATTAACTCATTTAACTGAATTATTGAAATAATTAAGGAACTTTCTGACTGTATTCCAGTTTACTGCGTGATATTTTAAGGTTTAGCTGTGAGGATGTTTAACTCTGCGTGAGCGGCTGAATGAAAGGACAATAATTGATTTATCTGCTTCACACGAGCAGGAAGGACATGAATATTTTAAATATATATAAAATATTTAGCGGCGGAGCCTCTCCCTCCCTGCAGCTGTTCAGCTTTAGCCCTTCCTCTCAGCGCCCCATAGCAGATCAGACATGCTGATAATGAAGGAATGTGAGAGAGCGTCACAGGATATTAAAAGTCCAAACCGACCCGCCCTGAACCGCAGAGCAGATCCACTTCGGCACCGGCAGAACGCCCGGGGAGAACAGGGACAGCAAGGGGAGCAGGAAGGAAGTCCGTTTCCTGCTTCAGTGGTGGGAAGAGATTCTGTCAGTCTGTGGAAAACATCCAGAACTTCCTGCCGCTGAAACGCCTTGGAGGTTCTGTTAGGGTGAAGACTTACCAGGTCCAGAACCGGGCCTGTTTGACCCGACTCTGACAGACTCCTGGTCCCTGATGGCAGGACGGACCGGACCTGCAGCAATGAGGCGCTGCTCTGGTTTAATAGGTCCAAAACGGGTTCATTGTCAACCCTGACCTGCAATCAGCCAGTCAGAAACTCAGAGGTCTGATTGGTCCGTTTAGGCTGAAACCTTCAGAGAGTTCAGCAGATAACAGGAAGGCTGGACGTCAACTCAGCGGTTCTGGGAATCTGTTCAGCCTCAAGCTAGCAATGCTAACAGCACCAGCAATGCTAACAGCGCCAGTAATGCTAACAGCACCAGCAATGCTAACAGCGCCAGTAATGCTAACAGCACCAGCAATGCTAACAGCACCAGTAATGCTAACAGCGCCAGTAATGCTAACAGCACCAGTAATGCTAACAGCGCTAGCTGCGCTAAGGTCAGATTAAAGGTCCTACAGCCGTGTTTTACTGCGCCCGTTCTCTGACAGCGCGGTGATGTCGCCTCTGCTCCTAGTAGAAATAATAACCAGAACCATCAGCATAACCACCATCCGCTCAGCGGGGAACTGGGGGACCGGCCCAGACTGGTCCCTGAAGTCCTCAGACATGCTGTAAGAACCAAAACCCAAACAGGCTGAAGGGGTGAAATGGCAGCTGTGTGGTCGGATCCAAACTCAGAGAGAAGGGCTGGAAATGTGAACCAGCTGGATCAGAACACCAGCAGGTTCCCTCCTTGGTACCATGTTACTAATCAGAACCTTCAGACTTGATCCACATGCAGAGACGTTCACAGCAGCATCAAACATGCACGAAGATCCAAACTCTGCCGAAACCAGAACCTCAGGATAAACACAGCAAACCCCTGAATAACAACGTTACCCCAACAGAGACGGTCCGTCTGAACCTTCGGCCCGGTTCTGGTCCGCAGCAACGTCTGCAAACGGTCCCGCAGCTCAGAACCAGAGCCTGCTCTGCAGCTCTGTCAGACGCATTGCATCTGCAGTGACTGAGCAGAACCGAAGCCCAGCCTCTGCGCCTAATGTGCTGCGTCGATGCTACCCCTCCCTGACCGCTCCTGTGCTCAGCTAAACTCCTCCTGCAGGTCCAGAACTTTCCTCCCGACCCAAAGCGACCCACTCAGCACACTGAGGAGCAGCCGGTACCTGCAGTCCGGCGTTAGTAACCGCTGCCATGCTGCCAGCTGACAGGAGCAGCACTGATGGAACAAGACTTAAAGCAGTGAGAATAGATATAGAATACAAGACGTCAGAACGGGTCAGAACCGGCCCAGACGGCAGACATCCCCCCGGGCTGGGACCTACTTCCTATCTGGGTCACTTTATATCGCTCATTTTAGAAAAGATGAGCGACTCCAGCCTCCTACTGGACTTCTAACCCGTCATCGTGATGTTCAGCCGGTACCGGTCCACTCTGAGGACCGGTACCGGCTGAACATCACGTCACAGGCTGGCAGAGCCTGCAGGGTTCCCTCCACTGACCCATCCGGTCGTCAGCATCACGAAGAATAAATCAACTCAATTAGATGCAGCGTAATTAACTTTATCCGGAACATCCGCCCCAGTTAGTCTCCATGTTTCCCTATTAGGTACCATCAGATCCGGGCCTGACGTTATCCCGCTTCCAGGTCCGGCTGCAGGAACCATAACTCCAGAAGCGTTTGGTTAGACGTTCTGTTAACCACCACCGGTCTTTGTTACGTTAACTCCCCCTGAGCTGTAGTCCCTGGCTGCATTACAGCTGATTCTGATTCCAGCCGCATTTACAGACGCCTCAGTGAAAACTGAGGAACACGGATGAGCCCAGAATTAGGTTTCAACCTACAAACGTGATCCTGGTACCGACTGAAAGCTCTGCTGGACTTTCAGATGATTTGTTTCAACATGGAGGACTTTAGAAAAACTGACTGAGTGCAGAGCTGTGAGAGAAACAAGGTTTAAAAGCGGAACCTGTTTTAGAACTGATCCTCAACAAAACGGCATCTTTCTGGGTTTATCTGCAGCGGTTGTAATTAAATCTCCTTTATGCTGTTATGAAGAAAGATGCTCAGCACTCCGCATTAAATTATATATTTAATATCGTCTAGTTTGTGCAAACAGCTGATGTCACTGAACGGTTCCCTTCATTTCAGTCCAGTTGACTGGGTGGATCAGATCTGACATGCGCACTGCCGTCAGGTCTGTGTGTGTGTTATTGTGTGTGTGTGTGTGTGTGTGTGTGTGTGTGTGTGTGTGTGTGTGTGTGTGTGTGTGTGTGTGTGTGTGTGTGTGTGTGTGTGTGTGGATGGATGGATGCAGGCTGGTCGGACTTTAACCCGGCTGGGCGGCTCCCTTCCAGCCGGGTATTTTCATATCTACCGTGCAGGGAGCCCGTTTTCCAGAACATCTGGTCCATAATCTGGGTTAATCTGCGGCACATTCGCGCCTCTAATCTCTCCTTAAAGCACAAAAACCCGCCCCAGAAACCAGCGGTACCGTCTGCAGCGTGTTCCGCTCATGTTTACTGCGTCTTAACGAGCGAAGAGGCATTTTTATGTCGCCTAACAGCGCTTTATTTCACCGACGCTGTTAGCTGATGCTGCGGCTGCTGCTAGCTAGTCGGTCACGGCCCACAGAACCCGAACCAGCAGCCTGGAAAACCCGCAATAAACGGCTGTCGGTGTCGGTTCCGGTGTGAAACGGCAGATTATCACAGGAGGAAGAACGAAACGTTTATCTTACCGAGAAGTTTGTCCCACAAAGCTAACGGAGCGGCGGTTGAACTGAAGGCTCGACCTGACGGTTCGTCTGAAGGGCGGGGCGCTCTGGAGAAGGATTCTTTCTTCGCTCTGACGTCATTCCTGCAGCTGCACGGAGACAGCCGAAGCTTGACGGAAAGGCACGAAAGTAGGCGGGAAATGCCGAAATCTGTACTTTCGTTCTAGAGCAAAACGAGCCTAAAAATTAGAAATTATGGGACTTCTAGACGCACAAGACTGCCTCCTTTATATTTGACAAGAAAAGATTATGCCCTAGATTTAGCGCATATATATATATATATATATATATATATATATATATATATATATATATATATATATATGCTTTTAAATTCTCTGCCCCATCGACCTGGAACGATGCACAAGAGGATATGAAATGGAGAACTCTTTTATCTCTGAGGGAATTCAAATCTTTTATAAATGATAGAGTGAAAAGAACTTAATAAACTGATCATCTTACTGTGTGTGATGTATTCAGATGTGTATTTGAGCTGCCATCTTGGCCAGGTCACAGAGGATTTAATCTCAATTAGTTTTTTACCTGGTTTTTTATATATATATATATATATATATATATATATATATATATATATATATATATATATATATATATATATTTTTTTTTTTTTTTATTATTTTTTTTTTCAATGTCTTTATCTTACCATTTTAAAAATCATTTGCATATATTGCATATTTTAAAATGAATGTGTTTAGCACATTTTATCCCGGCATGGTTGTGTATTTAAGGGTTCACATTTCCAGTATTTGCAGTTTATACATTATTATTGTTTTGTATCATTAGCCAAGCAGGGAGCCGTCAGCAGAGGCTGTTTTCCTACGTTCTGAAGGACGTCATAAATTCTGTTGGCTGCTCGGTGAGAACCATTAGGAACATTATCCAGACACGCAGGCAAGAGATCATCTGATCATGAGATAATTCAAACATCTGACTTGTGCAGGAATGTGAAAAATTCAAAATAAATGTTGAGCTCAGCTCCCGTGTTTCAGGAAAGCCTAACAAAGATGTTTTCTGTGCGTTGTCATGATGAAACGCCGTCCAGCTGGGCTGGTTCTGTTGATGCAGAGCAGCTGGATCCTCCTGAAGGGCAATCACAACAGAGTCTTCAGATCTTAATGAATGCAGCATTTATTTAGACGTGTTCTCACTAAACAAACAGAACAAAAGTAAAAAGCTCTTCAGCAGTAGAAGACAGTAGAAAACAGTATAAAGGAAGAGAAAACGCAGCTCCTTAGACTCATGGAAGCTGCTGAGCTGAGATTTATGTCTCAACAGCCTGTTTGTTCTCAGTCATATGAGACGTTCTGCTGCATATAGACTCAGATTTACCCACATGAGGACTAGGAATGTTAGGAATGTTAGGAACGTTAAACATGGTGGTGGAGTGAAGGCTTGGATTCCAGTGGATCAGAGGGCAGCAGGTTCTGACCCGGGCTGACAGTGACAGGCCGGTCCCAGCCACCGTTCTACCAGACGCCACGGGAGGAACCGGAGGAACCGGAGGAACCAGCCTCCGTCACGTTCTGCTATTTCAGATTCTGAGCTTCTGGGACGGCGTGGCGGCGCCGGATGACCAGAGGTCACCTGACGAGACGCTCGGGCTCCAGCATCCGGTGCCGCGGTCCGGCCCAGGTGACCTGGCGGGTTCTGATGACATCAGAGGGGCGAGGGGGGCCGCAGGGCGGCGCTGAGGGCCACGTCACCCATCACGCTGGCGTAGGACGCTTTGAGGAACTGCACGTAGTTCTGCAGGCTGCGGTTGGTGCTGTCCGACTGCTCCAGCCGGTCCCTCAGGTCCTGCAGCCGGCTCTGGTACCGCCTCTCCGCCTGCGGATCAGCGACACGTTACGGAACCGCCGGAGGAACCCGAGCGGCGGCGAGCGGCGGCGACCTCACCTCCTCGGCGCTGCGCCGCAGCCGGTCCGTTTCTGAGGCGGTTCTGCTCAGCTGGGTCTCCAGTTCTACGAGCCTGGACTGGGCGGAGCGCTCCTTGGTGGCGGCGCGTTCTCTGGTCTCTGAGATCTGCAAACAGAACACGCTGAAAAGTAAGTGCACCCTCAGCGCGTCCCCAGGAGCTCAGCATAGAACAGCTCCTCCAGAACCAGAAGGTCCGTCTGCTGCTCGGCGCCATCAGGCGGTTGGTAGCACGACGCCAGGAAGGACAGCAGCTGCTCAGTCTGGCTAAAAGGTCATTTAAAGGTTCTTCAAGGAATTTAGAAACGATCTAATGCCAGTTTTATGCTCGATTTGTCCTGATTTCCTACGTTTCTATACTAGACCAAAGGGTTCTAGAGGGAAATGTGAGGCCGTTAAAACCAAGGTTCTCCAACGGCCTAGTCCAAGTCCAGACCTGGCCCTAGCGGAACTGCAGAGGTGGAACCTTCAGGCAGCTGTGCTGAAAAGAACTTCTACAAACCTCGATGAGCCAAAGGAACTTAAAAGAAGGTTCTACAGGCTGCTGAGGGAGGTTCTGCTGAGGGAGGTTCTGCTGAGAGAGGTTCTGCTGAGGGAGGTTCTGCTGAGAGAGGTTCTGCTGAGGGAGGTTCTACTGAAGGAGGTTCTGCTGCGCATGCTGGGAGCGGCGCCTTCACGGCGTGTTCTGGTGTTCTGTCGGCGGGCGGCGCCACCTGCTGGCGAGCGTCGTCCAGCGCCTGGTCCAGCTTGCGGCTCAGCAGAGAACATTCTTGGTTCTTCTCCTCCAGGAACCGCTGATTGCTGCGGATGGTCTGGTCCCGTGTGGAGACGACTGCTAGAAGGTCCGAGTTCTGACCGGAGACCTCCTCCAGCTTCCTGACGGACGACGGGAGGGGGAACAGAACTTAGAACTCAGTCAGAACCGGACCCGATCTGGACCCGGAATGTGAGGAACCGACCTGTCCAAAGAATCGGCTCTGAGCTGAAGCTGCCGGTTCTCCTCCATCAGAACCTTGTTCTTCTGTCTCAGCAGGTCCGATTGGTGTCCCTGGGTCTCCATCTGACACAAACACATTCTCTGTGAGAACAAGGAACAGAACCATCAGTGAACAGAACAGTCAGCTGGGTCTGGCTCGACAGTTCTCCAGAACTCCTGAAGGACTGTCAGAGGTTCTCTTTGGACTCTGGCTGTGTTTGTGACACGTTAAGAGGTGCCAGCTGGTTTCACACAGCGGTTCTGGATGTTCTGGAGAACCCGACCAGCGGAGCTTCGTGGGTGAACCTGCTGGACCTTCAGGCGGAGCTCCGTCAGGTTGGTTCTGAGCTCCTCCGTCCGTCTCTCCTGGCACCGGTTCTGATCCTCGGCCTCCTGCAGCTGCTGCTGGCAGCGCCGCAGAACCTCGGGAAGAGCCTGGAGTTCTGAAAGCCGACCCAGGAGCTCCCTGCGGACCTCCTCCATCTCCTCCTCCAGCCCGGCCCGCACCGACCGGGCCTCGCGTTCCGCCCGAGCCACCAGGGAACCGTACTGGTCCGCCTCGGCCCGGGTCTTCCCCACCTGCGGGGGAGACACGCTGAGTGCTGAGCGTCTGGTGTTAGGGAGGTTCTGAGGCCGGTACCGGTACCTGGACCTTGTAGCTGTCCAGCAGCGCCTGGTACTGGCCCACGGAGGCCCGGACCTGCTGCAGCTCCGTTTGGGTCGAGCTCAGCTTCTCCTCCGCCGCAGACGCCGCCGCCTGGACACACGCAGGTTCAGCGCCTTCACACGCCAGCAGGAGACCCGGACCGCCCCGCCTACCTTCAGGTTCTGGTTCTCCAGCTTGGCGGCCGCGTTCTCCGCAGCGGCTCCGTGCAGGCGACCCAGCAGCGCCTCCCGGTCCGACCGACCCGCCTCCTGCACGCCCTGCAGCTGCTCGGTCAGCTCCGCTATGCGGCTGATGGAACAGGACAGATTCAGGAGGAACCCAGAACCAGACGGTGAGGCAGCAGAACCCACACCATGTTCTGGTGCCGGTACCTGTTCAGCAGAGACAGCTCCGCCTCCAGCCGCCTCTTCTCCTCCGCCTCCTCAGCGTGGCGCCGCCGCCAGACGTCCGCCGCTGCCACAGCTTCGGCCGCCTGCTTCTCCTGCAGGACACGGTACCGTTATCCGGGTTCTTCCCTGCAGCAGAACCTCCAGAACATCGGACCCACCGTCTGCAGCAGCTGGACGCTCAGCTGTCCCGCGGCGTCCTCGCTGCGCTGCGCTCGCTGCTTCTCCGCCCTGGAGGCTCGCCTCAGCGCCTCCCGTCCCTCTAGCGCCTCCTGCTTCAGGCCGCTCAGCTGCTGCGTCACGTGACCCAGCTCTGCCCGCTGCTGATTGGCCGCCCGCTCCAGGTTCTGGAGGCACACGGCTCGGTTTAGGCTCGGTTCTAAAACAGGAGAACTCTGAGTGACGGACCTTTATCTGCACGCTGAGCCGGTTGTTCTCGGCTTCTTTGCTGCGCAGCTGGCCCTGCAGACGAGCTCTGGTCCGCTCCACGCTCCTGGAGAACTCTGCGGAGCTCCTGGCGTTCTCCTGCGGGTCAACAAAGCCGAATCAGAACCGGGTCCAGTCCCAGTCTGGACCGTTTTAGCTGTGTCTGTGGTTCTGATACCTTCTCAGAGTCCAGCAGGTTGGAGAGCTGCTGAAGCTCTCGGTCCTTCTCCTGGAGCTTCTCAACAAGGTGCTGTCAAAAGGAAACCTGGGAGGTCAAAGGTCACACAGACAGGAAACACGTGGACCAGGAGAACTGAGGCCCGTTTAGACGTGGGAACGGGTCCAGAGTTCCTGATCCGTCCAGAACCATAGACATAATATAAGAGTAGACCCCGCATTGACTGTCGCTGCGCAGGAATTACAGCCGCCATCTTGGGGCGGTCAACCTGCTACCCTAACCTGCTGATTCAAGCTGAACACACTAATGATGCCTCAGCACTGTGCGTCTTATTTTTTGTTCAAATCGACGGACTATCTACGTCAGGACTCGAGGGATAACTTTTCACAAGAAGGATGAAGATATATTGTTTATATTTTTGATTAAAATGGGATTTTTCTAATATTAGGTAGAGAGATACAGGTCTACACGTCCAAGTCTTTGTGACTTAGTCTCTCCAAAATTGCATCTGCTCCGTGAAGGCATCAGAGCTTTAGACATTAGTGAATAAACAGCATATATATATATATATATATATATATATATATATATATATATATATATATATATATATATGTGTGTGTGTGTGTGTATGTACATGTACAAATGTGTTTGTTTATATAGTAATAAAAATGTATGTTTCAAAACGGCTGTGTTTTGAAACATACATCCTGTCAGAATATTCTATTACTTTTAACTCCACTAAGATTATTTAAACGCACTGGACCATTTGTTATACTAGCTATAGTATTAAAGTTGTAAGCAAAAAAAACGTGAACATCTGTTCAATAGTCGACAGGTTATAGTTGATTAAAATTGATTCTGCGCCTGGTCAACACATTACACTGAGCTGAGCTGTCGACCTCCCCAAGATGGCGCCCCTAAATCTCGTCAGCGCCTATAGGCGAGAGCGGTCGATGCGGGTCTACTCTTATATTACGTCTATGTCCAGAACCCTTTAAACCATCAAAGCTTTCTGACAGGAGAAGAAAAGTATTTAAAGAATTTCAGCTCTTCACGATCAAAGAGTTTCTCCCAGAACTTAAGCGGAGCTGCAGATCAGAACCGGACCGGACCCTGATTGGACCGAGCGGCACACGTTGTTCAGACGTTCTCCTGTTTACACTCACAGCGTTCTCCGCCTCGGTGTCGGCGAGCCTCTTCAGTAAAACCTTCTTCTGCTCCGACGGTCCGACGGACTCCGCCTGCTCAGAACCCACAAACACCGGGTTCTGGTTCTGAATGAGTCCAGTACATCTCTATTTACACCCCATGAACTTTTCCACATGTTGTCAGTTTTCCTCACAGATTCCCAGTTGGACTCGGGTCTGGACTTTGACTAGGCCATTTTAATCCATCCCATAATATCGCTGGCTGCATGTTTACACTGGACCAGAACTTTCTCCCTGACCCGTCTGCTGGGTCCCTCGGTCTCCATGGTTGTTCTGTAATGTTCTCTACAGAACCTCTGAGGCCAAGCAGAACCGGCTGCTCCTGGTTAAATAAATGTCGCCTTTTGGTTTCTATGGGTCAAAAATGTTGTTCTGCAACAGAAAGTCCGATTAACCGAACTGAAGTTTGAGGAACCGGACAAAACGCAGAAAAGTTTAAGGGGTGTGAAAACTTTTGGTCCTACCCAGGACTCCCGCTGCTCCCTGAGGAGCCGGCGCAGACTTCGGTTCGTCGCCTCGAACGTCTCCAGTTTCTGCAGCAGCAGATCCTTCTGGTGGGCTAAACCTGAAGACGCCGTCTTCTGGACCGCAGAACACAAACGGGTCAGCGGAACCTCAGCGGAACCTCAGCGGGTTTCACGCCGCGGGTCGGACAGACCGCAGAGACCGGGGCGGCGCTCACCGTTTTGCCCGGGCTGCAGAGCTTGGACACAGAGTCTCTGAGCGCAGAGACCTGCTGAGCAGCAGCGGTTCCGTCAGCCTCAGCCTCCCACAGCTTCTGGAGCAGAACCATCGGATCCGGAGCAGAACCGCCCAATCTGGAAACACCAGAACCAGGCAGGAGCATTAGAAACAATTCAAGAACATTTCTCTGTCATTTCTGAGAGACAGACAATATTTCTGGGCCCGGCTGTCGGATCAGAACCAGAGCCTCAGCTAGACCAGCAGCAGCAGATGACCCAGCAGGACCGGTACCAGCTGAGACTACACGGCTGTAACATCTCTGCAACAGCTGACACCAGAGTCCTCAGGTCCAACGCAGAACCGGAACAGAACCCCTGAACGGACCACCAGAACATCCTCCTGTCAGGAGCTGAGAATCCCTGGTGTAGGGAGGCCCGGATCAGAACCTGACAGAAGGTTCTGAAAACAATCATCATCCCAGAGCTTCACAGCAGCAGGTCACAGAACCATCATCCTGATCTGGACCTTCAGCACCTGAAGAACATCTGGATTCTACAGGTTCTGGCCACAGGAGGGCGCCACCGCCCAGAACCGCTGGAGCTAAACACAGAGACTCTCCATAGTCTGACTCACACAGCGGTGTTATCAGAACCAAAGGCCAGAACTGGACCCGGGACCGTTGGGTTCTCAAAAAATAAACAACTGACACTAAAGGAGAAATAAATCTAAAATAATCTGATTATGGATGTTTGGAGAGAAGATCCTCCAACCTGGAGCTGATGGACGGACCATCAGAACGACTCAAAAATCATAATTCATCCGTTAACTCATTAAAAACTATTTTTAGTTAATTAACTAACAAACAAAAAACCTAAACAAGAACCAAAATAATGAAGAATTCAATAAAAAGCCAAAAGCTGAGCACCACCGTGTCCATCATGTCCGTCTGAGCGCTAAAGACAAAGAGCTGAAGGCGTTCAGCCTGAGGAGCACCTGTGGTGGTCGCCCTCCTCCAGCATCTTCTCCATGGACCCACGCAGACGGCTCTCCTCCTCGTGCTGCTCCTGCTGCTCCTCCTGCTCCTCCTGCTGCTCCTCCTGCTCCTCCTGCTCGGCGTTCAGCCGCTGGGAGGCGTCCAGCTGCTCCAGGAGCTGCTCCTTCCTCTGCAGCTCCACCTGCAGAGCAGAACATCCTGGGTTTCTGTTCCAACGATCAGAGGCAGAACTGATCTGAGTCCCGATCCAGAACCTTCGGTTCCAGAACCATCGGACTCCACATGTTCCTGGGAAGCAGCTCACTGAGAACTGGGAACGTTCTCTGGGAACAGATTCCCGGAGATGACTGAAGCTAGAAAAACCCAGTCGGACCCGGTCCTGGTTCTGATCTGGGAACGGAAGGCTTTCCACAGTTCTTCCTAAAAGAAGATGGACTCTGATTGGAGAACACGTGGAACCTCCTACAGGAGGTGCCTTCTGACGAGGGAAAACAGGTGAGAGCAGGAAAGAAAAGATGAGAACAGGAAGTGAACAGGTGAGAACAGTGGAGAACAGGAAGTGAACAGGTGAGAACCAGGTGATGATTTCAGGAGGAGCTGCGGTGATGTTGGGATCGATGCTGCAGAACTCTGTTAAACATGTTCTAAAATAGATTGTTGAGACTTTTTACTGAAAAAGGATCCTTTCTGGGTTTATTTGGACCAGATGAGAACCAGGATTTAAAGAACCAAACTCAGTTTCCATGTGAGCAGAGAGGAACCAAGGGGAACCAGGTGAGAACCTACCTCCGTCCTCAGAGAGCTGACTTCAGTCATTAAGTTCTCAATCTTCCTCTCATACTGGCTGATCCGGTTCTGGAGAACCTCCTCTTCCTCCGACGTGAGATCTGAGAGTCGCAGCACCGACTGGGAGCGCTCCGGTTCTGGTTCTGGTTCTGGCGGTCTTATCTCCAGGCAGTGAGTCGGCCCCTTAAAGAAATCAGAGTCTGAGGAACAGGACAGACTGGATCTGAGGCGGTTCTGCCATGACGGTTCTAACCTCCCACTTGTAGGCAGCCTTTCCTGGTGGGATCCAAGGAACCAGGGTTTTGACCTTCGCTGTGGGTCGAAGCGTCGCCTGGTCCACCTTCATCTTCCCCTGGAAGCACCAGGAGGTGCAGAGAGAGGACAGAACCAAGAGGAACTAGAACTTTATTCAGAACACAGAACAAGTCAGTCCAGCAGCTCAGCCAGAAGCGCTCTTTGCAGAACCAGCGCCTCACAGATGAGTTCAGATGTTTACTGGATCAGAGTAGAGAGGAGAGGAGTCGGCTGGACTTCCCAGAACCGTCAGAGGGAGGTCAGCAGAACCTCCCTCTGACGGTTCTGCAGGAGACGGATCCAGCAGCAGAAGAAGACGCTGGGACATGGAGAACAGAGGGAGGCGTCGGCTGACCTGAGGCGTCCTGCCCGGACTCGTCCTCTGGCTCTTCACGTGCACGTGCACCGGCGTGGCATCACTGACGTGCAGGTGCACCGGGGGGGAACCGGACCCGTTTCTCATGGCTTTTCTCTGGGGAAAAGGGCAGAAATAACCGGCTGACGGTGAGTGGCCTAGTCAAAGTCTGGATTTAAATCTAAATGAGATGCTCTGGCTGTTCATGACTGAAAACTTTCAACATCAACGAATGAAAACGACAGAGAACAAACGTGGGTAAAGATTAGAACTAGAGCTGCTGACTGAATAGAAACAGTTGCTGCTTTAATGGAAGCATCAGGCGCTCAAACTGAAGCAGATTCACCGAACAGCGAGAAATAGTTCAAAGTTAAAGAAAAAATACGTCTTTACTGCATTTAACGTGTGTTGTGTCAAAGAAAAATAAAAAAATATTGGAAAATATATTTCAAAAAGACCAAAAACAGCAAAGTCCGACTAACCAACTGCGGTGATTTGAACTTATTTGACTTTAGTTGTCAGATAAAGACAGAATAAACAGATTAGTTTCCAGCTAACAACGAAGCGCCACTTACCATGAACCTTTACAACTAAAGGCCGTTAGACAACAAGCTAGGCAAACAACAGCTAGCTCCTCGGGGATTGGCCGCTTTTACACACGTGACACGTTTCGCCATCGCTGATTGGACTCGAGTCGGCACTCGAGCGTTGCCTAGCAACAGTCTGCGCGATAACGCCGTGGCTTCAGCTGCTGGTTAAACAGACCAGAAAAGGTTCATTAAAGGTTTTATTTCCTCTAAATGACCATAAAACGGGTCCAGGTCCAAGACTTCCGGTCTCAGGGCTCAACTGGACCTGTTCTAAGAGAGGACGGCCACGGCAGACCGAGTCCAGTTCAAAACCCGTCCGAACCAGCCTCGTCCAGTGTGATGTAGCAGCTGGTACCGTCCCTGCTGCCATCCACTGTTCTCTGGGTTCCTGCTTCAGGTCACAGCCTGATGCTCAGACGTTCTTCTTCAGGGTTCCACGACTTAGACCAGAATAAAGTATTTTATAACTGAATGGTTCCATCAGCCATGGAAAGGTGTCCTGGCCCTGAAGAAGCCAAGCAGACCATCACACTACCACCACCATGTCTGACTGTAGGTATGATGTTCTGGCTCTGGGGGAGCTGCAGAGATCCACAGCTCAGGACTACATTAGATTTTATTCTGGGACTAATTCGTGTTCAATGGACACAGAAACAGGAAGACAGAAGAGAGAAAAACAGGAAAACATGAGACAAAATGTCTGAGCAGGTTCTCAGTTATCCGGCTCATCATCAGCCAACGGGCTTAAATCAGAGGCAGCAGGACTTTCTCTCCGTTCTCCTGAAGACGTTTCCACACCTGTCCAGGAGTCTCTGTCGGTTCTGGAGGCTCTGATCAACCTGCAGGTGGAGCGCTGCTGTTTCTAAGCACATGGAGGTCCATCCTCCTAGAACCAGTCTAGGTCAGAACCAGTGACCCACCATCACTGTCCTGGTGGTTAGAAGCTGCTGCTTGGTGTGAGTGGAGGACTTGGTCTCCTGAACCATGATGAGATGCTGATGTAATCTCTCTGGAACGTGTTGGAGGACAGCAGGGCCAGCCCGAGCCTCTTGGGGGCCCTAAGCAGAATTTGATTTTGGGGCCCCCCTCCCACCACACAGAATCTATGCTAGAAGATTATTGACACAAATGTCACGCTATAATGTTATAACGAATATTGTAAACGATTACAGTGAGGTAATGTATTAATACAAAATAAATATATAAACGATACTTAAAATACTTACCTAAATACTTAAAACTTCTGAATACAAACTGTCTCAATACATATTAATAAAATTATTTCATCATTCATTTATTCATTTATATCACTTGTTTAAGTTAATTGTAAAAATAATAATAATAATAATTGGGCCCCTTAGTTCGCTTCTGCCTTGGGCCGGCCCTGGAGGACCGAGCTGTAAACTCTGGGGAGCTGAAGCTCCATCCTCCTCCTCTGTTCACTGATGGCTTTGCTCTTTGGACCAAGATGGCTTCTTTCTCCCTCTTCCTAACATCTGTCCTCCCTGTCCAGCATCTGGACATCATTGTCCTCAGCAGGGTCTCCTTTGTTCTGGAGGTACCAGTGGACCTCTGAGTCTGGCTGCTGGTCCTCCTGCTGCTCCAGACGTTCATGTAGTTTAGTTTCTCTGATGGACTCTGAGCCGTCTGAGCTGCTTTGGACCGCAGACACAACGCAGAGGAGAGAAGGCAGATGAGCGTTCATACTGAGCCTGGTTCTGGTTCTGCTGGAGGTTCTCCTCCCTGTTAAAGGGGAGTTTTCCTCTCCACTGTCGCTTCATGCATGCTCAGTATGAGGGATTGCTGCAAAGCCATCAACAATGCAGACGACTGTCCACTGTGGCTCTACGCTCTTTCAGGAGGAGTGAATGCTGCTTGGAGAGACTTGATGCAACCTGCTGGGTTTCCTTAGAGAGGACACCTGGAGAACAAAGTGAACTGGACCAAATTGATTTATCACTGGGATCAGCTGGACTGGATGTAACTGAACTGAATGTGTCTGCATGACTGAACTGCTAAATATTTTCTACAGAAACTGGACCCTTGCTGTGAGTTGACATGGAATCATTAAACTGAACTGAATGTTGCTGCATTATTTCCATTCTCTCCTCATGGTACCATTTATTTAGTGAAGTGCACCAGTCCCTCCTGCAGCAGAACACCCCACAGCATGATGCTGCCGCCTCCGTGCTTCACCGTAGGAAAGGCGTTCTCAGGCTTTAATTGAACATAAACTGGAATAGCTGAATATTTGTTTAGATGGCAATGCATCAGATAGTGTTGCTTCTCATTAAAGACAGGAATCAGTCCATTTATGAACCAGATCTTCTTTTCTTTATTGATTCTATCTGGCGACACAGAAAAACCAACCATCGGGTACATGAGCTGTTCTTGGTTAAGGATGTGAACGTGAGGACACACCAGTCTTTGGCACTTCCTATTCTAAACAAACATGCTGCTGACAGATAATCCTCTGTTCTTTTTTTCCATTAAACTCAATTTAAACACAACTGACAGTGAAAAGGAAAGAGAACAACAAGCAGAGGGTTGCACAGATGAACTGGACTCATCTCAAGTGTAGAAAAGTAAAAATGACCCTGCAGGTCTTGGGAAGAAGACAGGTGGGTTTAGGTCGGCAGTTACCTGCAGTTTGTTCCCAAGAGGCTTTCTAAGAAGCGCTAAGACGGCTCGTTACTTGTGCTCTGATGTACGGGAGGAACGCCGCCTCCGTCCCAACGGGTCAGCGGTTCTGCATCCGAGACCAACACAGGTGCAAAATGGGATCTTTACAGTTTCACAGGTTCTGACCCGCCAGAGAAATCTGATGGAAAACAAGCCGGTAAACAGTTTCCAGGTAAAAAAACACCTTTAGTTTAAACTCAAACGGGAAACGGCTTCTCCTGCAGAGAGAGGAAGAGCTTCCTGGTACCGATTCAACAGAGATGCACCAACCGGGCTTTTCCCGGTCCAAACGGGTTTCTGGTTCTGTCTGAGCTGCCGATTCAACAGAAATCTCAAATCTAATCTAATAAAGTGAGTTAAAGATCAACTCCATTATTGCATTAAACCCACTAGAAACTGCTATCGGTTCGTGTTTTTATTCAGTAAATCCAGATTTTCCAGCCGATGACGGGGAAAACGGGCCGGTTCTGACCCGACTGATTGGTGCATCTCCACAGTGTCTCTCCTGCATTAAGATTTCTGCGACTGTGACAGAAACTGCAGGACGGTGCAGATCAGCTGCCTGGTAGAAAGCTCTGAACTCAGATCTTCACAGTTTAACTCGTTCAACATTGTTGGGTTCGTTTGCGCCGCTCGACCCGACCCGACCCGACCCGTCTCCACGCCACCTTGTCGATCGTCTTCTCAGACACGTTGTCTGGCCTCCAGACGTCCTCCCGACACCAGGAGGAACGTCTCTCCGCCTCCAGAAGTCAGTGAACTGCTGATCTCTGCAGGACCTCCTGCTTTCGTTTATCTTAGGAAAGTTCTGGACGTGCACAGAGAATCGATCAGATGCTTCATCTGCTGCTGGGTGAGCTGCAGTAGAACCGGACAGTCTCAGGTACGGAAAACTCACGTTAAATGTTCCACTTCTTTCCCTTTGTTTAGTTTTTTTGTTCAAAGCTTAAAGAAAATGAACCTTTTTTTATATGAAGCACAGAGACGTCACAACAGGAAGTAGAGCAGAGGAGCCGTAACATTATGACTACCCGCCCAATGTTCCTGAATTCTGCCTGATTTGTGTCGTCATCGCCTCCTCCGGACCTCTGCAGCTCCGCCGTGGTTCCGGCCCATCGCTGGCAGAACCTTCGCGGACCCAATCAAGCCTCCAACAGCAGAAACACAGCTGCAGGACTTCACTAAACAAGGATTCCTCCACCCGCCCCACACCTCCTCTTTGGGTCCGTTTGGGTCACCGACGTCAGAACCAGTTGACGGATCTGAGGTTCCGGCTCGCCCGCTGGAACCACGATGAAGCTGCAGGTGATCCAGCAGGTCGGCCATCAGCTCACTGCAGGTCTTTGGTGGTGAAAACTGGGCCAGAACCAGAATTCACGGATCCGACCAGAACATCTCGCTGCAGCTGATCATTAAACGCCTTTACAGGAGGAATCTGATGAAAAGTGGAAAAACGAAGCAAATGGATGAATCTAAAGGAACGATGTGATCAGTCGCCTCTTGTGATGTCACCACAGGAGCAGCACCTGGATCCGGGGTTTCTGCTTTCTGGGTCCCACAATAGGTGACCCCATGGATTCAGGTACGAAACGACCCACATCTGCTCCGGCATCTTTTCATTAGAACCAGAACCAGTAGGAATGCTTCCAGTATGGCTCTGTTTAACCAGAACCGGGCCAATCTTCACATGGTCCCTGGTTGTCTCTCAGCCGGGTCTCAAGTTGTCTGGTTCTCCTTCTTTGGACCATAAGTCGAAGCTCCTGGCCTCCCATAGAACTGCAGCTAGGGAGATGTTCTGGCCCGGTCCGTGTCACCAGGACAGTTTGGTTCTAGTTGAGGATGAAAGGCTTTAATCTGGCAGTGGTCATAATGTTTTGGCTGGTCTGCGTTCATTTTTTACAGATTAAAAACTTAAATAAGTGCCGATTCAGTCCAGAATCATGCCGGACCACCGGACTGTTTCACACGTGAGAACGTTATTGCTGCCTTATTAACACGGATCAGAACCCGGCCAGCATGCTCGGCCCGTTTCAGGCAGAACTTTCACAAAAACATGAAAAGATTTCATTTTTTCCCCTTAAAACACAATAAACAAAATAATAACAATAAAATTAATAAAGTGCAAGCCAAAAATGTCTTAACGGTCATGATGGTCCACAGACAGGAAGGGGGAGACCCGTTAGGGTGGAACCAGAGACAACGTTCCCCTGGTTCTCCTCTGGTTCTCCTCCCATCAGCGGAAAGCTGGAATGTAAGTTTAAAAATGATTCTCGGTCCGACTTCATGAAACATCACAGACTGAAGACACGCACAGATCCACACGCTTCAAACACGCCTCATACATGCCACATACATGCCTCACACATGCCTCAAACATGCCTCAAACATGCCTCATACACGGCTCAAACACGGCACATATACGCCTCAAACATGCCGCAAACGCGCCTCAAACACGCCTCATACACGCCTCATACACGCCTCAAACACGGCACATATACGCCTCAAACATGCCTCAAACGCGCCTCAAACACGCCTCAAACATGCCTCAAACACGCCACATATACACCTCAAACATGCCGCAAACACGCCTCATACACGCCTCAAACATGCCTCAAACACGGCACATATACGCCTCAAACATGCCTCAAACGCGCCTCAAACACGCCTCATACACGCCTCAAACACGCCACATATACGCCTCAAACATGCCTCATACACGCCTCAAACATGCCTCAAACACGCCACATATACGCCTCAAACATGCCTCAAATGCGCCTCAAACATGCCTCAAACACGGCACATATACGCCTCAAACATGCCTCAAACGCGCCTCAAACACGCCTCATACACGCCTCAAACACGCCACATATACGCCTCAAACATGCCTCATACACGCCTCAAACATGCCTCAAACACGCCACATATACGCCTCAAACATGCCTCAAACGCGCCTCAAACACGCCTCATACACGCCTCAAACACGCCTCATACACGCCTCATACATGCCTCAAACACGCCACATATACGCCTGAAACATGCCTCAAACGCGCCTCAAACACGCCTCATACACGCCTCAAACATGCCTCATACACGCCTCATACATGCCTCATACACGCCTCAAACATGCCTCAAACACGCCACATATACGCCTCAAACATGCCTCAAACGCGCCTCAAACACGCCACATACACGCCTCATACACGCCTCAAACACGCCTCATACACGCCTCAAACACGCCACATACACGCCTCAAACATGCCTCAAACACGCCTCAAACATGCCTCATACACGCCTCAAACGCGCCTCAAACACGGCACATATACGCCTCAAACACGCCTCAAAACCACCTCAAACACGCCACCAACACGCAGACAATATCAATAAATACAGGAAACATTTCAGCACCAGTGCCGCAGCAGAACCCGCTCCACCTGCTGGTACCAGAAACACCCAACAGAAACCTCTGGGGGTCATTCAGGTCCAAACTGCCTTGAATCTGGTTCTGTTTCAGACCAGAGGGTCCATCTAACCGAAGGAACATCACATCCAGGTCCATCAGGTCCAAACGGATCCCAGAACCGCTCAGCAGCTGCAGTGCTGTGAACAGCGACTGAAACCGGGTTCATCTTCACATCATCTAGGAGGCTGTGGTCCGTTACCCACAATGCACTGGGAGAATCCCAAGATGCTGAACCGTAAACTAATTTTATTCATTTTACAGCTTCTCAGCATCAACAGGAACCAGCTGAGGTGGTCCCAGGACCTGATCAGGAAGCCCCTGGAGGTTCTCCGGGCCCGTCCCACTGGAGGAGAGCCCAGAGAAGACCCAGAACTCCCTGGAGGGACTAGATGTCCCATCTGGCCTGGGAACGCCTTGGGGTCCCCCAGAACGAGGCGGAGGATGTCGCTGGGGGGGGGGGGTTCGGGGGGCGCTGGGGTTCTGGACCTGTTGCTCCGCGACCCAATCTCAGAAAAGCGGAAGACGATGGATGGACGTTCTGATATATCATATAAATTCATGTGATATATTTCAAGCATTTTTTAGCTTCATATTAACTGGGAATTTGGCCGACAGCTAAAGAAATCTCAACATCAGGATGTCACATCAGACCAATGAAATGGATCTTCACAGCAGAAATGTTCTGCTGAGGCCCGGTTAATAAATGGAAAGTTGAGAGGAGGGAAAAGGGGTCCAACAGGGATAGATACCAGAACCAGAACTAAATGCTTGAAATATATCACGCGTGATGAATCTGTGCGAGTTTCAGTTTTATTCAGCAGTACCTGTATATTAAGACAGCACAGTTTTACCCTACTTTAACCACTTATCACAGAGCTGCTAATTAGACTTTAAATCTCACCTTCTGGCTTAATGAAGTTGTAAAATGTTTTGTGCTTTTATCTCTAAAGGAATTAAGCGAACAGACTTTTTTAGGCATGCGTACACAGCAATAAGAAAAACTGCTTTAAAAGCTCACAGACGAAACAGAAGCTGAGCGACGGCGTCGGTCTGGGCTGCTGGCTGGTGACCCCAACCCACCCAGGGATCTGGTTCTGAAGGTGAACACGCCTCGGTCCGCCGCACGCTGAAGGTTGTTGCTCGGAGAAAAGTTTCTTTGCGTTGCTCTCTGCGCCGGCGTGCAGAACCCTGGGAACTAGAACCCCAGAGCGGAGCAGGTACACCTCCAGGTGAGACCTTTCAGTTCCACTCTCGGATCATCACTAAGAAATCAACAGCTTTCCAGTAACGGCGAAGAACGAATAGAAAAAGTCACCAGACGGCGCGTGTCGGTTCTGATCTGGCACAGTGAGGAGCAGCCGAGGCTGAGAGGTGATGAGGGTTGGAACCAATGAGAACATCACACCTGGATCCAGGAGGAACATCTGAATGAAGGATGTGAGGGACAGGTTACCTTCAGGCTACACAACAGTCTGAAGGCGAGGACGTGCTAGTAGCTCTCCAGCGCGTCGTCCCAGAACAGACTCTGGGCGTCCAGCATGGCCGCCAGCTCCAGGACGTGCTTCTGGAGGACGCTGCTCTCCACCGTGTCCTGCTTCGGCAGCTCGGGGTACGACTCCGGGAAGCTCCGGGATTCCTGCCGACACAACAGACAGCAGTGAGCCCGGCGGGTCTCCGACCGCGGCCAGAACCGGCTTACCCGGCTGCCGACTGGGACCAGGACCACAGAACTGTCACCGGAACTGGGACAAGGTCCACCTGACTCCTGGTTCTGATGGACGACCCGAACTGTTCTACACGTTTGAGTTCCAATAACGCTTTTAACTACGGGGGGAAAGTATTCACACCTTTAGAACCTTTTCACATTTGGTCCCGATTAGAAACCATAGAGGTTTAGTTCTGGACTTTGACTAGGCCATTCTAACCCATCAGTGCGTTGATCTAAACCAGAGGGGAGAGGCAGCATAGTGGTCAGAGAGCAAGGCACGTTTGTCCTGGAGAGGCTGCAAGGTCTCCGGTTCAATCCCCACTGACTGCCAATCTGGGTCCCTGAGCAAGACCCTCAGGCCCAGAATGTTCCCTGAGGGACGGGTCAGATGCAGAGGATGAATTTCATAGGGATTTCCAATAATAAAGATGATTATTAGTATTAACATCCCATAATATCTGTGGCTGCATGTTCAGGTCACACCCTGCAGCCGCAGGTTCTCTTCCAGGATGGTTCTGGACTCTAATGGATGCAGTAATAACAAATCACCACTAGAGGTCAGCAATGAGCCTTTTTGTATTGTTTTGCATTTAATTGTACAGTTATTATTTTATTTATTTATTATTATATTATTTATTTTATAATGTAAATGCTGCTTATGTTTATAGTTATTGGGTGCAAAGGTTATTTAAATTTAATGTTGATTGATGAATTTATAATTTGTTACTATAATTATTATCATTTATTCACTTATTTGCGGTCAGTTTATTCTCCTGACACTAGAATTACCGGCCTGGTACTCTGCCGGCGCCAGGCCCGACTCACCCGGAACAGCTTGTGTAGTCTCAGCGCAGCAGAACAGAACACGAACCGGATCAGGAGCAACCGCAGGAACTCGTCACCAAAAAACTGCAAAAAGGCCTGATCTGCAGAGGGAAGGGAGGAGGTGCCGTGAGACCCGAGTGGTTCTGGAACAGTCCCGACCCGTTTCAGCCGCTCGCTCTTCACCATCACCGTCTCTGACGGTCCGACCTACCGATGCTGCGCGATCGAGTTATCATCTGTCCGATGTCCCGGAAGACCTTCTGGAGGAAATCCTGAGCGCGGCCCCACAGCCCCCGCCGGACGCTGTTCACGCCGCAGACGGAGGAGAAGGCCAGGAGGGGGCTGTAGAGGAAGAGGGTGAAGAGGCTGCCGCGCTGAGACTGGTCTGGATCAGCAAAACACACAGAGACAAGAGCTGGAGCACACAAACATTAACGCTTCATCCTGGGGATAGACTGTTCATTTGATCAAAGAACCGCTGAACTGATCCGGTTCTCCTGTCGGAGATAAACGGACCACCTTTGGTTCCCAGGAGGTCATAAAGTGAGGGAACCCACCCTGGACGCTCTTTGGGTAGACCGTAGGGGATAGCAGACACACCAGCGGCTGGCCGAACAGGTTGGTGAAGTTCTGTTCAGATGGAACCAGAATAAAACATTAAATGGACCCAGAACACCCGGCACCGGGAGGCAGTCAAACACGGCAGATCCACGGACCTTATAGGCTGCGCTGTTGGAAGAATCCACGATGATGAAGAGAGGCTTCCGGGTGAAGGCGAACAGGTCTCCTGGATGAAGGCTGCAGCACCAAACACGAGCATCAGAACCCATCAGAACCCAGCGGGCTGGAGACCGGACCAGCCTTCATCACTCACCAGTGCATCTCTTTCTGGGCCTGGTTCCTCTTCTGGACCGTCTCCCCGTTCACCACGTCTCTGTTGGTGTTGGTCAGAACTCCTCCGAAGTCATACGGACCTGCTGGGAATAAAGAGCCAGGATTCGACTCAAACACGGAGGTTTGGACCAGACCGGCAGCAGAACTTTATCCAGATTAAACCCAGTTGGCGTCTGTTTCTAGAGCCTGAAGGAACTAAATACTCCTGAATGTGATTCAATTTCAGCCTGATAATGATCTGGGTCAACTGAACTAGTTCCATAAACTGAACTGGTTCTGTAAACTGAACTGGTTCTGTAAGTTGAACTGGTTCTGTAAATTGAACCGGTTCCATAAACTGAACTGGCTCTGTAAACTGAACTAGTTCTGTAAACTGAATTGGTTCTATTAACTGACCTGGTTCTGTAAACTGAACTGGTTCTGTAAATTGAACTGGTTCCATAAACTGAACTGGCTCTGTAAACTGAACTAGTTCCGTAAACTGAATTGGTTCTATTAACTGACCTGGTTCTGTAAATTGAACTGGTTCTGTAAATTGAACTGGTTCCGTAAACTGAACTGGTTCTGTAAATTGAACTGGTTCCATAAACTGAACTAGTTCTGTAAACTGAATTGGTTCTATTAACTGACCTGGTTCTGTAAACTGAACTGGTTCTGTAAATTGAACTGGTTCGGTAAACTGAACTGGTTCTGTAAATTGAACTGGTTCCATAAACTGATTTGGTTCTATTAACTGACCTGGTTCCTTAAACTGAACTGGTTCTGTAAATTGAACTGGTTCGGTAAACTGAACTGGTTCTGTAAATTGAACTGGTTCCATAAACTGATTTGGTTCTATTAACTGACCTGGTTCCTTAAACTGAACTGAGCCCACTTTCTATATTCATTCTGATCAGAATGGTTCAGAAACACATAAAAATCTGTTTTTCTTTATGTCAGTGAACACACCACGAGTTCTTAAAGGCGTACACGCGTAATAAATAAATCTAAGCTTTTATCATGAAGAATTGTTCCCAGGTGCTTCCTGCGTTATGTGATGTTTTATCCTGAACAGTCCAACTGAAGAACAATAAGAAAACCTCAGAACTAGCTGAGGATCCACTTCCTGTCCTGTTTTTTTTTTTTATTTAGTTTTAGTCATGATGGATTCATCAGGCTGTCGGTAATTCTGGTACCTCGGCTGCCTTCAGCTGAATAACAGAGGAGAAATCTCACATTTAAGGTGGAAAACGCATCAATCACGGCCCTGGGAGTTCAACCTTTTATTTATTTTGTGAAGTGAACAAACGTTTGAACTGTTCAGGTTCTGGTAGAGGTGAGGAGAAGCGGTGCTGCTGTGTGTTTTACCTTCATAATCCAGATGTGTGGCTGGGAAGACTCCAGTAGCCGACAGATACACCAGCAGGACGCTGTTGGCAGGAAGTTCCTGAAAGACCAGAGCCAGAACAACGGCAGCAACGTTAAGAACCTCTACCAGAACCTGCGGCGACGGGCCCGGGCTGTGGGCTGACCCGGTGGTGACCCGGTGGTGACCCGGTCCACCAGCTGCTGACCTTGAAGGAGGCCGACAGGAACGTGTAGAGCTGGCTGAAGGTGGGCTTGTACAGCAGGTACTTGTGGGGGTTCTCCCTCTTCGCCGGCTTCTCGCTGGGCTCCTGCAGGAAAAACACACTCAGCATCAGCCAGAACCGGTCCGACACGGAACCGCTCAGACCCAACAGGACTGAGCGGTTCCGTCTGAAGCCAGAACACAGAGAGAACGTCTTCTCTGCTCCTCAGAGGGAAACCGGACCCACTTCCTGGTTCTGTTCAGCTAAAGGTCCAGAACCACGTTCTACATCCACAGTTCTGATCCGTTCAAGAATCGGGTCCTTCGCTGTCTAACAGGGTTCCAGACTTCATTTCCTGCTCCATGAGCTCCAGTCTGGGTTCCTGTAGAACCCGAACTGGGTTCCTGTAGAACCTGGACTTTTACAATCGTTCAGATTTAAGCGGTATCTTTTATTCTGCATCACAACTTGAAGGTTTCTGCAGTTTCAGTGAAGGTTCTGGACTCCCTGACAGAACTCCCTCTGTCAGGAAAAGGTCCATTTCACAAACAGAACCTGTGGTTCTGGATAACAGGGTAAAGGTTTCTGCTCTGGGTTTATCACGTCTGATGGTTCAGCTCAGGGTTTAAGATCTTGTTGATGGTTCCTGTACCTTTAAGAGACCCAAACCTGGTTCTGGTTACTAGAACCTTCCTCAGACAGCGGTCAGGAGTCCGGCTGACACCCACCAGCGTTCCCTGCTTGGACGTCTGGGTGGCCAGGTTCACGGGTTCCCTCTCCAGAGCCTGGAGCATGCGGAACATGTCGACGGTCAGCTCGCTGAACTTCACCTGCAAGCAGCACAAACACCTGGTTCAGAAGACAGAGACGCTGACGGAGGTTCCTTCACTACAGCAGAACCCTCAGAACCCTCTGATTCTGGGTCAGGCTGTCAGACCAGGGCAGATATTTACACGGGAAATCATTTTAAACTAAGCTTTAGGAAAGTCCATCGTTCCTCCTGTGGAGGTTAATCAAACGTGGAACATGGTTCTCACCGTCTCCTGATAGACGGAGATCTTTAGCGTCTCCTGGTCGTCCTTCAGAGAAAAGATCCCAGAGGAACAACCGGATCAAAGGATGGAGGATGTGTTAAATGTGTGTATTTCAGGTGGGAACTGCAGGAAATTCCCACCTACATGTTCTGCTGAGGGACGCCTCAGGGCCGTGTACCGGGCCCAGAACACCGGGCCCAGAACAACGGGCCCAGAACACCGGGCCCAGAACAACGGGCCCAGAACAACGGGCCCAGAACAACGGGCCCAGAACACCGGGCCTAGAACACCGGGCCCAGAACAACGGGCCCAGAACACCGGGCCCAGAACAACGGGCCGGTTTGTTCCTGTCTGAGCTGGAAAACTAAGCATGATTGTGTTTGTGACGTTCCACAGGGAGGATCTGAGCGGACAGCTCCACCTCTCACCCGCAGGATGACGTCATGCAACACGTTTTAAGCTGGAGATCCAGCAGAGCGCCCCCTGCTGGACAGAATCATCCTGGTCTCAGTTAAGAACGACTACATGTTAGATTTATGCTTCATTACATGGTTGTTATGGCAACAAACAGATTAGAAATCCATCTTTCTGCTATCTATATTATTATTAAATATGTTTAAAATTTGTTTTTTTATTTTTGTTATATTTCTCTTCTTATCTTTTTCTAAATAGTTTTTTTATTTTGCTGTATTTTGTTTTTTCTAAATTGAATTTTATTTTTAACACATTTTTCATTCATTTTGTAATCTTTTTGTTTATTAATTTCCCAATTTTGTTCTCTGTATTCATTTTGTTAATTTACTTTGATGGGAGTTTTTTTTCTGACCAATCTGTATAATCTGACTGAATTTGACTTTGCAAAGAGCCTTGAGATGACATGCTTCATAAATTGGCGCTATATAAATAAAATTGAATTGAAAAAATTAATTTCTTATTTATGTTTTTTTTAATGAATTGTTTTATTGTATATATGATATTTCTCCCTCTTCTATTTCAGATGTAAATACCTCATTTCTTCTCACTTTAATGACATAAAGAGATTTATTCCTTCAGCTCGTTAAGGTCACAGACGTTAACGAGCCAATAAGAACCAAACCGGGTCCGTTTGAACCCATTAACACGGTAATCAGTCGGGTTCTTCTGGAGAACCGCTGACCCAGAGCAGGAAGGCAAAGAGAACCGCTCCAACAACCGACAGGAAACACCCTCAGACGTTGTGGAGCCCGGTTAAGGTTCTGCTGCTGGCTGAGACGGGTCAGAACCTGGTTGTTGCAGTTGCCGACGATGAGGGCGTCGGCCAGGACGAGCTGGCCCACCACCATGCCCTGCTCCAGCGGGGGAACGCTGCCCTCCTGCAGCCGGTTGCTGGTGACAAACACCGAGTTGCTGCCGTCGTTCAGAACCACCACCGGGTCGGCCTGCGGAGACAGAGCGGGGAGCGTGAACCCAGCCGGAGCCGGCCAGCGGCTCGGTTCTGCGCAGAGTGCGGTTCCGAGGATCACCTCGATAAACGCCGCCACCTCCTGCAGAACCAGGTTCCACTCCAGCTGGTCCTCGGTGTTGAAGCGCTGGGTGTACTCCTCGATCTCCTCCGACAACTCCTGCAGAGGAGAGAGCGCCGTTAACCGGGCCGGGTCAGAACCCCCGCTAGCGTTCTGGAGCAGGACAGAGACACACCTTGACCAGAACTTTGACCAGGTCCATCTTGTTGAGCAGCAAACACACGACGATGTAGCGAGCGTAGTAGCGGAGCTTCTTCACCACCAGCTCAGGCCTGGAAGAACAAGACGGCGCCGTTAGACGGGCGGAGCCCAGAACCCAGAGCCCAGAACCCAGAACCCAGAGCCCAGAGCCCAGAACCCAGAGCCCAGAACCCAGAACCCAGAGCCCAGAACCCAGAGCCCAGAGCCCAGAGCCCAGAACCCAGAGCCCAGAACCCAGAACCCAGAACCCAGAGCCCAGAACCCAGAGCCCAGAACCCAGAACCCAGAGCCCAGAACCCAGAGCCCAGAACCCAGAGCCCAGAGCCCAGAGCCCAGAGCCCAGAACCCAGAACCCAGAGCCCAGAGCCCAGAACCCAGAGCCCAGAGCCCAGAACCCAGAACCCAGAGCCCAGAACCCAGAGCCCAGAACCCAGAACCCAGAGCCCAGAACCCAGAACCCAGAACCCAGAGCCCAGAACCCAGAGCCCAGAACCCAGAGCCCATAACCCAGAACCCAGAGCCCAGAACCCAGAGCCCAGAGCCCAGAACCCAGAGCCCAGAGCCCAGAACCCAGAGCCCAGAACCCAGAGCCCAGAACCCAGAACCCAGAGCCCAGAGCCCAGAACCCAGAACCCAGAGCCCATAACCCAGAGCCCAGAGCCCAGAACCCAGAGCCCAGAACCCAGAACCCAGAGCCCAGAGCCCAGAACCCAGAACCCAGAGCCCAGAACCCAGAACCCAGAACCCAGAGCCCAGAGCCCAGAACCCAGAGCCCAGAACCCAGAACCCAGAGCCCAGAACCCAGAACCCAGAGCCCAGAACCCAGAACCCAGAGCCCAGAGCCCAGAACCCAGAGCCCAGAACCCAGAACCCAGAGCCCAGAACCCAGAGCCCAGAGCCCAGAACCCAGAGCCCAGAACCCAGAGCCCAGAACCCAGAGCCCAGAACCCAGAACCCAGAACCCAGAACCCAGAGCCCAGAGCCCAGAACCCAGAGCCCAGAACCCAGAACCCAGAGCCCAGAACCCAGAGCCCAGAGCCCATAACCCAGAGCCCAGAACCCAGAGCCCAGAACCCAGAACCCAGAGCCCAGAACCCAGAACCCAGAGCCCAGAACCCAGAGCCCAGAGCCCATAACCCAGAGCCCAGAACCCAGAGCCCAGAACCCAGAGCCCAGAACCCAGAACCCAGAGCCCAGAACCCAGAGCCCAGAACCCAGAACCCAGAGCCCAGAACCCAGAGCCCAGAACCCAGAGCCCAGAACCCAGAACCCAGAACCCAGAACCCAGAACCCAGAGCCCAGAGCCCAGAACCCAGAACCCAGAGCCCAGAAGTGAGGCTGAGGGTGGAGGGTGAGGGGAGCTGACCTGTCCTCCTTGTTGACCTGGTAGTAGTAGGAGCGCTGGCGGATGGCGGAGTAGAAGGAGAACGCTTCGTTCAGGTAGCTGGTCTCTGAGGTCCGGAGGCTGCAGGCGGAGAACAAACGTGTCAGACGGATCCAGAACGTCTGGCCTTCTGCAGGTAGAACATCTCCCACAGGCTTTCTTTGAGCTTCAGCTGCTTTCTGAGCCCCAAGTTCTGGTTCTGAGTCCAGAACCAGAACTGTTTATGCTGTTTTTCCCCTGCAGATGTTTTTACAGGGTTTCTGCAGCCCTGAGGAGCTCCGTGGCTGATTGATGAACGTTAAGATGGATCATTAAGGAACCATCAACGTTCTTCATCAGACTCACATCTCAGCTTTGGACCAGAACAAATCCTCAGCCTTACTAGTAGTGGTAGTAAAGCTGTCCGATCTTGGAGGCAACCTCTCCGATCTGCCATCTCTTCAAGCCGTACCGCGTATCCAGAACCTGCCTGTCGGGAAATAAAAGAACAATCTGAGAACGGGTACCAAAGGAACGGCAGTGAGGAGAACCTCTGTAGGACATTTCTAGGGCTACGTCCATCGGGCTTTAACTGAACCAGGACTGACGGTTCCAGACATGAGCTACATGAAGGGCTCTGAGGCACGAGAAGAAGGAACATCAGGAGGAACATCAGGAGGAACATCAGGAAACTGCTGGTTCTATCAGACTGATTCCTCCTCCTTCTAGAATCTGAGAACCGAGGAACCAGAACATGTGGGGTTCCTGTCAGGACTTTAAACTGGCACAGCTCCACAGACACTGAGCAGGATCTGGTCTCCTGGTGGGAACGTCTTCTACAGACGCAGCTAACGTCTAAACACGGCATAGATGAGGTTCTACGTGTTCTACTTCAGACGGAGATCTGCCTGTCAGGCAAACTTCAAACCGGTTCCACAGAAAGAAAGCGTGGTCCTAAACATCTCACATCTTTAGCCAACGGCTGCAGATAAAAATGAGGAACAGTGAAAACAACGCTGTGGAATAAATGAAGTGATAATTGTGACCTCCTCCCTGTGAACACCGTCTTCTCCTCTTATTCCTCCGTCTATAAACGCCTCGCTGTGTCTGAGCCCTAAGAAGGAACCGTTCCTGCTTCGGTCCGTTAGAAATCACCTGTGCTGCTGCTGGAACTTCCACAGCTTGGTGTAGACGTCGAAGGTCCTCCCAAAGTACGACTGCCACTGCTTGTGTCCATACTGAGGAAGATCTCTGCAGGAGGAGGAAGAGGAGGAAGAGGAGGCACGGACAAGGTCAGGAAGGACAAAAAGGTTCAACGCCCGGGTTCCTTACTGCTGAGGTTCTCCACTTTACGTCTTTCTAACATCTCCTGTCTGACAAAATGTGGCTTTAAGAAAAGAACCAACAGGTTTTACTTTGTGGAGAATTTCTGCTTTAGAGCTCCACTTGGTTTATATCTGCAAGAAGCTTTATTATAATTTATTCTGGGAATATTTCATGTTCAATGGACACAGAAACAGGTAGAAGAGGAAAAAAGGAGAGGAACAGACAAAATGCTAAAAGGGAGAAAAGGTGAAAGAGAAAGAGGAGAGGAAAGGGAGAGAGTGATATAACATCCTCTGAGTCTGCTTCTACACCTGCAGAGAGATAAAGAACAGCAGAACCAGCTGATAAAGTATTACAGGAACAAACAACCAACACCGTGATACCATCACTGAAGAATATCCAGGATTAATTAATACGACATGTAGAAAGTGACAGCTGGAGATAATAACAGGGGTTTATGGATAGAAGTGAGTCTGTAGCACCTGGATCACCTGTAGGTGTTTGTGAGAGTGAACTTGTGTCTGTGAGGTTCATCCATGAGAAAAATGCTCAGCAGTGGCTGTGAGGAGAAACAGTCCAGATGAGAGCAGGAACCACCAGAACCATGTTTGGGTTCACATCTAAGACAGGAACCAGGGAGGGTCCAGTCTGGTTCCAAACACCTGAAAGCTCCCACACCGGGTCAGAACCCACCAGGACTCCTGGTCTGGACTTCTAATACCTGAGCAGGTCCATTTCTACGCTGCAGCGGGTTTTTCTTCGTTCCCACAGACCCAGAAGAACCGGACCATGGATCCAGATTTGCTGTGAGACCTTAAAATGGAGCGAGCAGCAGATGATGTCATCGTGTTCTGACCAACAACCTCCCAGAACCAGCTCAGAACCTTCACACGGACCCTTTCCCTCCACTGCGGAGGAATCCGGGTCCAGTTTCTGATGTTCCTTGAAGTTTCTGCTCAGCTCTGGTCGGGGCGTGGCGCTGGTGCAGGATTAGAACCCACAACCCTTCTGTAGAGACCCCTAAAGGTCACCGGTTCCACAAACACCTCTCTGAACGCTGCGGGCTGGACTTTGACTAGGACACCCACACAGCTTCATTCTTCTCTTCTTCAGCTATTCTGTTGCAGACCTGGTGCTGTTTGTGGATCCTGGTTCTGTTGGACTTCTGAGAGTTCACAGAACCTCATGGTCATGCAGTTTGTTCTGATCTGCTGGGTTTGGTTTCCTCCCTCATGGTTCTGTCCTTCAGAACCATGAAGACTTCAGGTGGTCTGGAGATAACCTTTGAACTTTGCCCAGGTTCATAGTAAAAATAACTTTTTAAGATAGAAAACCCTTCGACCAATCAGCCGCCCCAGGGCCCGGGAGCTTTAGGCCCTTCCAGGGTTTAAAAGTAATATTTCTCCAATTTTAGCTTCCCTTCATTGGCTTCCTGTTAAATCAAGAATAGAATTTAAAATTCTTCTTCTAACGTATAAAGCCCTTAATAATCAAGCTCCATCATATATCAGAGCTCTGATTACCCCGTATGTTCCTAACAGAGCACTTCGCTCTCAGACTGCAGGTCTGCTGGTGGTTCCTAGAGTCTCTAAAAGTGGAATGGGAGGCAGATCCTTTAGCTATCAGGCTCCTCTCCTGTGGAACCAACTCCCAGTTTTGGTCCGTGAGGCAGACACCCCGTCTACTTTTAAGACTAATCTTAAAACTTTCCTTTGTGACAAAGCTTCTAGTCAGAGTGGCTCATGTTACCCTGAGCTACCTCTATAGTTATGCTGCTATAGGCTTAGGCTGCTGGAGGACATCAGGGCCTACTTTTCTCACTCTGCTGAGTTCTCCTACTGCTCTCCAATTAAGCATTGCTTGTCATCATTTCTGCTTATAACTTTTTGTTCTCTCTCTTTTTTCTTCATAGTAGGTACACCTGGTCTGGTGTTCTGTTGACTGTGAAATCATCCAGGGAGTACAGATCACCACTATTACCATGTAATGTAGAACAGATTACTAGATCAATGTGTGCTTCTGTGCTTGTTTGTCTCTCTTGTTGTGTCTCTGCTCTGTCTTCTGTAACCCCCAGTCGGTCGAGGCAGATGACCGTTCATACTGAGCCTGGTTCTGGTTCTGCTAGAGGTTTTTCCTTCCCGTTAATGGGTGGTTTTTCTTTCCACTGTCGCTTCATGCTTGCTCAGTATGAGGGATTGCTGTAAAGCCATGGACAATGCAGACGACTCTCCCTGTAGCTCTACGCTTCTCCAGGAGTGAATGCTGCTTGTCGGGACTTTGAAGCAATCAACTGGTTTCCTTATATAGGAACATTTTTGACCAATCTGTATAATATGATTGAACTTAGCTTTGTAAAGTGCCTTGAGATGACATGTTTCATGAATTGGCGCTATATAAATAAAATTGAATTGAATTGAATTGAATTTAAATGTTTAGTTTAATTTTACAATGTCTAATTTTACAATGTTTGATTTTACAATGTTTAATTTTACAATGTTTAATTTTAAAATGTTTGATTTTACAATGTTTGATTTTACAATGTTGGATTTTACAATGTTTAATTTTACAATGTTTGATTTTACAATGTTTGATTTCACAATGTTTGATTTTACAATGTTTAATTTTACAATGTTTAATTTTACAGTGTTTAATTTTACAATGTTTGATTTTACAATGTTTAATTTTTCAATGTTTAATTTTACAATGGTTGATTTTACAATGTTTAATTTTTCAACGTCAAAGCCTAATCTTTTTTCAACGTCGCTGCAAACTGTCACTGTTTTAGTAAAACCGAAAAACGTAAAAACGAAACAAAAAAACGTAAAAGCTTTAGGCCCTTCCAGGGTTTAAAAGTAATATTTCTCCAATTTTAGCTTCCCTTCATTGGCTTCCTGTTAAATCAAGAATAGAATTTAAAATTCTTCTTCTAACGTATAAAGCCCTTAATAATCAAGCTCCATCATATATCAGAGCTCTGATTACCCCGTATGTTCCTAACAGAGCACTTCGCTCTCAGACTGCAGGTCTGCTGGTGGTTCCTAGAGTCTCTAAAAGTAGAATGGGAGGCAGATCCTTTAGCTATCAGGCTCCTCTCCTGTGGAACCAACTCCCAGTTTTGGTCCGTGAGGCAGACACCCCGTCTACTTTTAAGACTAATCTTAAAACTTTCCTTTGTGACAAAGCTTCTAGTCAGAGTGGCTCATGTTTCCCTGAGCTACCTCTATAGTTATGCTGCTATAGGCTTAGGCTACTGGAGGACATCAGGGTCTATTTCTCTCACTCTGCTGAGTTCTCCTACTGCTCTTCAATCTGCAATGTTTGTTATTATTTCAGCTTTTAACTTTTTGTTCTCTGTCATTTTTCTCTTCATAGAAGGTACACCTGGTCAGGTGTTCTGTTAGCTGTGACATCATCAGGGGAGGCAGATCATCCTCTATTACCATCTAACATAGAAAGTACTCCTGGGTCAATGTGAGCTTCTGTGCTTTCTGTGTCTCTGCTCTGTCTTCTCTAAGCCCCAGTGGGTCGAGGCAGATGAGCGTTCACACTGAGCCTGGTTCTGGTTCTGCTGGAGGTTCTCCTCCCTGTTAAAGGGGAGTTTTCCTCTTCACTGTCGCTTCATGCATGCTCAGTATGAGGGATTGCTGCAAAGCCATCAACAATGCAGTGGACTGTCCACTGTGGCTCTACGCTCTTTCAGGAGGAGTGAATGCTGCTTGGAGAGACTTGATGCAACCTGCTGGGTTTCCTTAGAGAGGAAACTTTCTGACCAACCTGGAGGATCTGATGGAGTCTGACTTTATAAAGAGCCTTGAGATGACATGTTGTTAATTGGAGCTTTATAAATAAAATCTAATTGAATTGAGCTCGTTAAGAGTTCCCACACTTCCATGCAGACGTCCCTCTCCTCGGCGCGTTTGGTTCCAGCTCAGCAGGAGGTTCTGCTGCTCCGTACGGCTGATCGCTGTGCTGCCATCTTTCTGGGCTGGCTGTGAAATCAGCCGTGATGACGGCTCGGCGCCGGCTGCTGCTCTCCTCCTCAGTCGGCAGCTTTTCACTCAGAAACCCGATTCGTTCCGTTTTAACTCGGCGCTGAGATTCTAGAAATGGAACCAGACCTCCCTGACGGAACAAATCACAGCAGCTACCAGAGGGAGCAGAACTTCCTCTGGACCCAGAGGAGCTAGAACCAGGCAGCGCTGATGTCTGAGCCCGTCTGGGCCGGATCTGTGGACCGCAGCACAGAACCGGGTCAGAGGTCACAGGGACTGACAGACTGACCTGAGCCCGTTGAAGAGCTGCTTGGACTTGTCCAGCAGGTAACAGAAGTCGGTGACGGTCTTTCGTTCTCCTAGAGGAATGTCGTCCTCGGCCTCGGCTCCAGTCATGGCGCTTCACACCTGAGGACCAACAGAACACCATCAGGACCAACAGAACCATCAGGTCCAGAAAAACCTCAGGTCCAGTAGAACCTGAGGTCCAGTAGAACCATCAGGACCAACAGAACCATCAGGTCCAGAAGAACCTCAGGTCCAGTAGAACCTGAGGTCCAGTAGAACCTCTGGTCCAGTAGAACCATCAGGTCCAGAAGAACCTGAGGTCCAACAGAACCATCAGGACCAACAGAACCATCAGGTCCAGAAGAACCTGAGGTCCAGTAGAACCATCAGGACCAACAGAACCATCAGGTCCAGAAGAACCTGAGGTCCAGAAGAACCTCAGGTCCAGTAGAACCTCTGGTCCAGTAGAACCATCATGTCCAGAAGAACCTGAGGTCCAACAGAACCATGAGGTCCAGTAGAACCTGAGGTCCAGAAGAACCATCAGGACCAACAGAACCATCAGGTCCAACAGAACCATCAGGTCCAACAGAACCATCAGGTCCAGTAGAACCTCTGACAGAGAACAGAAGGCTTCACTCTCATCTCATTCATTATTATCACTCAGCATTCATTTATTTTTTCATATTTCTGATCCATTATTTTTTTTTATTTTATTTTTTCCAGTTTGTATTTCAATGTTTTGTTTCTTTTATATCATTTTAATTCTTAATTATTGTAACTTTATTAATATTGTTTCCATCATTTAGAACCCCAGGGAAGCGCAGGGAGAACCTGCAGACTGAGCCGGGATTCAAACCCGGGACCGTCTGGTTGCCAGGCAGCAGATAAATATGCGCCTGATTCGCTCGTCTTTATTTTATTTTATTTTATTCTGGCTGATGAGGTTCTGCTCAGGCCCGGTTGGAGCGAGCGCAGCAGCTCCACAGGTGTCCTACTTAGAGTCTCTGGGAGGCGCCGCTTTTAGGCTGACCCAGCCGTCCCAGATTCTGCTCTCACGGCGGCGCCGGCCTGCGGTTCTGAGACGCCGCGCAATCGGGTCAGAACATTCAGACGAGGCTCGTTAAATCACGGATGATTGGATGGAGCTGCAGACGGAAAGGTTCTGATCCGAGACGAACCCGAATAAACAGAGCATCCAGAACCAGCAGAGCTGCAGGGCCTGACCCATCAGTCAGGTTCATCACCAGACAGCAGAACCTCCATGGTTCTGCTGTCTGGCTCCATTAGAACTTTGCTGCTCAGCAAGCACGTGGCGACAGTGGAGAGGAAGTCCTCCTTTCAAACAGGGGGAAACCTCCAGCAGAACCAGAACCAGACCACCTGCAGTGGCTGAGAGGACCAGAATCAGACCCGGAAGACCCGGTTCTGGAGTAAATTCTGGCTGCTTTATATGTTCTGAAGTCCAAACATCTGTGGTCTACGGACCGAGGAACCGGGCCTTCAGAGGGTTCTGTTTACGTCACACAGGTCTCAGTCAGTCCAGCTGCAGATGGTTCTGACCCGTTTAGGGAATATTGTCATGATCTGCAGGAACCAGCGCGTCCAGAGATAATCTGTTCACATGTTCTGTTCCTAACGACCAGAACCTAGCCGGTACTACAACGGGTCGTCCATCCATCGTCTGGGGCAGCAGGTCCAGGAAGGAACCAGACCCCCCCTCAGGTCCATCCTCCAGCTCAGTGTCCGGGACTCCAAGGTCCAGTTCAGACCGGACATACAGTCCCTCCAGGTTCTGGGTCTGGTCCCGGTGGGTCGGGCCCAGAAACCCCCAAAGAGGCCTCCTGGTCAGAACCACTGACTCCTTTCGATGCGGCGGAGCAGCGGCTCCCCCCCCCCCCCCCAGCTACTCTCAGGAGGAGGTTCCTGTCGACCCAATCTGTCATCGGTGTAGAGTAAACCGGGTCGGGTCGGACACTGGTGTAGAGTTTTTCTCTGGTTCCACGCGGATCATACTGTCAGATTTGTCTCATAAAAGTGAAACCTGTACCATAAATTCTGGCCCGGCCCGGTCCGGTCCGGTTACCCCGTCTGGCCAACGAGCATCAAGCAATCCAGATCCCTTCCTCAAACGTTTCCCTGGCGGCATTTGGAGAACCCAGTAGAACCCAGTAGAACCCTGCAGCCATCGTTATGAGCGCCAGCAGCAGAACCACCACAGCTGTAATCGGTCGGGTTCTACGGGTTTAACGAGTCCAGAATTACTGAATTAAGATGAAACGATCCGAATAAGAAGAGACAGAACCGTTCAGACGCAGGACTCATCATCCGGATGGTTCTGAACGGGCCGAGCCGGGCTCAGAGAGGGCAGGTGTTCCTGCAGAGCCCCTGCTTCTCCTCATCGAAAGGACTCAGCGGAGGGTTGGGCCCCTGGGAGCCTCCCTCTGGGGCTACTGGACCCGTCCCACTGGGTCCAGAACCCAGGGTGGACCCAGAACCTTTAAGACGGTTTGGGGTTTGTTAAAGTTTACATTTTAGATCGACTACTTTTGAGCTGAAGCACCGTTTCCTCTGCTTTCTGGACCCAAATCGTCCCACTTTGGGTTCTGGAAGAACCTTTTTACGACCCAACGGTTCATAAAACCCGTTCTGATAATAATCTCTCCTGGATTATTTAGTGGGAATAAAATCCCAGCCGGACTCATCAATCCAAGCCGTGAGGAGCATCACCTGATTCGGCCGAACCGAACCTTCTCCCATCAGACCCAAGAGGAACAAAGCCAGGCTGGATGGAGGATGGAGGTGGAGCTCAACATCTGGATCATCTGGACCCCAGCGGCGGAACCGCAGGCAGCCTCAGCCCGGTTCTCAGCCCGGTTCTCACCTCTGCAGCCGATGAGGAGGAGGAGGAGGAGGACGAAGAGCCGCGGAGATGCTCCTTATCTCTGATCTCTGCAGAAAAGCCCGGACTCACGAACATCCCACTGGGTCCCGGAACCACCGGACCACCCGGAACCACCGGCACCGCGGAGCCGGAGGAGATCGTCCGTCAGCGCCGACAGGGAGGCTCGGAAAGCGGGGGAGGAATCGGGAGGACGGCCGCTGCGCTGCGGCTCCGCTGCTAGCTGCTTCCGGGTCAGGACCTCCACAATAAGAGCCTCCACCCTCACACACCAGGTTCCACACCAGGGGTGTCAAAACTTTTTGGCTCGTGGGCCGCAATGTTCAAATGAAAAGCACTCGAGGGCCAATAAATAAATAAAAATAACAAGCAAACAATTGATGTGATTTCTTTTTTTTTTTTTTTACCTGCTCTACAGAATATGATCATTTTAAATAAACAAATTAGACTATCTGTACTTTGCCAATTTTAATAAATGACATCCAATCAGATTTTAATGCACAAAAATCTGCATTTAAGCAATGATCATTGGTTAGATGTACCCCTGTTTACAATGAAATTTAAAATGTGTGATTATTAAAAGACAAATGTTTTATGTTATACGTAACATTCAGTTGTAACATCTTAACTTTTCTGTAATAATTTTGCCCTAATTAAAAGTAAAACGTGCTGTTTGGCTAAATGTTTCTCAAAATGCAGTTGGAGGGCCGCATAAAATCAGCACAAGGGCCATAAATGGCCCCCGGGCCGCACTTTGGACGCGCCTGTTCTACACAGAACCTGACGGAACCGAACCGGCGAAACCAGCGGACAGCGGAAAATTAGCTGGTATTAAAAAAGATATTAATAAATCAGAATAATCATAAAGTTAATTTATTTGCTGGTATAAAAAAGGGATATATTAATAAATCAAAATAATCAAAAAGTTTGTTAATTCATAAAAAAATAAAAATAATTTTTTTTTAATAGTGTCCTGTCTGATAGTGTAGCGTTAAGAATGATTTGTCTTAATGCCAAAAACAGATTTTACTTTCACCAGTGGAGCCTTACTGCTTTAGAGCTCCGCTTGGTTTATATCTGCAAGAAGCTTTATTATAATTTATTCTGGGAATATTTCATGTTCAATGGACACAGAAACAGGTAGAAGAGGAAAAAAGGAGAGAAACAGACGAAACGCTAAAAAGGAGAAAAGGTGAAAAAAGACAAGAGGAAAGGTATAGAGTGATATAACATCCTCCGAGTCTGCTTCTATACCTGCAGAGAGATATAAAAAGAACAGCAGAACCAGCTGATAAAGTATTGCAGGTACAAACAACCAACACCTTGATACCATCACTGAAGAATATCCAGGATTAATTAATACGACATGTAGAAAGTGACAGCTGGAGATAATAACAGGGTTTATGGATAGAAGTGAGTCTGTAGCACCTGGATCCAAAGTTTGTGAATTTAGTAATTCAGTTCAGAAAGAAAGTTTTTATATCAGCTGTTTGGTTCTGATCATTGAATGTTGGGTTTTATCTCCCAGATGAACCCAAAACAAGCTGAAATATGTTGATGTGTGGAAGACATCTAGAAATCAGTCGTGAACCGTCGCGTTGATTTTAAACAAGTAACACAATAAAAAGTTGGTCATAAATTCACAGGAAATATGTTTTCCTTTCACCAACGTCTGTTAAATCTCTACAGGTACACATTCTACCAAAAGTATTGGCTCCCCCGCCTTTAGACTAATATGAACTTCAGCAACATCCATTAATAGGCGCTCCATGAAGCTCTCTGCGGTTCTGGAGCTGATCTGAAGGCAGCAGGAAGGTTGGAGGTCTGCAGTGATGGACTCTGCAGACAGCTAATGACCTCTGACCTCCATGTTCCTCAGCATAGAAGTCAGAGGTTATCTAAGGCAAACGTGTCAAACTGAAGGCCCGCGGGCCAAATCCGGCCCATAAAGGCATTTTATCCGGCCGTCCAGAGCCTTAAAAGGCATCATGTCATAAAGTAGAGGCATAAATGCTTTTAAAGTGTATAAAGTGGCTAAAACTGAGCCTCTTGTAGTGAATGTGGATTTTTCTGTGTAGTAACAGCATCCTGCCACTAGGTGTCAGTTTTCCCACATTAAAATAACCCAGAAATGTCCAGAAGAGAAGAAGAGATGCAGAATGATGAGTTTAAAGTGGAACTCAGCCCAATATCACCTTTATTTACAGATAAACTGTATAAACTGGGCCTAAGGTGCTACTTTTAGTTTAATGTGCATTTTTGTTTACATTTTTATATGAACTGGAATTATATGAAATCAAAAGTATCATCTATACAATGACGTCATGATGCCAAAGTGGAACAATATGAGTCTGGCTCCCTGCTGTACAGAGCATAGAGAGCAGGTTTATAGAGATTATAGGTTTACTCCTTTGAAAACCAATGAAGATAAAACGGAAAATATGCGACTTGATGGGAAATAGTGATAAAATTTTTGTTAATACATGATGGACAAAAAAGTTCTTAACATTTTTTACTGTAGCCTGTAGGTTTTGAACCAAGTGAACAAACTCAGTCCTGCTTGGACCTCCAGCACCATCATTCAAATCTCCAACGGCTCACAGGAAGTTTGACTTTATCCTAGTGAATCATTTAGTTTTTGCAGCTTAAACTTCCTGCAGACTCTTCAGATCAGTCTGGTGATTCTGACCCCTTAAACATTTGAGCTCCTTCACGGCTCCAGCTTCTTCATCTGCTCTCAGGTTTCTGTCTCCTGCTGCTGGAGCGCCTAAAGCGGACCCAAACGCATCGTCTCCCGGTCAGAGAACCGGTCCAAACTCCTAACAGGAAGCAGGTGGGATGCCACTTTCAGCTTAAAATCTAACATCATTACAGAAAATCAATGTTTTAAAAACATATAATAAAGTAGAATGTTCTAAATGCTTTAACCGGTGGGGTTCTTACGTCTCTTCATTACTGATTAAAGTGCGCTGGAGGAGAAACACGACTTCCACACATCAGGAACTACGACTCAAGGGTGTGAACGACTTTTTATTCCAATTACAGGAGGAGGAGTTTCCAGCTGCAGAGCAGAGTGCTCAGAGGAACATTGGCACAGACATAATGCCCAGACCATCAGGGACGCACCGCCTGCTGCTCACATCCTGCTCCAAACGCAGCAGAACCAGAACTTTAGTGGTTCTGGGTTCTAGTCCATCTCTGCCCACAGATCCTGCTTCTTCTCAGGAATGATCTGCAGCGTCTCCTGGGCAGGCGGTGCGTCTCTGCTGAGAACTGAAGAAAGATCCGTCAGAAAGCCCCTGGTGAAGGAAGCAGCTGCCCCCGGCCACAGAGACAGACAGTGTGCAGGACATCAGGATGAATAAATTAGAGTTAAAAGCTTTAAGGCAGAGCGTAGCATGATGGCTCAGACTCAGTACTGCAGCGGGGGGGGGGGGGGGGGGGGAGCGTCCCGCCCACCGCTCCAACCCTCTGCTTCACCTTCAGCGCCTCCAGAACCGAGCCGCGGGGCGGGTTTGGGAGCGGCGCTGATGGAGCCTCTGAAGCCGACGGCGGCGAGCCTCACAGGAAGTAAGGAGTGGTGGTGCGGGGGGGGATGACGCGCTCCGAGTCCGGCACGGCCCGGAACAGCTTGGGCTCCCTGCGGCCCACGTCCTTGAAGACCATGATGGAGGCGATGTTGCCGCAGCGGTAGCAGTAGTTGGGGGCGGACCACACGGTCACCAGCTTCTCCTCGAACATGAACTTGTAGCCTTCGTGGACCAGCTGGTGGGCGCGGCAGATCAGCTTCAGGCTGTTGATGTGGACGAACTGCAACAGAGACAACACCGTCACCGTGGCGACAACACCCCCCCCCCCACCCCCACCCCACCCCACCCACAGTCAGCGCCCGCCGCACCTCGTTGGTGACCTTGGAGCCGAAGAGCCAGCCGGCGCCGCGGGGGCTGATGGCCCAGGTGTCCACGTCCTCCGGGTCGGACCACACCAGGTCGCAGAACGCCCCCTTGTGGGGGATCTCCTGGTTGCGCTCGATGGTGCGGATCTGGTCCAGAGTCTTGATGTCGGGCGACAGGCCGCCGTGGACGCAGAGGATCTGCTCGTCTATCAACTGGATCAGCAGAACACGGCTCAGCCTCACAGATCAGAACCTGACAGAAGTTACACGTCCAGAACCGGTTCTGCAGCAAACGGGTCGGAGGTGTTGGAGGATGCTCGTCTGAACTTTATTCACTAAAGACCCGTGGAGCCGGTCCAGACCAGACGTTCGGGTCACAGAACCATCGGTGCTGGAAGTTCTCCTTCATGAGGATCTTTGCTGCTCCTCGTTCATTGGTGCCGATACTCTGGCACAGAACCGCCTGGTTCTGGTTCTGCTGATTAACCTCTGACGCTTTAGGAGCTGCTCAGCAGATTTAACGTAATGTAACTGGGTCAACTGGACCGGGTCGGCAGACGCTCAGCTGGTTTGTTTTCGCCACCAGGGGGCGCTGCAGCATTTGCTGATAAACTGCTGACGTTTACCAGCGTTACATTAGATTAGAAGTAAAGCAGCCGATGGTTGAGGGTTCAATTCCTCTCTAGTGTATCTGGATCCACATCCTGCTGGATGAGCATCCTCCAACAGAACCGGGTGGATTTGTTCCCCTCAGGAGATCCAGATGGACCTGAAACCCCGAACGCCTCGGGGTTCAGGACTGGTCTGGATCACACTCAGGATCAAATCTCATGCCATCAGAACAGGCGAAAGCAGCCGGACCGAGCGGTACCAGGCAGCGCAGAGGCCCGGCTCCGGCAGCCGTACAGAACCAGGAGGCACGGCTGATTCTACGAGCTAAAGCAGAGCGGAGGGAGAACTCACAGCCGCCACCGTCAGCATGTCGAACACCTTGGTGCAGTATCTCCAGGCGTTGGCGTTCCCGTACTTTGTCTGACATTCATCTGCAAGAGGAGAAAACGGGCCGCGGATCAGAACCCCGGGCTTTAAGGAGCGGCGCCGAGCGGCGGCTACCTACCGTAGAAGCCGTACACCTGGGTAATCTGCCGGCTCTCGTGGTTTCCTCGCAGCAGCGTGATGCGGTCGGGCCACTTGGCCTTCAGCGCCAGCAGGTAGGTGAACGTCTCCAGGCTGTAGTAGCCCCGGTCCACGAAGTCGCCCTGCACAGAGACACGGGCCGTCAGAACCGGGCAGAACCGGCACCACGCGGCCCGTCTGCTGGAACCAACGGGGGTCCGACATGCAGCTCCACGGCACAAAGAGCAGAACGGAGAACCTCACGTCCGTCACATCGACTCTACGTCTGTGATTTTAACCTTTATTCATGATCTTCTGTTGGTTTGTTGGTTTATCTTCATTTGTAAAGTTGAGTGTTTTTAAAGGCCCCAAATAAAACGCATCATTAGTATTAATAAAGTATTCACACCGTGGGAACGTTCTCCAGCTTTAAGCCATCAGGGTGGAACGGTGGCGTTTCTACCCTGGGTGAAGCACCATGTCCCCCCGTGGGACGCTGGGGGACCAGGAGGACGCTGGGGGACCAGGGGGACGCTGGGGGACCAGGAGGACGCTGGGGGACCAGGGGGACGCTGGGGGACCAGGAGGACGCTGGGGGACCAGGGGGACGCTGGGGGACCAGGAGGACGCTGGGGGACCAGGGGGACGCTGGGGGACCAGGAGGACGCTGAGGGACCAGGGGGACGCTGGGGGACCAGGGGGACGCTGGGGGACCAGGAGGACGCTGGGGGACCAGGAGGACGCTGAGGGACCAGGGGGACGCTGGGGGACCAGGGGGACGCTGAGGGACCAGGAGGACGCTGGGGGACCAGGAGGACGCTGGGGGACCAGGAGGACGCTGGGGGACCAGGGGGACGCTGCTCTACATGCAGACTAAAGACATGAACTCTGATCAGATCTTCTTCTCTCCTCCATGTCTGCTGGAAAACTGCAGCAGGACGACTTCTGGTTTACTTCTTGCTGCTCATCCATGAAAGACCAGATTTATGGAGTCCACCACCAGCAGATGTCTCCTCCCACCTGAGCTGTGGGTCTCTGCAGCTCCCCCAGAGCCACCATGGTCCTCCTGCTTCTCTGGTCAATGCTCTCCTGGTCCAGCCTGTCAGTCCAGATGGACGTCCATGTCCTGGTAGGTCTGCAGGTGGTCCATCCTCTCTCCAGGTCCAGATGACCTCTGGATGTTGCTGGAGAACCTGACTCTGCTGTAAACTGGACCAGAACCTCCTCCCTGACCCGTCTGCTGGGTTCCTTGATGCTGGATGTTCTCTAAAGAACGTCCCAGAAGCAGAACATCTGCAGTCAGACTCTTTAAATGAACCACACCTGGACTCTGGAGGTCTGGAGCTGCTCTGGGTTTAGATTTCAGGGGATCAGCACCATGGAGCTGAACATAAATGCCCGCCACACTAATCAGATGTTTATATGCAGAACATATTCATGCGGCGTTCTCACTGTGGAACCAGCAGGTCTTACCATGAAAATGTAGTTTGTGTCTGGAACTTGGCCTCCGGTTCTGAAGAGCTCACATAGATCATAAAACTGGAAAACAAAGATTAAACACAGCGTTTTATTTTATCACCCGTGGAGGTGAGGTGACCTCTGACCCCAGAGGACGCGCCTGAGACCCACCTGACCGTGAATGTCTCCGCAGACGGTGACCGGCGTGGCGACAGGCTGGACGTTGGACTCCTCCAGCAGCAGATCGCACACGTAGTCACATAATCTCTGCAACGAGACGCTGGCATTAGAATCAGGCAGAACATCAGTGGTCCCAGCAGGGTTCTGCAGGGTTCTGCAGGGTCCGGCTCAGTGCTCCGCTCTCTGACCAGTGAGGTACTGAGTTAATTTCAATGGAAGGAGTCACGACCCACATGGAAATGACACCAGTAACGTCAACAGAACCAGAAACTCTTTGTGTTTCCGGGTCTGAAGCAACGCTAACCCTCCTCCAGGTACCGGGGAGTCCAACAGCTGTTCTGATCTGGTTCTGGTCCAGGAGCTCTACAGAAAACCGTCATCTCCGTAATAAAGGTATGAATCAGAAGCCAGAACCTGAGCCTCTTATTACCCTGCTTAAATGCAACATAAAACCGAAACGTTCTATTCAGGTTCTGGTTCTGTCAGGTGAAACACCATCAGCCGGGACCGACGGGTAAATTAGTGCTGAATAAAAGGACAGAAAGAGCAGAAAAGTCAAATTACACGTAGGATCTCTGCTTTAGATTCAGGTCAACACGTCCCAAAAAGTTAAAAAACAAAACAACTGGACTTTTTCCTGGAGTTTGATGAGTTTGCAAAGCTTCGGTTTAATTAGCGTGTTATCTAAGCCATTACAAGGCCTTAATTGGGCCTATATGACATCACTATAAAGCCCGGAGCTCCACACTAGTCCAGACTTTTGAACTGAGAAAACTTTCTGGATGGGAAGAGAAACGCCTTCAAACTTGGGAAAAAAGTCCAGTTTTTTTTTTTTTACTTTTTTGGATTGACCATGACCTGAATGACTGAGAATCTTCACCAGCATATTTCATAACTTGACTTTCTGGATTTCTCCTTTTGTTCCTCAAAGTTTGATGAGTTTGTGACCAAAAACTAAAAATATGGGCCAAGAATCCCAGATTCTCCTGATTCATGGAGCAAAGCGTCTGTCCCTGTCGACTTCATCAGATTTTAGAGGAACAGGCAGCGTGTTGTTGCTGTTTAGATCCACAACAAAGTCAGTTTTTATGACTTAAAATGTTTATTTGGAGTCAGAGGGGTAAATATTCCAGCTGACTGACTAAAAACACAGATTTCATCTTCAGCTGTTCACCTTTTCAGACCCAAACCTGAAATATTCAACGTCAGATAAAAACAAAGAGGGGAACGTTGATAATATGGTGATTGGATCTGAAGTGATCCCTGTAAAGGGCTCTGGTAGGAACAAAGATCTGTATGTTCTAGAAAAGGTTCTAGAAAAGGAGACGGACCGACACCAGTCCGGACCTGGAGAACCCCGACAGTCCAGAACCAGACCGGATCAGACGCTGGATGCTGGTTTCTGATCTTCAGATGAATGAGTTGGGTCTGCTAATACCTTTATTTTTATCTCTGTGGTTGAACAGAACCAGAACCAACTGTAAACACAGCGGAACATGCACCACAGCTGAGCAGCAGAATCCTACAGCTTAACCCGCTTCAGGAGAGCCTCTCAGCGGCTTCCAGTTCGCTTTGAACCCGTCGGTTCATTTCGTTACATCTTACATATTTTCATCACTATAAAACAAAGCTTACTTATAATTTATTACTCTGACCCCAGGCAAACGGAGCAAACACAGATTAACGCTTCTTAAGGTGGACTTTTTGTAGTTTATCACTTTTCCTTATGAAACTTAGCCGTTAGCTTCCGCAGCTCCACATAAACTCGACAGCTCCGTGGATCAAAAAACTCACCTTTAAGTCGTTTTCTGGTAAATATTTGCAGTGTTTCGCAATTTCGACGTATTTATCAAGATCTAAAGGAGCCATAATCAACCAGGAAGGTATAAAATCTGAAAATAAAACTGCTAAAGGCGACTAGCCTTCCTGCTAGCTAGTTCCGCTTCTCTTTCCGCCTGCGTTTCTTCTTCTCCTGTGGCGGACAGCAGCTGGCGGGAACACAGCATGGCCGCCACCTGCTGGCCGGAAGAAGAATAAACGGACATCTGGCGCTTTAACTCTGAGCTTCAGGGGAATAGCAGCTTCATCATGACTAGATCCCGATTCTTCTACCCCCACCCCCATTTAAACAGGATTTGCCACCCACCACCATCTTGGAAAAGCCAGTATTTGGTTGGTGTTAGATGTCTTTTTCACTTTTTATTGAGCTATGTCAGCTTTGCTTGGTATCGCTTTTCTGCTGGAATTTTAATTTAAATTCAGATATAACAGAAGGAAGATAAAACTGTCTGATTCGGATGGAATTTGGTCCACATGTACATCATAGGGTTGTAACAATACATCGATCCACATCGATATATCAATTAAACGATTAATGATCCAATTACATCAATGCAAAATTTAAATATTGATCCATATCGTAATTTTTAAGATGCACCTTTATTTTGAAATTCACAAGGCACGAGACTAAAATGAACAATTGATCTATTGTTGTTATCATTATTATTACTACTACTAATGTTATTTTAAAATTAGAAGAATTTTGTTTTTTATTTAAATGCCTGGTTCGAAATAAAATGGTCAATATTTGTTTTTTGTGAGTTAATATTTATTATTATTCTTAAATTATATTATTATTATTATTATTATTATTAATATCAACTAACATGGAAAATGATATTCCAACATATTGATCGCATCAACTGGAAATTGTGATAAACTTGCTTGTTTATTCTAAAATAACGAGTTCCTTGTTGTTGTTTCAACTCCCAGCCTTTATTTAACTGGTGCTCTCTTAACACAGGTCCGAACAAAAACAACCGCTGCCGTTCATACATTCCACGCGCCCCCTGTCGTAACATATCTGCCATAAAGTGTATGTCGCAAAACATATTCTCTGACATCTCCCTTTTTTTTTTTTTTTTTTTTTAAAACAATAACATTGGCAAACAGTATCATCACTAATGCATGCAGTATTGATTCTGCAGTGTAACAGTAACATCCTTGTTTATTTTCAAACCCCAGCCATTTAGGGCTTCATCAACAAACAGCTTTGTATTTTATCTACACAATATCAGATTTTCTCTAGAACACTTTGACTATAACATGCCTCACAGATCTAGTCTCTGAACAGGTTTAACAACTCTACCAGATCTGGTTTGAGACAGTCCACTAGGGGTCTTCTTAGGGTCAGGAAAGCTACCTCCAGAGCTCGCCTGAACATCAGGTGTGTTAGGTTCTACAGATTGTTCAACTGAGGACCCCACCTCAGGCAGTGCTTGGAGATGACGACGATTTCGTCTGTACAGGGCTCCTTGCTCTGTAGCGATGACATATGACCTCTCTGTTGTACTCTCCCCAACCACTTCTGCAGGTGTGGACCAGGTCTTCTGATTGTCCAGCCTAGCGAGAACAGGGTTTCCTGGCTGCAGTGGTGTGAGTGGTCTCACCCCATGTCGCTTATTGTAGTGGAAAGCTTGCTTCCACTTCTCCACAGCGTCCTTAGCTCTGATGTGCTGTCGGTTTGGCCATTTTGGTTGCAGGACTTTATCCAGAGTAGGTAAGGTTGTTCGGATTTTCCTGCCCAATAATAGTTCCGCCGGACTGACACCAGTGCTGCTGTGCGGTGAGGATCTATAGATCATAAGAGCCAGTAGTGGATCTTTTTGTTGCGGTATTCTTTTGGCTGTTTGCACTACGCGTTCAGCATGTCCGTTGCCCTGTGGATTGTGGGGGCTGGAGGTCACATGCTTAAAGTCCATCTCATGGGCAAAGTCTTTGAAGACTTCACTGCTGAACTGTGGCCCATTGTCACTGACAACCTCTTCTGGTATTCCATACCGGGCAAAAGTAGCTTTCAGCTTTAGAGACACTTGAGCGCTTGTGGTGGTTGGCATGTGGAGAATCTCCAGGTATCTGGAATAATAGTCTGATATGACCAGAAAGTTCTCTTTTCCATGCTCACAAAGATCTATGCCGATTCTTTTCCATGGCCTGTCTGGGAGGGGTGTTGACAGGAGAGGTTCTCTGTTTTGTGCCCTCCTGTGCTCCCGACAGTACATGCAGTTCTCCACTTTGTGTGTGATTTGTGAAGCTAAGCCAGGCCACCACACCGAAGTGTTTGCTCTCATTCTGTATTTGTTAAGTCCTTGATGACCATCATGTATGCGTTCTAACATTTCTGTTCTCATTGACCCAGGTATCACTATCCTGCTCCCCCTGAGTACCAACCCATCATGCACAGACAGTTCATTTCTCACAGGAAAGTATTCTCTTGCACTGCTCTGTGTGTGTTGTATATGTTCAGGCCACCCATTTTTAATGTACCTGATTACAACTTGGAGATGCTCATCAGCTGCTGTCTCTGCTCTGATGCCATCCATCTTTGTCTGTGATGCTGGGATGCTGCTCATCACAGCAGCTACATAACACTCCACATCTGTATGGCTGTCTCTGCTGTGCACCGCTCCCTGTTGTGGGCTCCTGGACAGCATGTCTGCCACGACCAGTGTTTTCCCAGGTGCATATTCAGCCTCCAAGTTAAATCTCATCAATCGCATGAGGAGTCTTTGACAGCGTACTGGTGTGTTGTCAAGGTCTCTGGAGTTCATAAGTGGAATGAGAGGTTTGTGATCTGTAATCAGTTTGAATGCAGGCAGGCCATAGAGATATTTCTCAAATCTTTCACACGCCCACACAGATGCAAGGCACTCCTTTTCTATTTGAGCGTACCTCTTTTCAGCATCGCTTAATCGTCTTGAACAGAATGCCACTGGTCTCCAGTCTTCACCATGGAGCTGTAACAGGACACCGCCCACTCCATAGCTGCTAGCATCAGCTGAGACTACAGTGCTCCTGTTAGCATCATAGTACATCAAGGTAGGTGATGTTGTGAGAAGCTCCTTGATTCTGTCGAAGGCTGCCTGCTGCCCAGGACCCCAAATCCAGACTGATGTTGACTTTAGCAGTTCATACAGTGGTTGACCCACTGTGGCGAGGTCAGGAATATATTTCCCTAAATAGTTTATCATGCCAAGGGCTCTCCTTAGCTCTTGGACACTCTCTGGTGGGGTGAGCTTATTGATAGCTGACACTTTCTCTGGGTCAGGTCGCACACCATCTTTGTTGATCACCTGGCCCAAGAACTGTAACTCAGTTTTTCTCAGTGTGCATTTCTCTGTGTTTAACTTCAGGCCTGCTGACTCCAGACGCGCCATTACTTTCTGCAGGCGCTCATTGTGCTCACTCATGTCCTTCCCGAAGACGATGATGTCATCCATATAGACTGCAACTCCCTGCAGCCCTTCGAGAGTCTCTTTCATTTTCCTTTGGAAGATTTCTGGGGCGCTTGTGATCCCAAAAGGGAGACGCTTGAAGCAATACCTTCCATAAGGTGTTATGAAAGTGGTTAGTCTCTGGCTGTCCTTGTCCAGAGGGATCTGCCAAAATCCAGAAGCCGCGTCCAGAGAAGAGAAAACTGTGGACCCACTCAACTGGGCTATCATCTCTTCCGCTGTGGGCAGAATGAACCTCTCTCTTTTGACAGCTTTATTTAGTCTCTTTAGGTCGACACAGATGCGTGCTTGTCCATTCTTTTTCGGGACCGGCACCATCGGTGCACACCACTCCGTTGGTTCTGTTACAGCCTCAATGATGTCATTTGTCTCCATTCGGTCCAGCTCCTCCTTCACCGCTTTTAATAAGGGTATGGGGACCCGGCGTGCTGTGGCTACTGCATAGGGCTGAGCATTATCTTGCAGTGCAATTTTCACAGGCTGTGTTTTCAGTAAGCCTAACTCCTGTTCACTGGTACTGACCTCATACACTCGCTTTATTAGCCCCATTGCCAAAGATGTTGGCCTGCTGAGCAGGTTGTTCACACTCTCACCGCGAATAACATAAAGCCTGAACATGTATGTTTTACCTTTGTACACAGTCTGTGTGATAAACTGCCCCAAACAGTTCAAACCACCCCCGGGACCACTCAGTAGTTTCTTTGTCTTGTGTAGGACTCTCTTTGGCTCAAGTGTTTTATACACAGTCTCACTCATAACACTGCAGTCAGCTCCCGAGTCAATTTTAAACTTCACTGGCTTGTTTTCAATATCCAGTGTTACTGTCCATTCATCATCATTTTCTGATGTACCATTAACTGAGCCCAGGTAATAATGTTTATTTTGTTCATCATCCTCTGTCACTTCACTCACCAGCCTGCTTCTGCATGCTCTTTCCCAGTGACCCTTTTTCCCACATCTGTTGCACGTGGACTGTCTTGCTGGACACTTATCATATTGGCTATGTGGTGTTTTGCCACATCGTCCACATTTACTGCGGTCACTGTCTTTGTATTTATGCTTGTCCTGACGCGGTCTCCGGTCTTTAACCCGCGCGCCGCCATGTTTCTGCGCGACTTCTTGGATGGCGCAGACCCGCTCTCCCTGCTTGTTAACCTGTGCTTTCACCTCCTCGGACTGCCGTACCTCCTGTACCGTCACCTCCAGAGTGAGTTTCGGGATGAGCTGCAGCTTCTGTGACAACTCTTTGTCCGAGATGCCAACCACGATCCGGTCCCTTATGTGTTCATCTCGGTTCGCACCAAAGTCACAGTGCTCTGACAGTTCGTACAGAGCGCGAATAAATGTCTCTGCGCGTTCGCCAACATGCTGCACTCTCTGGTTGAAACAAGCCCGTTCGTGGATAACATTGCGTCTCGGAATAAAGTAGGCATCAAACTTTGCCATAACTGCGTCAAACTGATCTTCATCTTCACCCTCTCCGTAGGTGAAAGAGCTCAGTATGTTCTCCGCTTCCTTACCGAGTGCATAGACGAGCGTACTCACTTGAACCGGACCATCCTCCTTATCCAGTTTGGTCGCCGTCCTGTAGCGGGAGAACCGTTTTTTCCAATCAGGCCACTCCGCCGGGTTCTCGAAACAAAAACTCTCCGGTGGGTGAAACTTTGCCATAGCTCCGCCACTTCTGACACCATGTGATAAACTTGCTTGTTTATTCTAAAATAACGAGTTCCTTGTTGTTGTTTCAACTCCCAGCCTTTATTTAACTGGTGCTCTCTTAACACAGAAATTGTAACAGACTTTGTGATATCAGCAAATATCGTATCGTCATCCAAACAAATGGGTATAACTTCATGTCGGGTAAAGCTGGTGATTTACTCCCTAGATGGGGATCTGCCACCAGGGGACAGAAGTAGTGGCTTCAGAGGTAAAGTGACGGTGCTCAACCTCGTCCAGATCTTGAGTTAAATATCTTATGTTGTCTGAGCTTGTGACTTGTAATGTTATCATTTCCTGGATTCCTGGACATTCTGGTATAAATGAGTGTCGCAGACAAATTAGCCAAAGAATCTTTGGTTAATATTGACATAGATGTTAGCATTGCTTGAGGTAATTGATCAGTATCATTAAGGTATTCATGGGTCAGCAGTTGCAGAGAGGGAGGCACTACTTTAGTTGCCAGCCTATTATTGACCATCTGGTCCACAGGATCAAATTAAATTAACCAGACTTAGACTGGGGCATTGTGGATTAGCTGCTTGGTTAAAAATAATTGATAAGCACCCTGATGGATTATGTATTTGTGGTCAACCAGAACGTGTGATACGTGTTTTGATGGGTTGTCCTAGAAACCCGTCTGAAAGACAAGTTCTATTGCGTTCTATTTGCAGTCGGAACTCGGAAATCCCGGCTTACAATCGGAAAAATCAACTGTAACGACACCAAAGTTGGACTTTCACATGTTTTAAGGCCGATAGGGCTTCCATTTGTTCTCAATAGTCTGAATTCTAGACCTCTGGGTTGGAAAATCTAACTGGAACGGCCCCTAAAGTCGGAATAACGAGTCGGAAAGTTGGTGCAGCAGGACGGTACCCGACTTGGACATTCAAGATGGCCGTTACTCGCAGCAACATTGAGTAAAACGTCATACTTTGTTTGCAGCAGCTCTCTATTATTGATGTAACAATAATAGAGAGACGTTTCAGCTGTTTATCTGCAGAAAATACCGCCCAGAATAGCGTTATTGTCATTCTTATTGTTTTAACAATAGCAATGACGCAAAAAGGCGGAGATGACGTAATCTGAGACCCGTTAGTTACGACCTCCGAGGTGAAATGAACGCACGATGGTTGTCGGATCCAATATGGCCGCTCCTCGCATCAACAACAGTAAGCTGTGATAAAACACGCTTATTTTACAAGACACAGTTGTAAGAGTGCATCTAAAATCAACGTTGCATGTAGTGGCTGCCACTTTGAACCAAGCAAATTAAAAATGGTTTTTGCATGTAGAAAGTATAACTTTAAAGGATGTTTATAAACGGTACTGCAGACAAAACAACAGCTTTGCTGGCCGTCGCCATGTTGGAATTCTAACCTTTTGTGTTTTTTTGTTTCGTTTTTACGTTTTTTTGTTTCGTTTTTACGTTTTTCGGTTTTACTAAAACAGTGACAGTTTGCAGCGACGTTGAAAAAAGATTAGGCTTTGACATTGAAAAATTAAACATTGTAAAATCAACCATTGTAAAATTAAACATGGAAAAATTAAACATTGTAAAATCAAACATTGTAAAATTAAACACTGTAAAATTAAACATTGTAAAATCAAACATTGTGAAATCAAACATTGTAAAATCAAACATTGTAAAATTAAACATTGTAAAATCCAACATTGTAAAATCAAACATTGTAAAATCAAACATTTTAAAATTAAACATTGTAAAATTAAACATTGTAAAATCAAACATTGTAAAATTAGACATTGTAAAATTAAACTAAACATTTAAATTCAATTCAATTTTATTTATATAGCGCCAATTCATGAAACATGTCATCTCAAGGCACTTTACAAAGCTAAGTTCAATCATATTATACAGATTGGTCAAAAATGTCCTATATAAGGGAACCAGTTGATTGCTTCAAAGTCCCAACAAGCAGCATTCACTCCTGGAGAAGCGTAGAGCCACAGGGAGAGTCGTCTGCATTGTCCATGGCTTTACAGCAATCCCTCATACTGAGCAAGCATGAAGCGACAGTGGAAAGAAAAAACACCCATTAACAGGAAGGAAAACCTCTAGCAGAACCAGAACCAGGCTCAGTATGAACGGTCATCTGCCTCGACCGACTGGGGGTTACAGAAGACAGAGCAGAGACACAACAAGAGAGACAAACAAGCACAGAAGCACACATTGATCTAGTAATCTGTTCTACATTAGATGGTAATAGTGGTGATCTGTCCTCCCTGGATGATTTCACAGTCAACAGAACACCAGACCAGGTGTACCTACTATGAAGAAAAAAGAGAGAGAACAAAAAGTTATAAGCAGAAATGATGACAAGCAATGCTTAATTGGAGAGCAGTAGGAGAACTCAGCAGAGTGAGAGAAATAGACCCTGATGTCCTCCAGCAGCCTAAGCCTATAGCAGCATAACTATAGAGGTAGCTCAGGGTAACATGAGCCACTCTGACTAGAAGCTTTGTCACAAAGGAAAGTTTTAAGATTAGTCTTAAAAGTAGACGGGGTGTCTGCCTCACGGACCAAAACTGGGAGTTGGTTCCACAGGAGAGGAGCCTGATAGCTAAAGGATCTGCCTCCCATTCTACTTTTAGAGACTCTAGGAACCACCAGCAGACCTGCAGTCTGAGAGCGAAGAGCTCTGTTAGGAACATACGGGGTAATCAGAGCTCTGATATATGATGGAGCTTGATTATTAAGGGCTTTATACGTTAGAAGAAGAATTTTAAATTCTATTCTTGATTTAACAGGAAGCCAATGAAGGGAAGCTAAAATTGGAGAAATATGATCCCTCTTGTTGATTTTCATCAGAACTCTTGCTGCAGCATTAAAGCCATATCTCTTTTCAACGTTGCTGCAGCTGTCACTGTTTTAGCTCCATACAACCTTCCTTAGTATCAGAACCGTAGAACCGTTCTTTTTTTCAGGATTTAACTCCACAGAAGGAGACGTTCTGTTTTAACTGATGTTTAATGTGAACAGCATTACTTGTCCGTATCTGAGTGTCTGGATAAACTCTGGGTTCCTACACTAAGCAGGGCACTTTCACTGACAGCATCTCTCACTCAGTCTCCTCTCTGTCTTCTGGAAAGCTCCACTTCATTTATTCCTCTGTCAGGGTTTGACATCTGGCTCCATGAACGGCCAACACCTGCTGCAGTCTGCAGGTGTGACGCTGTTTCACTAAGCAGACCTTTGTCTGGGTGCTACCTGCAGCAGCTGCTCAGGTGTTGCTAACGTCTGTCTGGAAGATCCAGAGTCATGCTGGAAAACAGACACTTTTACACCGAGCCCTGACCTCACCGGCTGCGGCTAATTGCTGGGTGGCTTTGCAGCCTGATGACAGGGTCAGCTGAGTCAGCTTCGCCCGACCTTCTCCTGATTTACCACCTAGACCTACTTTCTAAGGTTGCTTCAGTTTCTGCAGGTTTCTGAACGTTCTGCCACAGCATTTCAATCAGGCCGGACTTTGACTGGACCACTTGTTTTTACAGCTGCTGCTGTGTTTGGGATCATTGTTCTGCTGCTTGGGGGGATTTATTTAATAGTGCAACATCACTGAACAAGGTTAAACCCTGTATTAAATTGCTGCTGCACCTTACCGGGAAACGCACTGCAAAACTGTGTACAATGCAACTGTCTACTTTTAAATCATTGCTGCACCTTACTGCATATTTGTTTACATTTGTTTTACACTGTTTACATTTCAACTGCCTACTGTTCACTGCTGCACTTTATCCGGAAGTCAATTGAAACTTATCCTGTAAGTGACTGTGATTTATCACTGCACTTTATCCTGTACTGTAATTCACTGCAAGGTATCCTGTAGAGTTACTGCAATCTTTCTGAGCTGTGTGAAAACGAAATTTCATTCTGTATGCACTCTGTGTATACAAAATGACAATAAAGAAAGTCTAAGTCTAAGTCTAAGTCTAAGTCAGATTTAGCCACCAGGCTAATGTCCATCCGGGAAACCAGGCAGGTTGACGGAGCAAAAGACAAAGAGAGAACATTGAAAGGGAATGACGACCCAGTTAGAACCGAGCTGGAGTAGTTCAGGTTCTGCTCAATGACTGCAGAGAGTCCGGCTCCTGATTCTGTAAATCAAGCCCACATCACCATCTGGCCACCACTGTGCTTCACTCCTGCTAAAAGGTCTTCATGCTGAGCTTCATGGTCCATCATCTCTGGTCTTCTCGGTCCAGAAGTCTGGTTCTTCCTCCAGGTGCAGCTCTGCTAACCTCAGTCCTGCTGCCATCTTGGTTCTGGAGAGACCAACCTGCAAGCCTTCCAGCAGCCAGACTGGTTCAGGGTCATGACCTTTGGCCTTTAACCTGCTAACTGAGGCCTGTAGAGTCTGAGGTGGAGCTCCTGGGGTTCTGGTCATTTCTCTGACCTGCTGGATGTCCATCCTGGGAGGTCAGCAGCTGCTTTACAGCCAGAGGAGAAGCCGGTAACTCAGAATTAACAATTAATCAGTAATTAACCACAATTAAACTAGGATAAAGCAACATCAATTCAGGGTAAAATCAATATAAATTTAGGAATAAACCACAAGAATGAAGCTATGATTACCACCAGAAAACCCAGGATAAACTCAGGGTCAACAGGACGAGGTGTCTTTCTACCTGGCTTTGTGTGAACACCTGTAAACTGCAGAGACTTTTTCATAGACGTGTTTCTACTGAAGCTGACCAGTCGATCGATGCTTCTGATCGGCACCACGGCGCTGATCCAGTCCCTGTGGAAAGGTCAGAGCTCCGCTTGGTGTTTCCTCACAGTTTCTTGGACAGTTTTGTTTAAGAAGTTCTTCCTGAAGTCGTGTTGATCCCTCAGGAGCAGGTCGTGTATCTGAGGAGGCTTCATCGCCCCCTGACAGTAAACCCTTTGAGTCAGCGTCAGAACCGCAGCATGTTTCCTGCTCTGCTCCATGCTGGGAGCAAAGGGGTTAAATCGCGTGCAGGTCTGAGGATAAAGCAGCTCAGGCTTCTCTGAAGGAGCTCCTCCTGCCAGCATCGCCTCCCTCTCTGTTGCTCCTCCAGTTTCCCTGCAGCTCCCGGAGGAACAACATGATGCAGGTCGTCGTGTTCTGCTGCGGCGTCTTATCTCTGCAACTTTTGCTCTGCGCTCACTGTGTGCCGGTGTTTGAGGGCAGGACTGCCGAGCAGCTGCAGGTGAGTCCAACAAGGAGAGCAGAGGGTTCTGGATGCTGCTGAGCCCAGAGACGGGCTGACAGGAGAGGTTCTGACGAGCAGAGAAGAGCAAATGTGAGGAGAATTAAACATTTCCTTTTCTTAAAGGACACCTGCAGGGTATTTAACTACCTACAGAGCACCCATGGGACCTGTACAGTGTGCCTACAGCGTGTATGTTAGATACTAGCTGGGTATCTGTTTAGCTTTACAAGGTTCCTAAGGGCTACTTAAAGGGTGCCTATGAAACGGGTACTTGGAGGGTACCTCGTTTTGGTGCCGTCTCTTTAAATCTAAAGATCGCAGAGCGTTCCACCCTGTTCAGCCATTGTTGTAGTCTGCTGGGGAACACTGTAATGAACTTTGTGGCTTATTACACCCAACAACCAAACATTTTCACTGATACACTTACAGCTTCAGCTCGGATTAGAAAATCGCTCTGAGAAATAAAAACGCCGTGTTCATGAAATTGGTACTCCAGACCTCCGTCACCTTGTTTAGCAGCTCTGCAGCAAACACCGTGACGTAATTGTTCAAAAAAACATAATAGAGACTTAAAAAATGGGACTCAACCAGAAAAAGATCTCTCTGCAGCTCCTGGAGAATAATGTCATCTGTTCTGCTCTCCCAGAGACTTCATGTCCACAACCACAGGGATTTAAGGTCTGGAAACGTGGATTTTGCAGGACATGTCCCCTTTAAGGGGTACTTCCTGGTTACTACAGGGTACGTCTGCACTACTCTCAAGAAAACTATGAGGTACTCGCTAGCAGGGTAACTTTGAGGTGCATGAAGCGTGGCGTCAGTGGCACTCCTGGGCTAGCTGTGGATGTGCGCTGCGCCTACCGGGTACTTAAAGTCAGGAGGATGTTGGTAGTAAGTGGTTTACTTAGCAGATACTTCTACCTGAGAGCAGATGGGACAGATTATGTCGGAACGGCTAAACTGCAGAAGTTTGAATGTTGTTTGAATAACAGTTGATCACATTTATAACCACAGAACATTAACTTTATTTCCCCTAGATGTGTAAAACCGTGGCTGCTAGCCAGTCTGACCTGTCACAGAGCTTATGGCTGTCCTTTATCGCCCAAAGCTTTCCTTTGTTCATATGTTCCTCTGCTGTTCATTTTAATCCGTATCTTTTAACTTTAATCAGGCTGTTATCAGGCTGTTATCAGGCTGTTATCAGGCTGTTATCAGGCCGTTATCAGGCTGTTATCAGGCCGTTATCAGACTGTTATCAGGCTGTTATCAGGCTGTTATCAGGCCGTTATCAGGCTGTTATCAGGTTGTTATCAGGCTGTTATCAGGCGGTTATCAGGCTGTTATCAGGCTGTCATCAGGCCGTTATCAGGCTGTTATCAGGCTGTTATCAGGCCGTTATCAGGCCGTTATCAGGTCGTTATCAGGCTGTTATCAGGCTGTTATCAGGCTGTTATCAGGCCGTTATCAGGCCGTTATCAGGCCGTTATCAGGCCGTTATCAGGCCGTTATCAGGCTGTTATCAGGCTGTTATCAGGCTGTCATCAGGCCGTTATCAGGCCGTTATCAGGCTGTTATCAGGCTGTTATCAGGCCGTTATCAGGTCGTTATCAGGCTGTTATCAGGCTGTTATCAGGCCGTTATCAGGCCGTTATCAGGCGGTTATCAGGCTGTTATCAGGCCGTTATCAGGTTGTTATCAGGCTGTTATCAGGCTGTTATCAGGCCGTTATCAGGCTGTTATCAGGCCGTTATCAGGCCGTTATCAGGCCGTTATCAGGCTGTTATCAGGCTGTTATCAGGCCGTTATCAGGCCGTTATCAGGCCGTTATCAGGCCGTTATCAGGCTGTTATCAGGCCGTTATCAGGCTGTTATCAGGCTGTTATCAGGCCGTTATCAGGCCGTTATCAGGTCGTTATCAGGCTGTTATCAGGCTGTTATCAGGCCGTTATCAGGCCGTTATCAGGCTGTTATCAGGCCGTTATCAGGCCGTTATCAGGCTGTTATCAGGCCGTTATCAGGCTGTTATCAGGTCGTTATCAGGCTGTTATCAGGCTGTTATCAGGCTGTTATCAGGCCGTTATCAGGCTGTTATCAGGCTGTTATCAGGCTGTTATCAGGCTGTTATCAGGCCGTTATCAGGCTGTTATCAGGCTGTTATCAGGCCGTTATCAGGCTGTTATCAGGCTGTTATCAGGCTGTTATCAGGCTGTTATCAGCTTGTTATCAGCCTGATAACAGGCTGATAATCTTCATTATGGAGTTCCTCAGGGTTCTGTTTTCAGTCCTCTTGTGTTCTTTTCTTTCTCCCCCTCCCTCCCCCTTTTTTTAACCAAAAACTGACAAAAATAAAACTTTATCTTTTTATTGCCTGAATATTTCATGTGTATAAGTAAAATGACTTAATAAATAGAACAAAATTCCCAATGAATGATGAAATTCTAAACTAAAGCTGATTCAGAAAAAGTCCAGAGAGGAAAAACCTCCAGAAGCTGAGCGTAACCATCCAGACCACCCTGGAAGAAGACAGGAGACACATGGACAGACACACAGAGGATTTTCTCCTCCACTAGATGCTCTTGTTTTGGGGTAAAGCTTCCTTCTCGCTGCAGGAAAACATCCCGGCTGGTGGCCCCGTGGTCCCTGTTGATTTAAGATGTTTGCCTGATGGATGCCAGAGCTTCTGCGGAGGGTTGTTGCCGTCAGAGTGTGCAGGCAGAGGCACGTCATGGTGCAGCTGGAGGGGGTTAAACTCTGCTGGTGTGCTGAGTCAGGGAAAAAGAGGAAAACAGCCACTTAGAGACACGAGACAAGCAGCAGCCGAACACGCAGCGAGCTCCAGAACCGATCCGTTGTTTCTTCTCTTCAGGAGAATCATGAAGTTCACTTTATTCCTGAGCTGATCCATAAATTCACATCCTAATCCGTTACCGAAGCAGCTGCTGACAGATTAAACCTGCGGACAATAAGCCGAGTTCTGTTGTTCGTGACTCAGTGTTGATGAATGTTTGTGGATAATTTTAGCTCCACGCACATTTGGCAGCCAGAAGGAATTTAATCTCTATTTTCAGCTTCTGCTTTTTCTGCTCCTTTTATTTTCCGGTCAGTTTTCCAAATAATGATGAATTTCAGGCTAGAGACTGAGACTGCCTGCCCTGTCACAGAGGACTCTGGACAGATGCATATCATCCCGATCATCAGTGAAACTCGATTCTATTGATGAAATGAGAAAATCACAGCCACCGGCCCGGCAGCCCAGATGGACTTTAGGCCAGAAGGAGACAGGAATGAACTCTAAATCACATCTGAATCAAAGTCTGAGCACTGGAAGCTGGGTTCCTTCGGCTCCTTTCTCGCTGTTTGTTGAAATCTTGTGTTTCCGTTTGCTTTTCCGTTCTTTTGTTGTTTTCCAGGGAGTTTCTTTTTTCTCGGTCTGCCCAGATGTTCTCCTTTCTGTTTGGGAACCAGGTCTGTCTGAAGATCCTCATCCTCTCTGCTGTCGGGTCCATGTTTCCTGTCAATCAGCTGCTGCAGCTCCTTAATATTTAATCTCCTAAATAACGGCCAGCTTGTCATCTAATCCAGGGTGGAGATAATTTTCTGTAGCTGCGTGAAAACTCGGCACCTCTGGGTTCTTCTACAGTCCAAGAAGGTTAAAAAACAGAACTTTACTTCAGTTCTTGTAGCTGAAGATGTTTTGCTCTTCATCTGGAGAGATTTCTCAGTTTGATGCCGGTGAGTCTGAAGGTCCGAGCTTTTAAAGCTGTAGGGTCGGTTCTGGAGATCCAAGCCCGCCTGGAGATCAGCAGCTTTGGTGCCGTTGTTAGCCGGGCTCACTGAGGGATGTTTGGAGCCGTGCAGGACGGTGAGAATTGTTCTGAAACTGACTGGACCTCAGGCTTAATGCTGAAAGCTGAAATCTGAGCCTCCTGCTCTGTCTGGAGATGCTTCCAGGACGTCTTTCTGCACTTCTGTCTTCTCTGTCCAGAATCTGGTTGAGCTGCAGGTTCTGATGCTGGTTCTGGTCCTGAGGAGCCGGCGCTGCTGGGTGGAGAGGTGGTGGAGTTTCTCCGGTTTAGAGGTCAGGATGTTCCTCCCTGCTCTGGGTTTGGGGATTTCATCCTCAGGATGAACCGACCTCTGACAGTTCGGTCTGAAATGGACCGGATGTCGTGTTTGGAGAAAATCCTTCTGGGTTTCTCTGATGTTCCAACAACGTCTCTGCTGGTGCAGAGCGGCTGAGAAGCTCGGGCCGTCTCCAAGCTGCGGCCCATTGTTTGGTTCTGAACCGGTCCTGGGCGACCGGGAGTCTTCGTCAGCACATTTCCTCGCTCCACGATCTGTAATCATCCCTTCAGTTTAGACAGATTCATGTCTGTGGAGGATGGTTTCCATCAGGCATTAAAACCCTCCGATAAGAGCGCAGAAAACAACACGACTCCCTTCACATCAGCCCTGACACTCATCCATGAACAGACATCCCATAACCTGAGGCCACAGAAGCAATGACAGCTTCACATGAAATATGCTTCACATGAAATATGCTTCAGATGAAATATGCTTCACATGAAATATGCTTCAGATGAAATATGCTTCATCCTCACGTGTTGAAACCTTCAGCCTGGAAGCTTCAGCTTCAACACTTTGACCTGCAGGAAGGAAGCTGACTGCAGGTTTGCTCTGAGACGCCTTCAAGTTTAAACCTTAATGTTTAATTGAAAGGAAACACGTTTATTATTTAGTGAGATTATCATGTTCGTTGATCTAAAACAACTCTTGTCTTTCCGTAAATCTTTCTTCTATAAATAAACGTACCTTCCTACCTTCAAACAGACAATTTGTTTCCGTTTCTTCCGTTGAATGAAAGAAACCCAAAGACAAAGAGAAAACAGGATTTTTAGCTAAAATACGGCGACCAAAAACGTCCCAGAACTAAACAGGAAGTGAGAAAACTGGACATTTAAAGGACAAACAAGAAGCTGTCAGGTTAAAAAACGCTGTACTTACAGCAGCCGGTCAGTTACATTTAGAGACGTTAACGTTTACAATATTACAACATAAGTGAGAATTTACACAGAAATTTACAATATGGTGCCAGATTATGTAAAGGAGTAACTGCAGCATTTGGGATCATCTGCCTAATTCTGATCTTAGTTTAACAATTTTAATCATTTAATTAAAGTATATCTCATTAATGCCAGACTGAAGCAAAGCAAATGTTGCTGTAATTCCTATTCTACATGTTTTTCCTGAGAGGATTGAGTGAATGTGTTGGTCTGTTGTATGTATCGCACCCCAGGGTCTAAAATAGAAACTACAGTACAAATAATTGAAAATATGTTTTCAGGCAATCAGAAAAGAGCTATATTAACAGGTGATCTGAACATAGACCTTTTGAACCCTAGCCACAATAAAAATACAGATGATTTCATTGAGATGATATATAGTCTTGGGTTTTATCCTATGATCACAAAACCTACCAGGATTACCCAGCACAGTTCAACATTAATAGACAATATTTTTTACAATGATTTGGAAGACACTACTGTGAGTGGTTTACTCGTATGCGACATAACTGACCACCTACCAGTTTTTGCAGCAATTGATGGTGAGAATGTTATAGAGCAAAATGAAGGTTGTACATATAGAAGAATAAAACCAGAACAATCAATTGCAGACCTAAGAGAGGATTTACTAAGACAAAATTGGAGTGAGGTTTATAAGGAAGAAAATGTCAACAATGCATATAGCATATTTCTCAAAAAATTCAGTATGTTGTATGACAAGCATTGCCCATTAAAAAGTAGAAGTATAAAAATAAATAAAAAAGAAAATGCATAGATGTCAAAGGGGCTTATTAATGCTTGCAAAAAGAAAAATATGCTATACAAGGAATTTATCAAGGCGAAAACAATAGATGCTGAAAAAAGGTATAAAAAATATAAAAATAAACTCACAAGTATACTAAGAAGCTGCAGAAAAAAATATTTTAGCTCCAAATTAGAAAAGAATAAGGTTAACACAAAAGGATTATGGGCAGTTACAATAATTAAAAGAGGGAAGAAAGCACTTTCTTACCCAAAATATTTTATCCATGAGAATAGAACAATAACTGACACTAAATGTATTGCTAATGAATTTAACAAGTTTTTAGTAAATGTGGGTTCCAATCTAGCGAATGAAATCAAAGATGATGACGAGGCAGAAGCTGAAGCTATTAAAAATGTGGAAATAAATAAGAACTCAATGTTTTTGAATGCAATAGAAGAGGAAGAGATAATAAAAATTGTTCATGAACTCAAATCAAAAACCTTTGCAGATTTTACTAACATTGACATGGAATCTATAAAAAAACTGATAAGAGCAATTGTAAAACCACTGAGGTATGTTTTCAATTTATCTTTCCAAACGGGAATATTTCCACAGGAAATGAAAACTGCCAAAGTGGTTCCATTATATAAAGCTGGCGAAAAACATTGTTTTACAAATTACTGTCCTGTGAGCATTTTATCACAATTTTCAAAGATCTTGGAGAAGTTATTTGTAAAGTGTGGGTGGGGTACCGCAAGGCTCGGTGCTGGGACCAATTTTGTTTTTAATGTATGCAAATGACTTGAACAACATCTTAAACATGAAAATTGTATCATTTGCAGATGATACAAATGTATTTGCATCTGGTAAAAATCTTAAACAGACACTTGCGCTAGTCACACAAGAATTGATCAAAATAAAGAGATGGTGTGATATAAATAAACTATCGTTAAATTTGAAAAAAACTAAATTCATGATATTTGGAAACATTAAAAAAGTAGTGAAATAAAGTTAAGTATTGATGATGTAGAATTAGAATTAGTTGATGAAATAAAATTTTTAGGTGTCATTTTAGATAATAAAATTAGTTGGAAGGGACATATACAGCACGTCCGGTCAAAGCTGGCCAGATGTTATAAATAAAGCCCGGCACCTTCTAACCAAACAAGCTTTACACACATTATACTGCTCATTATTTCAGCCTTATTTAACCTATTGTGTTGAAGTGTGGGGTCACACTTACAAAATAAACATTCAACCATTGATTATTATGCAAAAGAAAGCAATACGAGTAACGAATAACAAACATTATAGAGATCACACCCACTGTTCATTCCTTGATTTAAGAGTTCTCAAATTTGTAGATCTGATCAATTTTAGAACTGCTCAAATTCTTTATAAAGCAAGAAATAACTTACTTCCTGTGCACATACAACAAGTGTTTTCTGATAGAGATGGAAAATATAATCTAAGGGGAAAATTAAATTTCAAAACTAAGTATGTTCGAACAACAAAAAGAAGTTTTAGTTTATCAATTAGCGGAGTGAAGCTCTGGAACAGCTTGCCTGAAAACATTAAACAATGTAAAAGCATCCAGCAATTCAACAAAAAATATAAGAAAAGTATTTTTGATGAATGTAAAAAAGAGTAATATATAAAAGTTGGTATACTGTTTGTCTTACTGTAAATATTTGTCCTTTACCTCCATGACACATGTAACTGAGGCGTAGGGCTTAATAATCTTATGCTTCATCCTACTCCTTTTTGAAACATGATGCGTGTTTATGAAGCATTCAATGTAAACATTGTTAAATCATATCATGTTCCAAAATAAATAAATAAAAAAAATAATAAAATGCTGGAAGCGTCTCCTGTAGAGGTCAGGATGTCTGGAGATGTCTGATGAAGACGATGCTCAGGATAGTCCGTCATCTTCATCAGTGCACATCATTATCTGACTTGGTAGCTCATCTGTTTAACACAAAATATTCCAAACCTATCAGCAGAAGCATTAGACATAAAGGAACAGTTAATCTGGGGCTGGTTCGGCAGCTTTCAGGAGGAATCGGGCAGATTGTGTCGCTGTTTCTGGTTTCATGCTCAGCAGCGATGGAAAAGGAGAGAAGATGAGACGAGATAAACAGTTTTAGCAAAAGATCTGTGCAAGATAAACTAAGGCGAGCAAAGAGGGTGTAAAATCAGCGAGGCTAAACAAAGATCAGCTAAACTAAAGTGGTAGGACTGACAAAGCAAAGCAAGATCAGGCTGGTGCATCTGCTGCAGTTCTAATGCGGTTCTGCATGAAGGTTGCATGTTCCCCAGAACATGTGGGTTACCGTGGAAACTCTGAGCTTCAGAGACGGGGGAACCTGGACATGTGTCTCGTCCACTGACTGCCAGAGCAAAGCGAGACGCATTCAGTTAAGGTGAAATGAATTAAGATGAACATGGATTAGGTCAATTTAGCTGAGATAAAATGAGGATAGGATAAACTAAAGTGAGGTGAGATTACGCTAAAAGGACCCAGAAACGGTGAAATAAGGTTCAACTAAAATAAGATGAAAACACTGAGATGCTGATATAAGGTTGGATAAACTAAGATAAACACGGCTAACACGCATAAAATGAGCTTTGATTGCTAAACTAAGATAAAGTGAGACTGTATTTTATTTACTGACTGTCTGATGGACCCTGGGTCCGTTTGGCATTTATAGCAAACTGACTAAAACTAAACATACAAGAGATTAAAGAGATTTCTCCACATCTGGTTCCGCTGATCATCAGACTCAATCTGGGGATCATGTTCTCTTTATCTGGATCATGTTAATCTGGACCATGTTCTCTTAATCTGGACCATGTTAATCTGGACCATGTTCTCTTAATCTGGATCATGTTAAACTGGATCATGTTCTCTTTATCTGGATCATGTTAATCTGGATCATGTTCTCTTTATCTGGATCATGTTAATCTGGATCATGTTCTCTTTATCTGGATCATGTTCTCTTAATCTGGACCATGTCATTTTAATCTGGATCATGTTAATCTGGATCATGTTCTCTTAATCTGGATCATGTTAAACTGGATCATGTTCTCTTAATCTGGATCATGCCCTTTTAATCTGGACCATGTTCTCTTTATCTGGATCATGTTCTCTTAATCTGGGTCATGTTCTCTTAATATGGACCATGTTAATCTGGGTCATGTTCTCTTAATCTGGACCATGTTAATCTGGACCATGTTCTCTTTATCTGGATCATGTTAATCTGGACCATGTTCTCTTTATCTGGATCATGTTCTCTTAATCTGGATCTGGATCATGTTCTCTTTATCTGGATCATGTTCTCTTAATCTGGATCATGTTAAACTGAATCATGTTCTCTTAATCTGGATCATGTTCTCTTAATCTGGATCATGTTTTCTTAATCCCACCAAATGATGATCAGATCTGAACTGTGATTAAAACATAGTTTATCGTGGTTTTGAAAATGAGCAGTTCTACCTGCAGTGCAGGTACTGACACTTAAACCATCAGCAGCTCTTATGAAATCTGCAATTATCTACAATGGAGTTTGATGATTAGACATCTGATTTAATTTGATCCACGTTTGATTGAATCCCTTTGATCCAACAAACATTATCTGCAGTCGGCATCATCCGTCATGTCTGCTGCCTGCTGATACCTGGGACTCTGCGGTTAAATATTTAGACATTCTTTCCACTCCAAGCATCATTTATCTTCTGTCTGGACTGACTTGCATCCAGCTAGCAGCGCCTATGGAAGCAGATGTAATCAGAAAAGTTTTGTGAAGCGCGATCGCACCTCTTGACTGTTTTAACAACAAGTCATCGGGTTAGTTTTCCCCTTTAATATCAGACCCACCATGAAGCTGCTTCCACAGCGGGCTGCTGGGTCTTGGTGAACTCGTGTCGGAGCTAAACGGGGATTTCCAGACATCTGCAGTCCTGCCGAGGGTTGAGCCGTAGATTTCCATGTGGTGAACATATTTCAACTAATGCATGTTCATGCCTGCATGATTCCACGAATGTTTGCGTATCAGAGACTCACCTATGTGAGCACCTGCTGGATGAAACTACAATGGGCCTATTTGTTTACAGGTAATTTTGGTCTAAGCTCCTCAGCTTGAGATGAGACAACCACAAGGTCCTGCTGCGACATGTCGTCCCGTTTGGAGGACTCCCCGGCAGCCACTGGGCTTTGTTCTTCCAGGAGGCTTCACTTGTCAGCACTCGCCTTCACTCTGTTGTTATTTAACCAGAACCAAAAACACACGTTAGAATATCTGGTGGATTTTCTCAAAGCCACACGGAGTCATCGTGAGGGTTTGAACCCCAGGATTTCTGCAACCATCAACAAGGTTCTGGCTGAGTTCTACTCGTCTTAGCAGAACAGACAGAGTTTGTCCTGTTGGAGGACCCAAATGTGTCCCAGTGGCCCTCAGGTGCGTGGGTGTTAGAATTCAATAACAATATATATTGATCAATGGACGTGTGCCGCGATAGGAACAGTTTTCCTATCCTCTTAGTATGAACCTATCATGTAGGTTAATGCTACAGTCATTACATCCTCCCAGCCAATCAGAAATGCAGACCCAGAATGCCCCGCCCCCTTAAAGGAGTTCAGAGAGCACACCTTCTTTCTTTTGGAAAAACGTGCAGTTTTTCTAAGACATTGGTTGAATAAAGGGTTGACTTTTAATGCAATGTTTGAATGTGCTTTGTCTGAAAATAGGCAATTAAAGGTAGAGTAAACCATTGTTCTTTTTCAATAACTGCGTTAGACCGTCTTACCTGCTCTTCCGCTCCTCAGGGGGATCGCGCGGGAAAAAAATCTCCTAAATCCTCTCTGGTCTCATTTCTTTCTACTAGGCCTTCCTCTTCTTCTCATAATGAACGCGGTTCGCTTCCTGCGACTCTCAGCCATGTTCAAAGTCTACGGTGAGAGCAGCAGAGCTACAATGAACGGCTAACACAGAAGCTAACCGCTAAGCTAACAGCTAAGCTAACTGCTAAGATAACTGGATACATAAATGCTAGAAGTGCGCAGCCAGCAAGCGAAAGCTAACAGGGAAGGAGCGTTATGTGACCGCGTCTGAATGACGACGTGTGGGAGAACCAGTAGATGAGGTGATCCCCCTGGAACTCTAAGCCAAAAAAGATCGTCCACTAGACCTTTAAGTAACACCATAAAATGGACAGGGCTGCACTGAAAATACATGTTTTGCTAACTATCAATATAAATCAATATGGTTTTTATTTTATTGGTATTTTCTATATCTCCCAGCCCTAGTATGTGTCCACAGTGTGGGATCATCCCAGAGGAAAAAAGCCTGGTTTATAACAGAAATCTGTAGCCGTCCACATGAAAACCAAATGTCCTCTGGAGGAGAATCTGACGGTCAGACGTGACAAAGATTGAAGGTTTCTGCCCTCAGATCACTGAAGCTGTGAAGCCCGGCAGTGGCAGCATCATGCTGAGGTTCTCCTTCAATCCAGTGGTTCTGCTGGGTTCTACAAAGTAGTTGAAATAATAATAAAAAATTTTCAACTAACCTCACATTAACGTGAGAAAGTTGAAACTTCGACACAATTTGGAACTAAAATTGTCTGATTAAATGACGGTTTGTGTTGTAAGTTGTTAAAAATCATATCAAAAATAGTTTTTAGGAATTATATGAATTATTTGATTAACTGATTTGATCAATTATATGTTTTAAGAATATTGTTCTCTACTATTCTAGATTTTATTGGGATTTATGTTTTTCTATTTATGGTCATTTTAATTACCAGAAGTTTAAATATACAATATTCATATAATCTAATCCACACAATTGTGTTTCCACATTCCTGTATTCTCTTTAACTGACTGATTTCTCACATTTAATCACTCTGGTGCTCCAAACAGAACTTTATATTTATTATTATTATTAAAAATAATAGAAATCTTCCCTCTGGCCTGTTGGTGACCCCTTGAAGCCTCTGATGATGTTTTCTGGTTCAAATATTTCTCTGTTTTTGTCTTCATAATCTTCATTCAGTGAGGAGCTTTACAAGCTTTGCTTGGTTTGCTTTCGGCAAATGAAAATTATTTATCAGGTAGAGCATTTAAATCCACTTTATACAGAGATCATGATGAGGCTAAGGTCGACCAGATTTAAAGATTTAAACAGGATTTTATTGATTTAATCAGATTAAATGTGTTTTCTTGACAGAATAAAGAGCACGGCTGTTTTTTCCTCAGCTGATGGATTAACGGCTGTTGAAACACGCACAGATTCATAGATCATAAATTTATTGTGACAGAAGCTGGGAGGAATGAAGGTGCAGGTAGGGCACCGTCTGATGAAGTCCTTACAGGCCTGGCTGATGGAAAGAATGGAGGGCAGGGCCGTTCTGATAAACAGAGGATGGCCTCAGTTACCCTGCAGGACGAAGATGATCTCACAGTTGACAGCCATGGTTTGGTAGACGGAGCAGTTTATGGTCCAATTGGTGCAGAACCTACAGAACAAGCCCAGAACCTCAGGAGGGATGAGGTTGCCAGTCCATCGCAGGGCCGCCTGTTGCTTAATGCAGCATAAATATGTTTTACAGGTGAATTTGGGAAAAGGTGGGAAAGTCATTAAGAAACTGCAACTGAGTTGTTTCAGTGGCAAACCGCCAGAGCTCAGCTAGAAGCAGAACCTCAGTAAAACTTTGATGTTGACATGGAAAAAATTATTAGATTTTTCTTCCGTAGCTGAAAAGACGACTGATTATCTGAGTTTCTGTTTGCTGTGAAGCGAACGCAGAAAGATGCAGACACCATGTGATTATCTGTTTATTTACATTACCTTTATCGCATGTTTTCCTGATATCATGCAGTCCTACTGCACTGTGGACACGAGGACAATCTGAGGATAATCAGACACATATTTGGTCTCTTCGTGTCCACAGGAGTTTACTGGTGGTTTATGCTTTTACAACGATAAGACTGTTCTTTGCTTTTTCAGTATCACAGTCAGCCCCACGTCTCTCACCTGTGACCTTTGACCTGCCCCGCCTCAGTCAGCCTCATGTCCCTCACCTGTGACCTTTGACCCGCTCCTCCTCAGTCAGCCTCATGTCCCTCATCTGTGACCTTTGACCCGCTCCTCCTCAGTCAGCCTCATGTCCCTCACCTGTGACCTTTGACCCGCTCCTCCTCAGTCAGCCTCATGTCCCTCACCTGTGACCTTTGACCCGCTCCGCCTCAGTCAGCCTCATGTCCCTCACCTGTGACCTTTGACCCGCTCCGCCTCAGTCAGCCTCATGTCCCTCACCTGTGACCTTTGACCCGCTCCGCCTCAGTCAGCCTCATGTCCCTCACCTGTGACCTTTGACCCGCTCCGCCTCAGTCAGCCTCATGTCCATCACTTGTTTCCTGCACAGCCACCAAGGCAGCACCTGATTATTGAAAGCTCTTGCTAGTAGGTGTCCGGCCCCAGAATTATGTTCACTGTGAACGTAATTCAAAGACTTCAATTAGCAGCAGCATAAAAATCACGTTCATTTTGTTTTTCTAGAGTCCAGTAGATGTCCAGCATGTTTTCCATGCCTGATCTTCCTGTTATGACCTTGTTGTGGCTGCTGGACGTTCCTCCCTCGCCTTGCTGAAGTCTGACTTCCACTGAGCTTCTGATTTCTGGACAACAACCTTGTTTCTGTTCCCCGACCTACGATCTTTGCCTCCGTTTATTTGTCTGCCTACCTCTGCTCACCGGTCATGACCCTCACCTGTCCCTGATCTCTGCCTTCCTGCCTTACGCAGCGAGCAGCGCCTGCTCTCGCCGGGGAGGAACCAGCGTGCTCCTGCAGAGGTTCCCTGAGTGTTTCCAGGGTTTCTGGCTTAAATAAACCTTTTAAACTCAACTCCATGTCTGGCATGAATTGCAGGTCCTCAGTGTGTTTTGACAGTTTTAACAGTATTATTGTTGTGAGTAACACTAGAGTCCAAACAGGAGTCAGCAACAATTTTCCTGAACTAGAATGTGAAGTTCACACATTTTAAAATGAGACTAAATGCGTCATTTTACTGGCAGAAAGAGTTTATTAAGGTCTTCAAGCATCTCGTGACCCTGAGGAGGAGACAAAGTCCTCCAGGACGGAGAACTGAAATGTCTGGGGTTAATCCTCCTCTGAAGATTATTTCAAAGAGGTCCAGATTGAGAGGCGTGCTGCAGCACCGGGCCGTTAGTTACTCCTATTTCCCGTGGGAGGAAGCGTGGACTCACGGTTTACCATTTTGTTTTTTGTTAAATTAAAAATTATGGTTTATTACGTAGTGATGTTGTCAATGAGGACTGGGTGAGTTTTAAAGTGTCGTGACGCATAAACGTGAGAAATGTTGCCCCAAATGTTGGGTCTTCAGACGGCTCGGTCAGCAGCTCTCAGCCTTTGCTGCTGACAGCTTCAGTTTGCTCAGCAAAACAGGAAGCAGGTCCTGGAGGAGCTGATGTCAGAGCGTGATGAAGGAGGATGACTCTCACAATCTCAGCACCTCATTACACGTCTGAGCTCCTGTCTTGGCTTGGATTTATCATGCCATGCTTACTGGTGCCTGCCGTTTGATCTTGGCTGCTCTCTGGCTTCAGCTGCTCACAGGGGACAGTTTGCAGACTCCTCGGTTTACTGTGGCAGTAAACTGTGTAGATTTGGCTTTTAAGTAGCTACTACTTCTGTTAACCCTGCGTCTGACCAGCTGCATTGTGTTTCTGTCATATTAACAGACAGAAACACAGCAGCGGTGACTTCATTTCACTTTATCCTCTTATTGAATAAATGAACAACAGCTCGTCTCCTCTGTTTAACCTACAGCTGCAGCACAGAACCAAATGAGGGAGAGAAACTAGGTGTAAACTTAGTTTCTCTCCCTCATTTGGTATGAGTTAATAGTTATATGTTTTGCTTTTTTGTCGTGGGTAGGTAAATCATTTTGACTTGGTTGTTTTATAAGTAGCTTGCATGCTGAAAAAGTGTGAGCACCCCTGGTGTAAAGTGTTTGGGCTCTCCCCCGTAAAACAGAAATCCCAGTGAGGAACGTATCTTGATTTAAAAGTCCAAGATCTTGTTTTTCTCCAGATTAAGAGCTATGCTGTGGAGCTAAAGCCCTCAGAGAACGCTATATAATTGTTCTGCTGATCTGAAATCTGTCTAATTGGGCTAAAACTGTTCTCTGATTCACTAAAGTTCATTTTAAAACAACTAAACTAAGCAGTTGGTGTGTGATTTTGATCAATAAAATAGTGAACACGAGTTTTATGCCATATTGGTTAAAGGACTGAGCTGAATAAGCTGTTAGCACTAACATTAGCAAGCTAACATTTAGCATGCTAATGTTAGGCTAATGATGCTACAAATCTCTAAAAATCCTTTGGTTTATGCTGAGGAATGCCTGATATAAACCAGTGACGTGTGGTAGAGTTCATAGCTGGTGAGGCACTGACGTCATCAGAGTCAGATTTACAATTATATACACTCTACAGAGTAGACTCATTGCAAAGTGCTGAAGGAGATTGAGCCAAATAAATCCACCAAGAGACATGTAAAAAATATTGATTCTTTGATGAAAAAAAATAATACTAAATTATTTGTCATTTGATTGGTAACAGTTTATGAGTTATGATGGATTTCTGCATTTGTAACACATTCTAAAAATATAACACACATTACACACATTTCATTACAAAAACAAAACATGAATAATTATCACTGTCTTACCTCTACTTATAAATGAAGTCCATGCGGCGCTCATTCTGAACAATAATATCGGTCATTTTCCAGTAAAAGTTCTCTTTATCTTCTTCAGATTTAAAAGTCTCTCAGTCTCAATGGAGCTCACTGCCAGGGAGGAAAGCCTTCCCTGATCAGTCCTGTTCCAGCTGTATGTTTAGAGTCTTTTTAGTTCTTTACTTGTTTAGCATAACTGGCTAATAATAACTTGCTGTGACTCTACAGTTTTGGGATAACGAGCGGTGCCCCTTGAGCGCCCCCTGCCTAGAGGCCAAGGAACTGCCGGCCTCACCTACAACCAGTTTGCTGTTTATGATCGGCCAGCAACACGAAAACATGTTACCTGCACACAGTTTGATGACCAAAACACAATAAGCTATCCACATATATTAAATTGTGGTAAATCAGTTCATAACTGTTTGAACAATTGAATTTATGATCTAGAGACAGGAAGATGCATCACAGAATTGAAGCCAGCGCAGTTAACATGGGATTGCACAATCCCAGGGGAGGCCAAGCTCACTGCGGCCTCACCGGCTTCGCTATCAAGCGCCACCAAGGAGTTACATGGAAAATAGCGAAAAGTCTGCGATTTTAAAGAAAATGTGATAAAAAATGAGGAAATTAAACAAAAAAATAATGTTTTATTACAAATGAGTGAATCACAATTTATATTATGTTATCATCATTATATATTTTCTTTCTTTCCATGATGACAAGTGAGGCCTGGCCTCACTTGCCTCCCCTGACTGCAGGTCACTGAAATATATATATGTATATATACAATAAAAATAACTATTAATGGACGTGAACTTCTGCATGCTGACGTTGGCATTTAGCATAAGCATTTAGCACAATAGTAGATAAAGCTAAGAGACAGACCTCTTGACAGTGTGTACAGTAGCCTATATCATTTATAGTGCCTGAACATCAAGAAAATTAAAGTCATAATAATTAGGGTTAAACCTCTGCCTGCTAATCTTTGCATTTTGCACAAAATCTGCCCTGGATGCTATCATTAGCATTAGCATGTAGCAATCTTTCAAATCTTAGACCAAGCTGAAGAAGGGAGTGGTCATTTAATAGTAGCAAACACAGGAATTTGTGTGACATGACATTAAATAAATTAAATTGCAGGAATAAATGTCCAATGTTCTTATTGTCACCACTCTAATTTTAGTATGTTGTCCAAAAAATGGCTAAGCACGTAAATGTTAGCATTAACATGTACGGATCTTTTAAATGAAGGATTAATTCATCCTCTGATTTGATGAGTTGAGTGAATATTTCATATGCAGCTAAAATGCGGATGTGGTTTTCACAAACACTAAAGACTTTATAAAGTCTAATAAAGTATTTAATGAATGTAGAAACTGTCTGTCTGCAGGGATGGCCTAACAGCAACAGCCATGTTGTTCTAAAGAAGAGGTATCGACACAGGCAGGACACTCTGGACCAAGAACCCCATTTAAAGACTGTTCTCGGGTCCAGAAATGAGACCGAGCTTTGGAACCGTCCTCGCTGTGGAGTCCCAGACTATCCCAAAGTAACACCGCTCAACGGGTCAAACCACAGCCTGAAGAAGAGCAGAAAGCAGCGCGGGAAAAGATTTGCTCTGTTTGGAGGACGCTGGGACAGAACCGACCTCACTTACAGGTAAGAAACACAATGCCTTGTTTTCAAGTTATTTTCAGTCTCACTTTGACCAAATTCTCCTCAACCCAACTCCTCTGGACTCTGAAGGTCCTCCTCAACAGATCCTTTGGGTCCCTTCTCGTTCCATTAGTTCCTTCGTCATAACGAACTTCTTGAGGACATGTTTGTGTCTTTCAGGATTGTTCGTTTTCCCTGGCAGATGGGTGAGGACAAAGTTCGGCACATCCTGGCGGAGGCCTTCGGAGTTTGGAGCGCAGTCACTCCTCTGACGTTCAGAGAGGTCGTTCATGAGAGAGCGGACATCATCATTGACTTTACCAGGTGGGAAACCAGAGAACATCCAACTCAGGTCCACCGAGTTCTGCTTTTAGTTTCTAAAGATACTCTGGAAAATAGTTTTTGTAGAATAATAAAAGCCAAATCTGTGAGTACATCAGAATCAGGTCTAAACAATATCAGAAAAGCGAAACTGTCAGTTTAAACCCGGCGATCTGCATCAGAATCAGATTTAAATGAAACACAGGAGGTTCTGAATTATGTCCCGTAGCCTCTAACTGGATTTATTGTGTGACGAGTCCCTTTGGCATCATGTGCTGGAACAGAACTCCTGTTTCTCTGCCAAACCAGCGTTGCTTCACGTTTTAACGCGCAGAGGTTAGAGAGGTTACAGCCTCGTGTTTAAAGCTGCCGTGTTGATCCGATCTAATCTTCTAGATTTAGATTTACCTTTAAATTTAGATTTAACGAGGAGATGATTCTAGTGGCTTTGAGAGGATTTCAGTCCATTTTTATGTCTCTGGACTTTGACTGGACCATTACAGCACTTGGATTATTTTCTGTTTTAGAGATTCTGCTGTAGATTAGCTGTGTTTGAGATCATGGTTCTGTTGATGACCCAGTTTGGTCCAAGCGTCAGCTGCCAGACAGATAAAACCCACATTTAACCTTAGACTACGCTGGTCTACTGAGGAGTTGATTGTCCTGTTGCTGCAGAGCAACCCCCCGCCCCCCCGAGTCACCATCCCTCCACCACCGGGCTTCTCAGTGGGTATGAAGTGTTTTTCTGTTTGGTTTTCTCCAAACACGGAGCTGTACTTTCGGACCACATATCTGTCCAAACGACATTGTTCCTGAGGACATTCAGTGGTTTTTGCCGTCAGGTCTAAAATGTGGGGCACTTTACTTTTTCAGAAACTGTAACATCTCTTTAAAGAAGACCAGGCAACATGCAGAGATCATCTCCAGAGCAGAGTTTGCTTCCTCTGACCTCTGAACAGTAAAGGTTGAATATATCGAGTCGTTGTTTCTCCAGCCGCCTCCAGGATGACGTCCTGAGATGCTAAACAAACAGAAATGGCTTTAAATGTTTTATATTTATCAAACGATAAGCTCAGACTTGATTTTGCAGATACTGGCATGGTGATCACTTACCATTCGACGGTCCTGGAGGAATTCTGGCCCATGCTTTTTTCCCCCGTACGCTCAAAGAGGGAGAGGTCCACTTTGACTATGATGAAGACTGGACAGTTGGCAACAGTGTTGGTAAGATGATTTATCGTTAAATGTGTCCTCTTCACATAGATTTGTGAAAAGCGAATCTGATCCCGGACTAATCTTTGTCCTTGTGAAGGTACTGATCTTCTCCAGGTGGCGGCCCATGAGTTCGGCCATGTTCTGGGCCTGCAGCACTCCTTGGAGCCCGACGCTGTCATGTGTCCCTTCTACAGTGATTCCTACCCGCTGAAGCTCAGTGAGGACGATAAGAGGGGGATCCAGTATTTATATGGACCTCCCCGGTACACGCCACCGGAAATAACAGAGACCAATGAGATCGAAACTGAACTGGTGAGACCAGGACGCTTCAAAGCTACGGACCAACAGTCCTGATCCAGTCGTCATGTCTTTAACTTTTGCTGCCGAGAAACAGAATAAAAAGCTTCCAAAGGTCAAAGAAATACCTTCGGAAAGCTTGGAGAACTTTTGAACTAAACCACTTTAAAAGATTACAAGAAGGTCTGAAAAACAGAAAGAATTGAGGGCTGGATCAAGCCTTTCCTTTAAGGTTTCCTCCTGTTTTTAACCTTTGAACCCAGGCAGGAATAGGAGTGATCATTGTCTGTGTTCCTCAGCCGGATGCCTGCAGAACAAGCTTCGATGCCGTGTCCATGATCAGGGGAGAGCTCTTCTTCTTCAGGTCTCGATACGTTTGGCGTATCCGTGACAGGCGTCTACAAGCTGGCTATCCGGCCTTGTCTTCACGCCACTGGAGCGGCATTCCTGACTACATCGATGCAGCATACGAAGATAAGTCTGGAAACATCTGGTTCTTCCAAGGTAGAGAAGAAAACACAACGCTTCTGTTCCTCTTCCCATGAAACAGTTGATTTATCGTTCCTGCTGCTCAGAGGGTTCCTTACTGAAGCTCTTGAGATGTAGAGGTCACCTGATCTTTAGTTTCCTGCCAAAACTTTGTCAGATATTTGCTGCAGAGGTCAGGAGGTAGAGGCAACCAGGAAAAAGGTTAAATATGGTGGAGGGTAAAGTACTTGATTTGGTGAAAGTTAAGTTATGGTGTTAAAATAGCCACAAATGACAACGTTTAAACATCACAGGTGCATAAGTATTTAAAATTCAAGCCTAATGTTAAAGCATCTTTTGCAGGAATCGTAGCCTCGGGTCTTCTTGGGTCTGTCTCTACAAGCTTTGCTGTTTTGGGTTTTCACTCGTTGTTCTCTGCAGATCCGCTCAAACGTTAAGCCCAGACTCTAACTGGACCATTAAGGACTGTTCCTGAAGACAGGTCATTTTTATTTGAAAATCAAAATGAAGCTGGTTTCATGTAAATATCTCAAGAAAAATAAAGCTAATTTCCTTTGTCCTCCTGAAAAGGAGGGAATGAGCCAGTGAGCATCTGGTGCTCAGCAGCGTCTTCTTTCTTACATCAGTCTGTCACCAGGTGAGTCCCTGACTGCTGAACCAACAGGAACCGGGTCAGGTGGACTGAACACACCTGTTCAGTACTTTTAGTCAGGATTCCTCACTAATGGCTCATTTCGGTCTATCAGGATCCAGATTTTATCGCCAAAATTAGAAACATTCTGTCCAGGAGTGATGCTGAAAAACTAGTGCATGCATTTGTTACTTCAAGGCTGGACTATTGTAATTCTTTACTATCAGGAAGTCCACAAAATGCAGTTCAAAGCCTTCAGCTGATCCAAAATGCTGCAGCAAGAGTTCTGATGAAAATCAACAAGAGGGATCATATTTCTCCAATTTTAGCTTCCCTTCATTGGCTTCCTGTTAAATCAAGAATAGAATTTAAAATTCTTCTTCTAACGTATAAAGCCCTTAATAATCAAGCTCCATCATATATCAGAGCTCTGATTACCCCGTATGTTCCTAACAGAGCACTTCGCTCTCAGACTGCAGGTCTGCTGGTGGTTCCTAGAGTCTCTAAAAGTAGAATGGGAGGCAGATCCTTTAGCTATCAGGCTCCTCTCCTGTGGAACCAACTCCCAGTTTTGGTCCGTGAGGCAGACACCCCGTCTACTTTTAAGACTAATCTTAAAACTTTCCTTTGTGACAAAGCTTCTAGTCAGAGTGGCTCATGTTACCCTGAGCTACCTCTATAGTTATGCTGCTATAGGCTTAGGCTGCTGGAGGACATCAGGGTCTATTTCTCTCTCTGCTGAGTTCTCCTACTGCTCTCCAATCTGCATTGTTTGTTGTTATTCCAGCTTTTAACTTTTTGTTCTCTGTTATTTTCTCTTCATAGAAGGTCCACCTGGTCTGGCGTTCTGTTAGCTGTGACATCATCAGGGGAGGCAGATCATCCTCTATTACCATCTAACATAGAAAGTACTCCTGGATCAATGTGAGCTTCTGAGCTTTCTGTGTCTCTGCTCTGTCTTCTCTAAGCCCCAGTGGGTCGAGGCAGATGAGCGTTCACACTGAGCCTGGTTCTGGTTCTGCTGGAGGTTCTCCTCCCTGTTAAAGGGGAGTTTTCCTCTCCACTGTCGCTTCATGCATGCTCAGTATGAGGGATTGCTGCAAAGCTATCGACAATGCAGACGACTGTCCACTGTGGCTCTACGCTCTTTCAGGAGGAGTGAATGCTGCTTGGAGAGACTTGATGCAACCTGCTGGGTTTCCTTAGAGAGGAAACTTTCTGACCAACCTGGAGGATCTGATGGAGTCTGACTTTGGAAAGAACCTTGAGATGACATGATGTGAATTGGAGCTATATAAATAAAATTGAATGTAATTGAACTTCTGTGTTTTTGCTGTGGCAGGCGAGAGCTACTGGGTGTTTGATGCTGAGAGGAAGATATCTGGACCGGTACCTGTGCAGCAGCTGGGTCTTCCTGTAACAGACATCCAGGCGGCTCTGAGGTGGGAGGAGGACCACATGGAGAAAATTTACCTCTTCAAATCTTCCTTCTACTGGTCCTTCGACGTTCAGGAGAACCGGGTGAAGGAGCTCCACCCTCGCAGCATGCATGAGTGGGCAGGACTGCCCGGCCACATCGACGCAGCCTTTCTGGACAGCTACGGTGAGAACCGGGCCAGATCCACCCAGTCTGCTCACTAACTGGTGGCTTAGAGCGTTTTCATCCCTCTGACCTCTTTCACCTTCTGGACAGGTTATGCCAACTTCCTGAGTGGACGGTACTACTGGAGGTTTGATCCGGTGGCGCTGAAGGTGCTGGAAGGCTACCCTCGCAGAATCGGGATGGATTTCTTCGGCTGCTCTGAATCTGTATAAACACGTAAAGTAATTAGTTAGAAGAACCCGCTGAGTTGCTGTTGGAGTCGTGTTTCACTAAGACGTAAAACCTTGACCAGGATAAAACAGGAAGAAGTCCAGTTCCTCATGTAGAGTCGGACCGACCCTTTCATTAGGATCAGGTTGTTCTGATCCACGTTGGGGGAACTCTGCAGAACACCGAAGCCACCAGCTGCTGTTTGGTGTCGGCCGGACGGGTCCAGATCACCACAGGTTCTGTTCGTCCTGTTCTTGGCCTTCTTTCATCGTTGGACTGTAGCAGGACGGCCCGTCTTCAGTCCACCTGCTCCGATCGGCTTCTTTACACGGGTCCAGATCAGAACCGGACAGAAAACCCTTCCCACACCAGCAGCAGGCGGATGAAAGGTTCTGTTACAGCAGAACCTCAGCCTGCTGAGACCCAACATACCGGCTCTGCCTGCAGCTCATGGACTTCATAGCCTTATAGTGGTTCTCATTATCTGTTGAAGTCCTTCTTCCTCACAGCTGTGGTTCATGTTCTTCCATCGTTCGCAGCGTGTTTCTTATCTTGATTCATATTTTATACTCCTGATAGAACATCTGGTAAAGTCCTGAAGAAGAGACGTTACTTTAATTTCTCATTTATTTTATATTTAAGCTGATTGAGTTTCTGATCAGTGCAGGACGCTGATGATGGTGCTAAACCAGTGACCCAGTGTAGCTTTTACTCTCATGGTTCTGTTCACTGTCAGCATTTCCGGTTCTCTTTGAGTACTTTTGACTGGCCCCAAACCCAGAGCATGACTTACGGATCTCTACCGGGCCTGGCCTGGTTCTGCTTCCGGTCAACAGCCCAGGAAGAAGCGAGGCGTATTTCGTTGAGGTCCATTTTTAAATTCTGTCATCTTTGTTTTTTTAAGAGTTGTTTAACGGCAGGTCCAAAGTACGACCCGGGGCCATTTCTGTGCTGGTTCTGTTCGGCCCGTGGACCCGAGTACAGCAGGGACACAGGTTGATGTGGAGCCAGGCATAAAAACAGAAACTATTCATCTTCTGTCAACATTTTCAGTTTAATTTATAGTAAATATGAACTAAAACATCCAGGGACTTTTATTCAAGTTTATTTGTACCTAAAAACAAACACAGAGACCAACACAGATAAATGACACCAACAGAACCAATGACATTCTAATCTAGTAGAATGAGAAAATAAATGAACATAAAATCAATATTTAAAACCATCCTGAAAAGTCAGAGAGAAAAGATGCATTTTTAAAAGAGATTTAAAGACGGCCAGAGAGGAAACCTGACTCACTGCAAAAAGGGAACTAAAAGTAAATTCATTTTTCTTGAAATTAGTGTATTTGTTCTTGATTTGAGCAGATAAATAGGATGATCTGCCAGTGGAATGAGTATTTACCCCCTAAAATAACATAATTAGATATATTCACTTGAAGTAAGATGATGGAGACGAGTTGTTCCAATTTTAAGTACAAAAATCTCGTTCCATTAGCAGATAATCTTATTTATCTGCTCAAATCTAGGACAGAAACACTCATTTCAAGAACATGTACTTACTTTTAGTTCCCTTTTCGCAGTGCAGGATCCTCCCAGAGTTTAGAACCGGCTACAGAGAAGGCCCGGTTCCATCTGGGCCCAGTTCTGGTTAAAGGTCAGAGAACCGGGAGGCAGGCAGGGCGGGCGAGGCCGTTTAAAGAGTTAGAAACAGATCAAAGAATCTTAAAATGGACCCAGAATGGACGGGCAGCTCAGAACCGGGGAAACGGGCCCAAACATGTGATTATTTTAATCTGTACCTGTAAAAAATAAATAAAACTATAATTTTCCTTCCACTTTCTAGTTCTGATCCACTTTGTGTTGCTCCATCTCGTTGAATCCTGTTAAAACTCACCGAGGTTTGTGGTTCTAGTGGGAAAAGTTCTACTGCATTCACAGGTTCTGGATGTTTTCCAGAACCAGAACCGAACACACTAAACAGCTTGACCCGACTTTAAAATGTTCTGACTTTACAAAATTAATTTTGTCCCTTCCAGAACCCATCCAGATCTGTTCTGAAGGTTCTAAACAGGTTCTGTTGCATTTTGCTGACGTTCTGTGACGTTCTAACATGTTTCTCTTCATATTCACTGATTATTGTTGTCAGTTTTTAAATAAAAAGGACACAAGTGACTTCTTTCCTCTGTTATGTGATGACAAGCGTTAGGAAAAGAGTTTGGACCTGAAGTCAGCAGGTTCTTGACCCGCTGCCTTATCATCAGCCAGAACCTGGAGGCCCCGGGGAACCCAGACCCACTTCAGCTGCTGAGTGTTTCCATGTGTCTGCAATCAGACCATTAAAGTGCGCGCCTCGTCACGCTTATCGTCCCCATCAGAAAACACCGACATGCTTCACTCGTCTTCTTCAAAGCGCTCTTCATCCCTCACATCCGGCTTGGAACAACAGTCCATGGACCCGTCCAGAACCAGAGACCTTATCTGCTCCGGAGGCTGGAATCAGCTGCCGTCTCGTGTAGAAACACTGAATTTTATCAGAAAGCAGAAGACTCTGGACCGAGCCGTTTGGACCTCCTCTGATGAGGTTATAATCTGGACCACAGGCATCATGAAGGTCAGACGCTCCCCGGGATTTTTGTTCTGATGGATCCATAAAACTCACACCGATACCAGCAGAACCCAGGAGGGATGCCTGAGCCCACAAAGGGGTTTCCACCAGCAGAACCAACACCAAGCACAACATCAGAACCTCCGGATGATTTGAACCTGAAAGCAACAGAAACACGGGCTGATTGATATCTGTAAAACTACAGCTTATGAAGTTATTTCATGACCATGAAGGTTCTGGTGGGAATATTTCCCTGAGCGGCACCGGGGCTGTTTAAAGATGAAGGAGAAGCGGTTCTGGCTCCAATGATCCTGCTAACGGCGCTGAAACTGGCTCCCTGCTGATTTCTCCTGCAAATCATCTAAAACGTACATTTTAGTCTGTAATTATGCAAACACAGAACATCGTTACCAGGTTTTTCTTTGATGTTTGCAGATTTTGTTTAAAAAAATGAAAATAAATGAGGACATTTTAAAGCCCCGAGTTAAATTTCCAACAGATGCAACCAGAATGAAATGATCTGCAACAGAAACAGAAAAACCTTTTTTATTTTTCTGCTGTAGGTGTACAGAGCAGCTTACAGCGACATCTACTGACTGCTGAGCCAAACTGCAGCTTCTGAAACCAACAAGAGCTGAAAATGTGCAAAATGAATCAATAAAGTTACAGAAATGAGGGAGGAGGTGGAGATTTGTGTAATTTTAGGATAAATAGAGGAATGGAAGCTGAGTTTACAATGAAATTCACTGCTTCTCCATCTGGAGCGTAACAGAAAACTGATAAATAAAGCTGGGTCAGAACCAACTGAAGATAAATGTGTGAAAAGCAATAAATGTATTTATCACTTAAAGCGCAACAATGTTGGTGAAGTAAAAGTATAAAACTGTGAGGTTCTCATTTGCAGAGAGAGCCCCGGGCTGGGATTCGAACCCAGAACCTGTTGCTGCAGGTCAGCAGGTCTGGAAGCAGAGGAGGAACATGGTGGCGTCATTCTGTCCTTCGTCCTCTTGGACGGTAGGGGGCGGTAACCACCGTCAGCGCGGCCTCGTGGCGCCGTGACGTCATGAGAAGAAGCGCGTGTCCGGTGGCGGCAGCTTTAAAGAGTCCGAGTTTGGAGCGCGGAGAGAAATTTTAGGGTGAAATTTGGGAATAAACGGCAGGAGAACCGGGAAGAACCGAGAAGAACCGAGAAGAACCGGGAAGAACCGGGATGTCCGAGGCCAGGTGGGAAGATTTCACCTTTCTGACGTTTTTCTGCCGGTTTGATCTGGACGGAACCGCGCAGACTGAGCCTGGTTACATAAAACCGATCAAATCAACGAGTTAATCTGGAAGATGTGGTTTGTGATGATGTAGATTATTATTATTATTATTATGACGGGCCAGGATGGTCCTGTTTAGATTAATAATCTGGTTTTATTAAAGCTAAGAGCGCCTCGGTGAGTCATGGCGCCTCTTGGTTTTATTCCAGGCCAGATTAGAATAGATTAAACCCCAGAACCGCGCCAGCCTGGAGCCCAGATCTCTGGTTCCTCTCTGCTGGGCTGCTGGTGCATTTGCGCGGTTTCCTCGCTGCCCTGAGCATCATGGCGGCCTGATGCAGGAGCTCCAGGGTCTCTGCGGGCTCTGGAGGAATGGTGGATTATCTGTAGAGCTGATCTGAGCTGCTTCCTCCCATCCAGCGGTCCCCTGCAGGAGCTGCCCTGCTCCAACCTCCTGCACCCCCCCAGGAGCAAGAGGAAGAGCTGCCTGGGCTCCGAGGCCACCCCCACAGAGCTGCTCCTGCAGCGCTCGCCCAGACCCAAGCATCCCCGGCTGGTCTCCAGGGCCAAGGAGAACGTCTTTGTTCTGGCCCGGAGGTCCAGGAGGAGGAGGAGATCCACGTCAGGTGCCTGGTTTTACTCCTCAGCTTTGAAGGAGCCGCTCTCCTGACGGGTCCACTTTCCCTCCAGATGTTCTGAAGCCGTGTCTCCTCTCTGCAGGCGTCTCCTGGGACCACCTTCCAGACGAGCTGCTCCTCAGGATCTACTTCTGCCTCCCTCTGCAGGACCTCCTCCGGGTCTCTGCCGTGTGCAAGCGCTGGCAGCGCCTGGCGTAAGTCTGGGAATGGGAGCGCAGCGGCGCCGGCAGGTTCTGGACCACCGTCTCATGTAGCTGCATCCTGCAGGACGCCCAGATGTGTGAATCAGGGTGCAGACATGAGACGGATCAGAACCGCCTCCTACGTTTAGTTTGTCTGGTTCAGTTAGCAGATTATCACTGAAACGTAGCGATGCTCATTTCTCATTAAGCCTTTATTTAACCAGATAAAAGACCCGTTGGTCACGACCTCTTTATCAGGGAGAACCGGCCCAGGTGGACAAGAACCAAACAAGCACTAAAATAAATAAAGTTCCAGCAATCTGAGCAATGAAACGCAGCAGGATCTGCTGGAAGGGTTCCTCTAGTCCAGCGCTCTGCAGCCTGTGGCTCAACACCTTCAGCTGTGGCTCCTAAAAACTGGACAATGTTTCTAAATGTGGAGCTAATTTAAAACTGTCAGCTTTAGGATGCATTTAGTTCTGCAATATGTGCAGAACATTTCCAGAAATAAAAGAAACTAATGGTGTGTAGAATATTTTACTGTAGATAAACGGTGTCTTTTTGTCAATAGGTTGCTTTCTTCATCATTTTGATGCCATTTGCTATAAAAATCAAATGTCCAGTTGAAGAATATGCATTAAACCTAAAGATAAAAATACTGTTGGTTAAATAATAAAAACTGTTGATCTTTAATAAAAAAAGTAAACAAATTTCCTGTAGTGTACTATAGAAACAAGCTCTTGTTTTTATAGTATAACTTCTGTGGCTCTAAACAAAATTTGTTTAGGTGGACCGAGGGTGAAAATGGCTCCTTAGACTGTAAAGGTTGCTGAGCCCTGCTCTAGACCAGAGGTGTCAAACCCAAGGCCCGCGGGCCAAACCCGGTCCCTAAAGGCAATTTATCCGGCCCTCAAGAGCCAAAAAAGGCATCATGTCATAAAGTAGAGGCATAAATCCTTTTAAAGTGGCTAAACTGAGCCTCCTGTAGTGAATGTTGTTGTTTTTTTTAACTGTAGTAACAGCATCCTGCCACTAGTTTCCCCACAACACATTAAAACAACCCAGAAATGTCCAGAAAGAGAAGAAGAGATGCAGAATGATGAGTTTAAAGTGTAACTCATCCTAATATTTTATCTTTTTTACAGATAAACTATATAAACTGGGCCTAAGGTGCTACTTTAATGTTACCGTGAAATTCTTTTTACATGTTTTAATTAATTAATTACCGGCCCTTTAATGACGTCATGATGTCAAAGTGGCTCCGTGTAGAAGTGAGTTTGACTCGCTGGTCTAGACGGAGCAGGAGGCTTTCAGTGAAACCGGTTCTGATTGGTTCAGTTCAGAGCAGCGGGGCAGAACAACGGGAACCCAGAACAACGGGAACCCAATAACCCAGAGACATCCAGGGGTACCGGTCCCTGGAGTAGACTGGACTGGAGTATCGGGACATACCGGTTATTCTGCCACGGTGCTGATTCTAGTATCGGCCCAGAGTTTCGGGTCGGTGCGTCTCTAACGAGCTCGTTTGTTTCACTGAGCAAATCTGGACTTTAAGTTCTGTTAATTCTGATGATTTTCTGCTTCCAGTGACTTTAAAGATCAGAACAATTAACACAGAACCTTCATGGAACCGTGCCGTACCTGTTTACAGGTTATCTGACAAACGGGTCTCATCAGGACCACAATTATCCCAATTTCTTAAATATGACCATAAATTTATTAAGCTTTTATTTTACAGAAGGAATATTTCTTTATTTCCATTCTCTAATTTTATTCATTGATCCATTTTTACTATTTGTTTAATTTATTAATAAATTAAAACTTATTTCTCATAAATTTTCTTTTATTACTTTTACAGTTTATTGAAAGTTGGATCAGCTTTAAAATATTTGCTTTAAATCTTTTAGTTTTGCTGGAAGTTGAGAGAAAAACTGAGTTTGTTCAATTCTGGGCTTTTAAACTGAAAGTCCTGCAGGAAGTCCGTCCTTCCAGATGTTTGGTTCTGGGTCCAAACTGTTAAACATATCTGTGAGCGTTTGGGTTGAGGTTCTGACTGATCCGGATGTTTCATTGTTTACCTGCTGGTTTGATTCTGCAGAACCTGAGCTGACGTCCTTAAACAGGAAAAGTTCTGCAGGAACAGAACAACTTTTGGGTTTTACCAGAACATTAACTTAGATTTTACCAGCAGAACCGTTCTGAAACGGACTCAGAACAACGGCTCTGCTTGATTTAACCAACAGGAAAATACACAGAACTCCTGGACCAGGCATGACCCGGTTTCTCTGATCTCTCCTGATGGTCCAGAACCTACTTCCGGGTCGTGTTCTGCGGTAACCCGTCCTGTGTTCCTTTCAGGATGGACGAGTCTCTGTGGCACAGCGTGGACCTGGAAGGCCTGACCCACACGGGTCCGGCTCTACAGTATGTTCTGAAGACCCGGGTTCAGCGGCTCCGCTGCCCTCGGGCTTTTGTCGAGAAGCTGGAGCTCCCAGAACCTCAGTGAGTCCAAACGTGTTTATGGTTCTGTGTCTGGAACAGACGGAGGTCCGAATAGGCCCGTCCAGGACTGGTGTTAGTCATTTAGCTCTGACTGGGGTTCTGTTCTCGGTTCTGATGGGTTAAATGAACCCAACAAGGAGAAATTATTCATGGTATTGAAGATTTTTCACTGATAAAAATCTGAACAGTGTGGCATGCATTTACATTCAGAACGCTGTAGAACCGCGGTTCTGTGGTGTTACCTCAGCGAGAACTTTGGGTTCTCTGCCGGGTTCCACCGAGATGTTTCTCTCCTTCGCAGAACATCTCCAGATCAGATCTGGTTGGTTCTGGTGGATCAGAGTAAAATAGATGCCTGCCACACTTTTCAGATTGCTCGGTTTTCATGAAACCCCGGAAGTTGGGAGTGAAATGTTTTTAAGGGTGTGAATACTTTTTATGAGGCATTGTACCTGAAAGTTCTGTGTTGTGGTTCCAGTTCTGGTTCCAGTTGTGGTTCCAGCGCGCTGAGGCTGGTGGAACTGGACCTGTCCAGCTCCATCATCTCCACCTCGGTTCTGCAGAACATCGTCTGTGGCTGCAGCCAGCTGCGCTACCTGAGCCTGGAGGCTCTGCAGCTCTCTGACACCATCGTCAGGTAAGCCGGTCGGCACCGTTGGGTCGTCGGCACCGTTGGGTCGTCGGCACCGTTGGGTCGTCGGCACCAGGGCGGTAGAACCTGATGGTTCTGTCTGTTTGTTCTCCCAGCTGCCTGGCGAAGAACCGCAACCTGCTGCAGCTCAACCTGAGCGGCTGCTCCGGGTTCTCCGCCGCTGCTCTGGCCGAGCTGCTGGGA